>CM046876.1:366513488-367098488 GCA_025667525.1 Glebionis coronaria
GTTAATCTTGAAATTGTATATAGTTGCGCGCCTACATACATTTTGGAATGGACCATGCAAGGCTGATTAGTAGTCACCATAAAATTGTTAATAAACATTACATTTTCTTTGAAGATTATGAAAGATTAAATTTTATGAGATCTACAAAAAGTGAAAAATAGGGACATAATGTTAGGGACACCTACATATGTGCCTGTAGCATCTATTCTTCTGAGTCGAATTTACTCATATGTGGAAATTGTCTTATTTGACAATTGACAATTCATTCTTGTCCAATTCTCCCGTAGTGAGATTCTTAGGAAAAGTATCTGATTACCGAGTGTTGATACCCGACTGGATGTACTCAAATTATGAAAACATGGGATATATTCATATTCATTAAATGTTTTCGTCTGTATCTGATCTGAAATTCTCTCGCATAGATTATGCGTTGACCTTAATCTTTTAATAGTAGTTGTGTCTCCATATATCCCTAAATTTGTGAAGGATTATGAGTTATTATTAGTCTTTTGAGAAGTTCACATCTTATCGACGGCAATAAAACTGGAAAGTTGGTAGTGCCAGTAGAATGGATTGATTGATTATGACATGACGACATTGTCTTAATTGATGGGAACTCGAATAGAATTCCCCTAAATGATAAGATGTTGATTATCAAAAGTGATCTAGATAATTCTTGATGGATGACCATATCCTGCATTTAGACTTGAAATTATAACGTGAATGGTTGTGAACTAGTTATAGATATTGTAATCTAGAAGAACCTAATATGAATTTATTAAAAGATGTTTCCGTTATCTGAAACTTTAGGAGGTATTTGTTGGTAAATTGCCTAGACTTTCGCCATTAAGGCAAGTTGAAACTGGTATTGATTATATTCTCGGCGCTGCACCTGTAGCTTGTGCACTGCACGTCAACACCATCTGAATTAAAGGAATTATCGTACAACTCAGAGAGTTGTCGGAGAAAGCTTTTATTCTACCAAGCTCGTCATCATGAAGAGCTATAGTATTATCATTCCTTATATTTATAGATTACTGTGAACTGAGTAAATTGACAATCGAAAGCGATATCCATGACTCGAAATGGAAGATTTGTTCGATCATTTACAAGGTTCTAGCATATGTTTTAAAAATTTGATCCATGGCATGCTTATCATCAACTTCGCATCTGCGAAAAAGATTATCTATTCCAATCACTACATCCGGTACCTGTAATGAACATTATAAGTTTCACGTGATGACGTTTGGATTGACTAATACACGTGTAGCATTCATAAATTTGGTGAATCCCGTGTGTGGGCTATAATTTGATAAATTCATGCTTGTGATCATTAAGGACCATTTGTTATTTGTAAGAATAAGAATGAGTTAATAATTATTAATAGATTGCCCTTAGATGACTGAGAAATAAAAACATGTACCTTGAATAATTAACATGTGATTTAAGACTTAATCCTTTATATTAAATGACCGTTTGTTTAATGATGGTAAGATATATATATATATATATATATATATATATATATATATATAGACTCTTTAAAAATTAGAGCCATTTGAAACTTTGGGTTTTACCAAAAAGAAAATGGAAATATGAATTGACAAAAGATTTTCAAGAGATTATTCCCTTATACCCAAAACATTTAACTAAACTCCTGTTTAGGGGTAAATGTTTTTGCATAACTTAAGACAACCTAAGAAGGATTGAGGAAACCCATTTAAACCATAACTTGAAATTTGAAATGACAATTTTTGCTTTTGAACTAAGAAAATTTTGACCAAAGTATAACCAAAGGTTTTTCGAACATTTACGGATCTTACTAACTATTTCTGATAAATCAACAAAAATCGTGTTAATTAAATTTAAAATTATTTTGAACATTTTCATATAATTGGACGGACTAAGAAATTTAAAAACTTTTTTTTTGCGTTTACGTTTCATAAAAATTAAATATTTATTATTTAATTACTTGTAGTAATTATCGAAGCTTTAAACGTCGGATTAAGCAAAACTGATAAACACAATGGTTGAGATAGAACTAAGACTTAGAAAATGTGAAGAAAGAATTTTAGAATAAATACGGTCATGATATTTATTCCATCGAGGAAGGTGAATATAATTACTGACACGTTATGTATAAAAGATAAAGAACCAATTAGGACACGTTCCTTAATAATGAAGGTGCAAAAAAAATTGCCGAACGATATAAAAATAAACAATGTTTGTAAAAAGGATAATATAGATAATAAAAGGGGGTTCGCGGCTAATATGAACCATTAGAATTGAGAAGCCGATGGCGTTAGATGTATAAAAGTCCATTTGTGATTGTCTAAATATGGAGGATTGTGAGATATAGTTATATTGGAATCTTGTAAGTATAAGTATTCTATTCTTGTCATTTCTGATTTAATGTATCATTATCAGAAGAAGTTGTACTGATGGCAAACTATGAAGACATATATCGCCTCATACATTAGTAAACGTCTAACTATTGCAAAGGTCATCATCTGAATTTGATTCGATTTGGGTCATCGTCGACAGACTGACCAAATCTATTAATATCATTCCTGTTAATGATAGATTCTTGATGCAGAAGTTGACTCATTTGTATTTAAAAGAGTTGTGTAAACATGGTGTGCCTGTATCGATCATCTCTATCAAGATCCTCGCTTCACATTGAATTTCTAGAGATTTGCTCAGAAGTCATTAAGAACGAATCTTGATGAGAGTACTGTGTACCACCCCAATCGAAGGGACGAGGTAAAGTAACGATACAAAATACAATAAGTGCTGTTTTATGTTTGAATGATTGACCTTTGGTAATATACCGTATAATCGCTTTCCGTTGTAGAGATTATCATTGATAATTATCGTATTAGGATCGAGATCGAATCTTGTGAGGATATATATTAGAGCATCTGTAAGCAGGAGTTGAGATAAAGACACCCGACATACACCTATTGTGAGTTGGACATGTCTTTTAGGTTTAAGGTTCCCTATGATGGCGAACCTAACCTTCCAAAAATACTCGACCCGCGAGACCTGAAATGATTGTTGAAATTAGGATCTGATTATTGACTGCCGGTAGTGGGCTGGAGGTTATATGAATATGAAATGTAGATCTTGAAGTGCCAGATGGGTAGCGAAGTTATGCCAGAAATTTTAACCATGGAAGAATGAATTGATGATCTGAAAGATCATGGGATATAAGTCCCCGTTGTATGGGGCCATTGATATGATGTAAAAGATTGGTTTGAAAGGCATATAAGCTGGATCTACCCTAGGACTTCAAGAGCTGCGTGAATTATGTTTCGTATATCGAACTTGATAAAATGTCTATCAAGTGAAAATCTGATTGTTTCTTAGTAAAGTTTAGATCGACGAAAAGTTGCATTCATAAAAAACCCGTGAACATCATGGATAGAGAAAGTAAGTCAACATTTAGCCTGATCGTATTCCTGTAGTTATATTTGATGAAACTCGCGTATTGTAATGAATTAAACTTGTGAGAAATGACCGAATGTGGAGGAAATACCCACATGGCTTTAACTCTATAAGAAGCGAGTAGTAAGATGATCTTTGAGGACAAAGATCCTGTTTAGGGGTAAATGCTGTGACAATCCGTCAATTTATGGTTGATATTTTATTCTCATTATTTATTTGAAAACATTATTTTAATGTTACATTATGAACTCACTTATTTCTGGGAAGAAATTTGGATTTACGTCTTGAAGTAGCATCGACTACGTCTAAACCGGAGGATTCTACGTTACGTGCTTACGTTTACATACACCGTTTTTGGTGACAGTCTGACATTTCAGAAAATTAATTTGTCCGTGAATATTATTTTGAGATTTTAAAATTGTGTTGGTTCATAAACTCACAAATTTACGAGAAGAGATTAGGACTTACGATTTTATTTTAACGTCCTTTACGACTAAACCGGAAACCTTAGGATTACGTATTTACGTTTTCGAACTCCATTTTTGATGAGACAATTTTTATTAGATTCGTTTTGTGCCGTTGATTCATAATTTATAAAAACGTTTTCCGTAAAACGACCCGGGGGGCAAATCGAGGAAACTAGAATCGAGGAGTACCCGTAAATTAGTGGAGATGAGACAAGTGGGACACTTGTCCCACCCCCACTACTAGACGGCCAAGGCAAACCTTGGTGGTAAGTTTATACACAAACTTGCTAGACATGTAACTTGAGCTTACATTGTAAGCTAACTAACTAACAAAACCACTCATATTTCCCATTTGCTTCCATTTTCACATGCAAAACCACTCTCAAAACTCTCTCACTCTCCCTTGTGGCCGTCCCTATTGCCACCACCACCACCATGTTCATCAAATTTTCCACCATAAATCTTATGTTTAACTTGCATAAGATGGAAACCTATAGAAGACTTGAAGATTGGAGGTGATTATAACATCCAAGGAGGAGTTTCTATGGAGTCTTAGGGCTGATTTTCCACAAGGAGTTCATGAAGATTGGTGGACTTGAAGATGATATTGGTTTATCACAAGTTGTGTGATCAAAATCCATGTTTTGATCACAACCTACATCATCATGGTGGTATAAAGATTGTTCTCCTCATCTTCTTGTTATTTTTGATTATGTAATCTTGTATTTTATTTACTTATATATATTATGTATGATGATATATGATGATATAAATATTGTGTGGGGATTTGGTGTTGATAATCATGGTTAAAAAGATGAAAAACTATATGTAAAAAGGTTAAAATCATGCTTAAAAATGATGGCTGTATAAAACAGTAAAGAACGATGTCATGAACTGATAAAATGACACATATTAATGGATATACAGTAATTAATATGTCTTGTACACATGTGAGAGTTGGCCATGCAATGGAATCATTAGGATGAGTGAGATATGATCAAAACAAGTTTAGAGTGCAAGTCTGAGTATACTGTTTTGGACGATTTTTAGAAAATACTTAGAGGCTGATTCAACAGTAGCCATAGTAGAGTTAAATGGAGCACATATCATTTAGTTTATGTCATAAAAATTTGAGCTTCTATCTCCAAATAGAACTCTAGATATGGCAGTTTTGGTGAACATGAAACTAAAAATCAGATTTTGAAGAATTAAAGTATAATAGTATTATATAAGCACTGAAATAAAAATAGTATAAAATGTGAATTAAAACCCACTAACTTATATAATACATTTACATAAATATGTATAAGGATAAATAAATGGACATTTTTTAAAAATGTTAGTTTGATAAGTTTTATAAGTTATAAAACTATAAACATGATTTTTACGACTTTTTCGGCTATTACCGTAAAATTAACGTTTTTGTTAAATAAAACTTAGACGGTTGGACCCGTCTAATATAAACTTTTATAAACTCATAAACTGACATATAAACATATATAACAAGTAAAAACCGATAAAACCCGAACTATATAACATACGGACATTAACGGGCAAAGTTAACGTTATTGGACTAACAATACAACAAAATGGACTAAAACACTTATAAACTTATTATTGGGCTTAACCTATTTGGGTCCAACATGTAAAGTATAAATACTGATAATACAAGTATGAAATGGATTAATACAAGTTAATGGACTTATAATAGGCTTATTAGACCTAAAACACGTAAATAGGTAAAACTAGTAAACTAGTAAGAAGTTACCAATACATAAACACAAAAATGAGTGAATGAGAATATATAAACCCACTTGATCATCATATATATATAATCATCATATATATACATAATTGTTATTTTTATAAAGTCATTGGACAAGAGTCTAAGACGAGTATTATTTGTCTAGTTTTCCGTTATTGAAGCACGTACCGTACATCCAAATCGCCGACAATCGCTTTCCCACATCAACGTGAGTTCATAGCCTCGCACTCTTTTAAATGTTTTTATGAAATGTTTTATAAACCCGCGAGGGAGATAACATGTTAGTTTTTATGAAATAGGACACAAGTTGTCCCGATTGTTTGTTTATTGATTTGGACCCGAATGATTGTATGACCCGATGTATGATTATATGACCCGATAGATGAAATGAAATGGATTATTAAAGTTAGGTTATGTCACTAAAAGTCCCATTAGCATGAATTGTGAACTACCGGGATTTGGTAGACGCTTATGCATATAATAGTACTATTTGGGGACGATCACCCTAGTTCGCGCCTTGACGGTTGATCCCCGTCGTGCCACATTGATTGGTAAGCGAATTTATGTATGAGAAGATTTACACAAGCGTGACCTTTGTGATGACACGCTAATTTAGATGGGCAAATTGAGTTTCGGGCTAGCTACCCGTTGTTTGGTTTAGTAAGGTAACAATGTCATGCGGCTTATAATAATCCAATTAACGAAATACTGCTATATGCACCGAATTACGATATATTGCCTGACTAGCAATATGGGGTCTTACTATTGATATTATGTTCGTGTTTTGGTTTTATATAACCTTATTCATATAACGGTTTTTATTTAATCTATACAACTTTATAAAACGTATTGTATGCTCTTTTTAACGACAATGGTTCGTATAATGATTTTGAAGGCGAAAGCCTATATTATGATTTTTGATAAAGATTTGCATAAAATGACTTTGGCTATTTTATGGCCTATTACAATGATTTGTACAAAATGATTTTCGGTAATAATTTTATACCGATGTTATATTGATGGATTTTATTAAACTCTATGAATTCACTCGGCGTTATCGCTGACCTTTTCTTTTAACATGTTTTATCTCAGGTACTTGAAGGTAATTCTCGGGAAGACAACAAGAATTCATGGCCCGCACCTAAATAATAATTTCCATTCAAATTCTTTGTAAAACTTGTATGAAATATTATGACTTGGGACCTATGTAACTCTGATATTTTTGAATGGAAATGCTTTATTAATAAACGACGCGATTTTTAAGCGTTGTCTATGATGTGAGTAATGTGCTATCCCGTAACACCAACGAGTCTTCCACTGTATTGAGTTGTATAAATTTGGGGGTGTTACATGTCGGAATGTTTCAGATCGGAATACACAAGCTCAGTCCCATCGGAATGAATCTGTCGCAATACACTTCTGTCGCAATATGATTCTATCGGAATGTTACAGACTAAAATTGGGCAGAGTTTCGTCACAAAGTAATCTTAAACTCCGTCGGCATATGCGATCGCAATGAGCGATCGCAATCCCAGATCGGAATAAGGGGGATGGTACACGTGATCGCAAAGTAGAACCACGAATGGCTATTGCGATCGAAACAAGCTTCTCGTCGGAATGTTGTAAATCCCCAATATTGCGATGAACACAAAACTAAATCCGAAAATGGAGATAAGCTGAAAACTCAATAAGCAAGCACGTTCAATAAGCTCACTTAACCGAATCTTAAACAACTCAATAAGCATAAATTTGGCAACTTTCAAATCTCCAAATAAGCAAACTTAACAAATCGAACCTTTTAAAAACACTAGACTTTTTAAGTAATCCGAAAATCCAATAAGCTATAAATATGAAACAAGCCAATAAGCACAACGAGCTTATAGCTTGTATCGTATGAAAGCTTAGTAAGGACTAAAAAGACTAACTTTTTAATCACTAAAACATAAAAATCAAACACGAATAAAGGACTATTCGGATCAAAGATGAAGTTTCGGATCAAGGACAATAGCAAAATCAAGAAAGGTAGAAAGAGATGAAAGATTAAAAGCTTAAACTTGAACTTTTGATTAATGAAACTCTAATACAAAAATTAAACAAAGCTTAATTTGAAAGAAAAGATGAAGTTTTAGTGAGATAAAGTTAAACACTTTCTCTCTCTAAAATGAAAACTAAAACAAAGAAAATTAAAACTAGCTAATGACTAACACCCTCCTAATGTGTCATTAGGAGGGTATATATAGGGAGTGGGGAATGCATGTATGCTTTCTTCTTTCTTTCTTTTCTTCTCGACTCGATCTAAATTCTTTGTCTTTCTCGATGTTGTCTCGTGATTTGAACTCGTCTTTTAATTTTCTTTTATAATTAGACTTGAGTTCTTCAACTTTATTAAACTTCCGTCTTTAGACTTTTTCTTCGATAAATCTTAAGAATAGGCCTTGGACTTTCGTTCTTTTTGCACTCTTGATCTTTTGACTTCGTCTTTTCTCGTTTTCTTTGATAAAAGCCCGTGAAAGCCCGTGTTTTCTTCTTTTTTCGTCTTTTGGTCCTAAAACACAATAAAAACACAAACCACGTATAATTCCGACTTTTACGACATAAAATACACGTTTGGTCTTGTTATTGTTGGAAATAAGTGGAAAAAGGATAAGTGTTTTCACACTTATTAAGAATTAATAAAATAAGCTTGATTGAATAAATATTAATATCAAAAGATTACAAGATTAATGTAAAGATTTAATAAGCTTGAAAGGAAAACTAGAGAGAAATTAAAAACACACTTAAAAACTAAAAATTAACTACAACTACTAAAAACTAACCACCCTATTAATGACACATTAGGAGGGTATTTATAGGAGGTGGGGAGATTAAGTGCTTAAGCTTTCTTCTTTCTTTCTTCTCGTCTCGACTCGACTTAATTTCTTTGTCTTTCTCGACGTCGTCTCGGGATTTGTCGATATAAGTTTAACTTGTCTTATAATTTTCTTCTATAATTAGACTTGAGTTCTTCGAATTTATTAAACTTCCGCCTTTAGACTTTTTTTCTTCGATAAATCTTCAGAATAGGCCTTGGACTTCCGTTCTTTTTGCATTCTCGATCTTTCGACTTCGTCTTTAGTCTTTTTCTTCGATAAAAGCCCGTGATAGCCCATGTTTTCTTCCTTTTGCATCTTTTGGTCCTAAAACACAATAAAAACACAAACCACGCATAATTCCGACTTTTACGACATAAAATATACGTTTTGGTCTTGTTATTATTGGAAATAAGTGGTAAAAGGATAAGTGTTTTCAAACTTATTAAATCTCCTACACTTGACCATTGCAATGTCCTCATGCAATGCACTAATTTCAAAGCACGGTTTACATTTTTCATCATAGATAACCCACCTTGGCCTTTATTAAATACTAAACACTAAGAAAACTAAAAGAAAAAAACAAGTAAAGAAATCAAAGACTTACATTGGGGTTTTAGGTTGTCATGAATGTTCATCATTCTTAAGTTTCACGGTCCCCATACCAAGCTTAAAAACGAGATCATTGTTATTATAAGTTAGCAAACTAACACTAATTCATGTGGCCCAATTATTCACTTAGACTCCCTTATTCCCAGATGTATCTCTTCTATTTTACTATTGTCTTAAATGATCACGAGGATGCATTGTTTGACTTATTTCAATAGTTTATTAGGCTGAAAATAAAGTAGGACGATTTAATCAATAGTTAGCTAAAGGACAAAATCTTTTAAAACTGCTTCTCGGGACCTCATAAAGTTCATATCTTGGCATAACTCGCTTCACGATTTGAGACCTTTCTCGGACCGATATTTGGCAGCGACTTCATACTTCAAATCTTTGAGAGACGTTTTTGAAATTATGATCTTCTCTTCATAATAGGAATTTCTTCACTTGATGTTTTGAGAGATTCTTCATCTTTGGACCACGACTTCTTCATTTTTCTCCAATCTTTATTTTGGACTTTGATATACAACGATCCGCCTCCTTTTAGGACTTGGATCTATTTATCCTCATACCTTGTTAGGGCCTTTTTGGATAGACTTCTCCATGATCTTTAGGGGAGTATTTGCTTTTCGTCGTGTGTCTCGATCCTTCATATTGATATTTGATAAATGATTCTTCACATCACTTTTGGATCTTTAGCAACAAAATGTAGCCCTCATGCCTTGTTAGGGCCTTTTCGGACTCGCCAATATTCGCATCCCGCTTCAATAAGTTATGCCTTGGCTATGAACTCTAATTAATACCGAGCAACTTTTAAACGATCTTGTGCTAGAAGCTAAGTAACTTTTCAAATCGTACAACCTTATTTATTGCAGATAAATTTACTAGCAAGCGATGGGAGAATAGGCTTATAATCAACTCACATAAATTCACGAAAGAATACCAAACTTATAATTGACTCTATCATCTCTCGTTCTCCATAATTTAAAATCTTAAGGAATGAGACTCGTGGATGCTTAGCCAATTAAATCAAAGTTTTGGGTTTTCGAGTCATCTATAGGATCTTGCAAACTCTTAGACTTTTTCAAGTTTAGAATTCGCATTTTAAAGTTCCCTTGATAAATGACTCTCTAGGATCAATTATAGGAACTTGCGAAAAGTTCTTGTTCTTAACCCGTGAGAGTTAAGACTTTCGCGTTTTAAAGTTCCCTATATAAAAGCCTAGCAAAACTTGACTTAAAAACGTTAAGGATACTAGCTAGAGTAAACTTAGATAAGTAAACTCGAGTTGAGTCAAAATATTCACGACTTTGAAAAATTTAAAACTACTTTATTGAAAATTTATTATAGCAAAGAAAGTAAATAACGATACCAAAGGAAAATACTACTATACTACTAGGCCAAAATAGATTAAAATGAAAAATGTCAAAAAATCAAAATTTTCAGTTAAAATGAGGACAAATTCATGGAAAAGACAACTTACTTCGATAGAAGTCCCCCCTACACCTTATATAAACATTGTCCTCAATGTTGAAGCATGTGGGAGTAAACTCCCCTACGCTTATGACATTGTGCACTTTGTTTAAATCTTGCTAAGGGAAGGACAACTATAGTGATTTCAATGTGAACCATATAAGATATGAAAAATTGAATCAGGACAGTTTAGGATAGAACCGGGAAGACGGGAACACGGTTCGTCAAAAGTCATCGAGAATGGATCTTTGAAGCTTTAATCCCTGCACAGAAGAAGAAACAAGACAACAAACACATACGGGGCTCCCCCTACACTTATTATGAAAACGGTAAAGGATAGATCACGGGTTGCCTCCCAAGAAGCGCTTGTTTTTGTTAACTGAGTCACGAGCCTGACTCGACCCAGAACTTAATTCAAGGGAAACGTGGTGAGGGATGGAATCATCTCATGAGAGATGTCCTCACCAAAGTACAACTTCACGCGCTGGCCATTCACCTTAAAATTGGGCCCATTTGGCTGAGAAAGCTCAATGGTGCCATATGGGAAGACTTTGGCGACGGTGAATGGACCAGACCAGCGGCTCTTCAGCTTTCCCGAGAAGATCATCAACCAAGAGTTAAAGAGTAAAACTTGATCACTAACGTGGAACTCTTGGATGATCTTGGTTCTTCTCATAAGCCTCATTCCTTAGTTCGTTGAGCTCGTTGAGTTGAATCTTCTAAAGATCGCCGGCTTTATTGATATCGAAGTTAGCCCACTTCAAGGCCCAGTATGCCTTATGTTCCAGCTCGATAGGGAGGTGGCATGCTTTCTCGTACACAAGACGATAAGGTTTACAACCAATCAGGGTCTTATATGCGGTACGGAAAGCCCACAAAGCATCATCTAACTTATCGGCCCACGAGGCACGATGCTCTCCCACAGTACGCTAAAGAATTCACTTCAATCCACGGTTAGATATCTCAGCTTGACCATTTGTTTGAGGATGATAAGCGGTGGAAAGACGGTGATTGACACCATACTTATAGCACGATGAACACCGAATCTAGCAAAAATGAGTCCCGCGGTCATTGATTATAGCACGAGGAACACCGAATCTAGCAAAAATATGCTTCAAAAAGTTCACAACCACCCTCGCATCGATCGTAGGAAGAGCCTTAGCTTCAACCCATTTGGAAACGTAGTCAACGGCTACGAGTATATACTTCTTCCTTTTAGATGATGGAAATGGCCCCATAAAGTCGATGCCCCATACATCAAAGATTTCACATTCTTGTATGAAATTTTGAGGCATCTCATCTTTATGTGTGATCTTGCCTTGTCTTTGGCAAGCATCACAACGATTAACCATTTCATGAGCGTCATGATAAATGGTGGGCCAATAAAATCCAGAGTCGAATACTTTCTTCGCGGTGTAGTTGGGACCAAAGTGACCACCGATGGGTCCTTTATGGCAAGCATCAAGAATTTCTAAAGCTGCGGGTCCATCAACACATCAGCGAATAATCAGATCAGCACATTGTTTGAAGAGATAAGGGTCATCCCAAAAGTAAGTCTTAATATCTTTAAAGAACTTCTTCTTTTGTTGGGATGTTAACCCTTCGATGAGAATACCACCCGGTAAGTAGTTTGCAATGTCCGCAAACCACGGGGTGTCATCAAGATTGGAATTGATAGACATTAAGGTCTCAAGGGGAAAAGAGTCATTTATCTCTTGATTCGGATGATCCCCTTGATAAGGATCCTCAAGTCTACATAGATGATTTGCGGCTAGGTTTTCGGCTCCCTTCTTGTCACGAATTTCAATATTAAATTCTTGAAGGAGCAAAACCCAACGAAGAAGTCTTGGCTTGGAATCTTTTTTAGTTAACAAGTACTTCAACGTGGAATGGTCGGTGTACACGATTGTGGTTGAAAAAACAAGATAGGGGCGGAATTTCTCAAAAGCATACACTACAGCTAAAAGCTCTTTTTCGGTAGTGGTATAATGCAATTGAGCCCCCGTCATTGTCTTGCTAGCAAAATGGATTGGTTGGAAGTGTTTGTTCACTCTTTGGCCCAAAACCGCTCCAATAGCAAAGTCTCTAGCATCACACATCCATTCAAAAGGTAGCTCCCAATTATGGGTAACCAAGATCGGTGCCTTTGTTAGCTTGTCCTTAAGAAGATTGAAGGATTCAAGACACTCTTTAGAAAAGATAAAAGGAGTATCTTTTTCCAAGAGGTGGGTCATCGGGCGAGCGATTTTAGAAAAATCTTGAATGAATCGACGATAGAAACCCGCATGACCAAGGAAACTTCTGACACCCTTCACGGTTGAAGGTGGAGGTAATTTGGCTATGACATCCACTTTAGCACGGTCGACCTCAAGACCGGCTTTTAAGATTTTATGTCCAAGCACGATGCCTTCTTTCACCATGAAATGGCATTTTTCCCAATTTAGAACAAGGCGAGTGTCTTCACACCCCTTAAGCATGCGTTAAAATTGGCAAGTTAATGAGAAAAAGAATCACCATAGACCGAGAAATCATCCATGAAGACTTCCATAGTTTCTTCAACCATGTCATGGAAGATAGCCATCATACACCTTTGGAATGTCCCAGGAGCATTGCATAAGCCGAAAGGCATTCTTTTATAAGCAAATGTTCCATAAGGACAAGTGAATGTGGTTTTCTCTTGGTCTTTGGGATCGATGGGGATTTGAAAATACCCAGAGAAACCGTCTAAAAAGCAGTAATAGTCATTACCCGCTAGACGTTCAAGCATTTGGTCCATAAAAGGAAGGGGAAAATGATCCTTTCTCGTAGCATCATTGAGTTTGAGATAGTCAATACAAACTCTCCACCCTGTAACGAGACGAGTAGGAATCAACTCGTTGTTTTCGTTGGGCACAACGGTGATTCCACCTTTCTTAGGTACATAATGGACTGGACTAACCCATGGTGAATCCGAGATAGGATAGATCATGCCCGCGTCAAGAAGTTTGATAACCTCTTTTTTGATAACGTCATGGATCTTGGGATTCACCCTTCTTTGGCTTTGAATAGTGGTTTTAAAGTCATCCTCCATGAGAATTTTATGTGTGCAAAAGTGAGGATCAATTCCACGAATATCGGAGATTTTCCAAGCAATCGCTTTCTTGTGATTCTTCAGCACGACGATAACTCGAGATTTTTCTTCCTCTTTCAAGTCCTTTGCGATGATGACGGGTGACTTCTTGTTGTCTTCAAGGAAAACGTGCTCGAGATGAGACGGTAGGTCCTTAAGCTCTAAATTCGAAGGATTTACGATGGAAGGCGTAGTCAAATTCGGTTCATCGATAAAGATATCCTTAGGAGATGGTGGAGAAATATGGTCCTCATTGAGAAGTTTCTCAATGGTACAAATGTCTTCATCCCAATTGGAGGGAGAATCGTCATATTGCAAGTCCATATCTCCCAAAGTTGCTTCAAATTCTTTCAAAATGAAATCACTTTCTCCAAATGGAGTTAGTGATGGAGCAATTGAGGCAACGGTCTCAACAATGGGTAGAGAAGAAGAACCACTTTTACAAGCGTCTTTGAAATGTTCTTCACAAGCCTCATCAAGAACGTCAATGAAAATAACACTCTCGTTTTCAGAAGGCTGCTTAGAAAGTTTACCCATGTTGAAGACGATTTTATCGTCACCGACTCTCATGATTAATTCGCCCGCGGCTACATCGATGAGAGTGCGGCCGGTCCTCAAGAATGGACGTCCAACGATTAATGGAACATGGGGGTCCATCTCGTAGTCAACAACAACAAAATCCACCGGAAAGGTGAATTTGTTGACGCCGACGAAGACATCTTCGGCTATCCCCACCGGATAAGGCCATACAATTCTCTAGGGCCATACGCTTAAAGGAATTAAGTTTATACTAGCACCTAGATCGGCTAGGGCCATACAATTCTCTACCCCGAGGAAGTTGCAAGGAATGAGAAAACGACCCGGATCACCAAGTTTGGTGGGTAATTTCCTTAAGAGCACTATAGAGCAATTCTCATTAAGTTGGGTCTGAGCAATATCAAGAAGTTTCTCCTTATCACTGAGAAGATCTTTAAACATTTTAGCATATTTTGGCATGTGAGCGAGAGCCATAGCAAAGGAGATATTGAAATTCAGTTGTTTAAACATTTTTAGAAAGTTAGAAACCTGAATATCATCCTTGTTCTTCAATTTCTCTTTCCTCAACCTTGAAGGATAAGGTATATTGGGTTGAGATGAAGGCTTTGGAATGGAAGTCTCCCTCACATCCTTGGGTGGTGGAGGAGTAGAAATAGAAGGCGGTGGAATTGGAGAAGTAGAAGGTGGAGGAGTAGGAGTTGGTGGAATTGGAGAAGGGGACTCGTTTTCCTTTGTCACAATCATCGGTGTAGGTGTATGAAACTCGGGTTCCTTTAAACCTTTTCCACTTCGAGTGGTGATTGCTTTCATCTCCCCTCTTAGATTAGCAACGGTGTTACTCGGAAGAGAACCCGAACCAGAGGCTTGATTACTTGGGAAGAAACTAGCCATCATGTTCCTTAAGTCATTCGTTTGACTTGCCAAAGAGTTTCGCATATCGGCTCGAAGATCATTCCCTTGTTTCACCATATCTGCTTTCAAGTTGATCATTTCCCGTTGAAGATTTTGCACTATCACATCATTAGTCCTCATGTAAGTGTCAATCTCTTGATTATATGTGGTGGGTTGGGTGGGAGGAAGAGCATGGTAGGTAGGTGGTTGATAAGCGGGTGGTTGGTGAACTTGATTGTTTCTGTGAGGTGGATATGGGTTTCTTTGGTTTTGATATTGATTTGGAGCTCTTGGTTGGTTTTGATTGTTGTGATTTAGGTTGTTTGGGTTTTGAGGTGGAAAACCGGGTGGTGAAAGAAAGTTGTTTGAGCGATAGCAGAGCAAATTACGATCACCTTGAGGACGTGCCTGATAGCCTCCCGTAGAAAAGTTACCGTTGGCGGCATACACATTTTCCGGATTGTCGTGAGTCGAAGGACAATCGGTGTATGAGTGAGATCCCTCGCATATTTCACATGATTGACTCATAGCATTAACTTGGGCATTGATAGCTTTGGTGTTATTAGCGGTTTGGAGAGCAAGTGTTTCAACAAGCGTAGTAAGCTTATCAATTCTCTTGTCGCTCTTATTAGTGCTAGCACTAGCCACATTAGTCCGAACACTCTTGGTTTGCACTCTAGACTTGTTCTCAATAATGTCCCAAGCGGCATTAGAAGACTTAATCAAAATATTACCCCCCCCCCCCCCCCCGAGGCACTATTTAGTGAATCTTGGTCATTCATGCTTAAACCATTGTAAAAGGTATTTATTTGATGTACATTTGTGAAACCATGTTGTGGACACTTTTTTAAAAGTTCCTTAAAACGGTCCCAAGAGTCACTAAATGTCTCACCGTACTTTTGTTCAAATGTAATGATTTCATTCCGCAGAGCGGTAGTACGTGAGGGTGGAAAAAAGTAGTTGATGAATTTGGTCTCTAAATCCGTCCACGTAAGAATAATTTGTGGCGGTTCCTTATCAAGCCAATTCCGGGCTTGTCCCTCTAAGGAGAAAGGAAAAAGTTTCAAGCGAATCACTTCTTGTGAAACCCCCTTATAATTAACCGTATTAGTGAGTTGAAGGAACCTTTTTATATGGTCATGAGGATCATCAAGCGAACGCCCTAAGAAAGGTTGAGCAGAGACCATTTGAATGAAGCCGGATATGAGTTCAAAATTGCTGGCTCCAATCTCAGGTATGACAATAGCATCGGTGTTGCCCTCTACGTGCGATTGCAAAAGCTCGATCATTGGTTGATTGTCCATGGTGACAATAGGTGGAGTAATGACTTCGGCTTGAGCTAATTTCTTCTTACGAGAACGAGTACGCATACACACCTATAAAAGAAAAAGAAAAATAGACAAGAATTATTTTTGTCTTTTTTATGTTTTTCTAATTTTTTTTTGGATTTTTTTTAAAAAACTTTTAATTTTTATGGATTTTTTTGAAAATTTTAAAGCAAGGAAAATAACGTTCAAGAATGAACGGATTCCAAAATCCAACGCGTCTCTCACTAAAAACCGTTAATCTTAACGAAAAGAGCTGGCAGCGGCGCCATTTAATACAAGGCTTTATCCAAGTATAAAATAATTTCGTTCCAAGTCTTTTCAAATTGATTACCAGTCAAAAGTGCGACTCAGTCGTTCTTGGTGGAAAAATAAATGGTTTGGTTATCTATTTTTATCTAAAAATGAAAATTTCGTTGAGTAAAATAAAAGCTTTAAAAGTTAAACTAAAAATTAAGACTTTAAAAATAATTAAAAAGAAGATGATTAAAACTTATAAAAAAGTAAACTTTAAAGATTAAACTAAAGCAAGACAAGTTAGAATAATGCTAAGTAAAAAGGCGGGAAAAATAAAAGTTCAAAAACTGGAAATTCAAAACCATATCCGGAATGTAGTCCGGAATGTTATCCTGAATGAAGTGACTTCGAAGGCTTATCCTGAATAACTGAATAATGTGCTTATCCAGAATAATGGTACATTGAGTTATCCGGAATTGAGGTTCTTGAGGTTATCCGGAATAATCAGTTGTGTAGCTTATCCGGAATATAGGGTTCAAGAGCTTATCCGGAATAATGACTTGTGATGCTTATCCGGAATGAAGAAGGGTGTTGTTATCCAGAATAATTACGAGGATGCTTATCCGGAAACTTATCCGGAATGAACTTACAATGCTTATCCGGAATACCTGTTTGTTTGACTATTCGGAATATAGATCGGAGACTTATCCGGAATATAGCTTAAGGCTTATATCCGGAATACTACAACTGGAGTTTATCCGGAATAAATACACTATCCAGAATATTGTACTTAGAAACTTTTATCTGGAATAATATTGATTCCTTTATCCGGAATGAAGTGCTTGTAATGCTTATCCGGAAAAAGTTATTATGAAGCTTATCCGGAACGGGGTTGGCGAATGTTATCCGGAAAAATAGGGTTTGGTACCTCTTATCTGGAGTGAACTTAGGTAGATTTCGGAACAAGAAAACTTAGCAATAAGCAAAAATAAGCCAAAAATCAATAAGCACTTTACCAAAAGCTAAACCAAAACAATTTTAGAAAAAGGTGAATAAGCTATAATTTAAAAGCTTTTAAAATACTAAATAAGCTATAAATCAAAAAGCACTTTTTATAAAATTATTAAACTGAAATAAATCAACTTATTATCAATAAACCAAACACACCAAGATCAACAAAATCACATCCACTACATGATTATCAAAGCAAAACCATAGATTATTAAGAAAGGAAGACTGAGAATTAAGAAAATAAGCTTGATTGATTAAAGATTAATATCAAACGATTACAAGATTAATGTAAAGATTTAATAAGCTTGAAAGGAAAACTAGAGAGAAATTAAAAACACACTTAAAGACTAAAAATTAACTACAACTACTAAAAACTAACTAATAAGTGTGTAAACACTTATCATTTTGCCACTAAAATCAAGGAAAAACAAGACCTAATCATGTGTTTAGTATCATAAAAGTCGGAATTACGCGTGATTTTGTGTTTTTGTTTAAAATAGGTACAAAAGATCAAAAGGAAAAAAACATGGGATTTCACGGTCAAATGTTGAAGAAAATTCCAAGAAAGAGACGAAGACAAAGTCAAAAGACCAAAAGTGTGCTCAAGATCACGAAAATCGACAAAATCAATACGGTTTTGATGAAACGATCAAGGAATCCGAAATCAAGTTCGCTTTAAGCGGATTTAATATTTTTGAAGATATTCGAACTTAGTGGGTCCCACATTTGCTTGTTGGGCCTGAAAGCCCAATAGTGGATAAAACTTAATCACTTTTTTAAACAAAAGCCCAAAATTTGGCTCAAATTCACAATAGGACGAATTGTTTAAAATGTTGTAATTTTTTTGGGCCAAGCCCATTTAATGGGACGGTGGAATTAGTGAAAACCTTTCACTTCCTTTCTTTGGTTAACACAACACACACTCAAACATATTAAATCCTTATCCCCCACACGTTTAATAATAAACGGTTTTATCCCTCACCCACTTTTGACGTTACAAACAAAGCAATTCCCCTTATCTCTCTCTCAAAAAAATAAACGCAGTCATCCCACAAACCCTAGACCCCAATTTGGGGGTTTTTCATCCAAGCACAATTGAGCCTCACGCGCCTATAATCAATCCCCCATTTTTGGATGAACAAGATGGTGGTCCTTAATCATCTACGTGGCCTATTTTCTCGTTTGTGATTGAATGGGACACCTCATTCCCATCAATACACTAATTAAATGAAGACACATCAGCATCAAAGAAGCACAAGAAACACATATTAATGCAAAGGTGGCGATCCGAGTGAAAAGGGGTTGATTCTCAGCCGTTGATCAAGAAATGAGAGAGAAGAGATGGATTCAACGGCCATGATGATTTACCGTGCTGTCCAAACATCACCTCAACACACCTAGGGTTTTCCTATAAAACCCACCCCACATCTTGTAATGAAGTATTCCATTTTTTATTTATTTACTGTTTTTTTAATTAGGAGTAGGATTAAATTTAGTTTTAATTCTATTTTATGCAAATTAGATTTTAGGTAAATTGTATTTTCACTTTTTCAAGTATTGTAATGAATCTTTAGTTATTAATAAAAGTTTGTTTAAATTTAAATCAATTCGTGCCTTATTTTCTTTTATTAAATTTCTTATTATTATTTGCAATCTATTTTAACTAAAACAAAATTAAAAAAGAAAGCGTATTATATTAATTTCCCCACTGGGAAGTTAATTATAAAACTGGTTCGAAGATTGACTCCGGTTCGGTGCTGTTCATGATTCGGGTTGGTGTTGATTTTTGATGATGACGAAAGAGGAGTTGTTTCGGTTTGGGTTCAAAGACGGCTCAGCGTCGCTCTTCGTCGCAACGGATTTCTCCACCAGGTTCGTTTTCTTTTTCTTTTTATAAGTTTTTCTTTAGATAAATTAGCTATTGAATCTGCTTATGTTTATTTGATCTTCTGTTTGGCTTTGTGTTCTATTTGGAATCTGCTTTATTTTTCGGTTTATGTAGTCTGCTTATTGGATTTAAGTTTTACATCTGGTTTTTAATATTTGTTTAAGTAGTTAATCTGATTTTGTTTTGCTTTGTTTAAGTTTGGTTTAAATTTCTGTTTGGACTTGATTTCGCTTTGATTTGTTTAAGTTGTTTGTTTAAGCTTTTTAGATATGTTAAAGTTCTGCTTATTCAGTTTTGGTAGATTTAGTTTATTTGTTTTGGCAACTTAATCAATTTGGTAAGTTAGCTTGATTTATAATTTGCTTAGTAACGAATCTAACTTATCTGCTTATTTGTTCTTGTTAGTTTAAATTTTATTAGCTTATTTTTAGTTTATAACCTTTTAGCTTATCTATTTTCGATTTTTATAACTTTAGATCTGCTTATTTTTTTCTTTGTTAGCTTAACTGCTTTTTATTTTTATTAGCTTATTCTAGTTTTGCTCCTTTGTTTCTATTTATTTGCTTATCTGATTTTAGTTTATGTGCTTATTTTGTTGTCTTAGTTTGCTGATGTTGCTGATTCTATAACAGGCTCATTTGGTCTGTTATATTAAATTTCCAAAGTTCAATCATTTTAAAAGTCCAAAAAAATACAATATAGCAAAAATTTGTTTGTCAGGGACTCGAACCCCTGACCTCTAGTTTAACTGCCCAGCAACTTTACCATTTGTTATGTCCCTTTGTTTGTCTTTATTTACGCTTTACTTAATTAATATAGCTTTTTAATTATTGGTAATTTATTTAAAATAGTTTAAATATAAATTTTAGTTTTATTAAATTTAATTAAAAGTTTTATATAAAATTTCTTTTATTTAGTTTAAATAAAAAATAAAAAGATAAAAAAATATTTTAATTACTTTAATTAATTGTTTTTAAAGTTAGTTTTAAAATTAGTTTTCAATTAATATAGTTTGTTTAAAAAAGTTTTATTTAAGTTTTCATTTAAAAGTTTTTGTAGAAAGTAATTAGAATAGATTAAATTTAAGTTTTATTTTCAAAATAGTTTTAAAATAGTCAATTAGTTTTATTTATTACTAAATATCTTTTTAATTAGATTATTTAGTCTTTTATTAAATTTTAGTTTTTAAAAAAACCAAAAATATATTTCACCAAGAACAAATAAGTTTTACGTTTTATCGGAAATCAATTTCGAGTGAGTCGAGGAACGAAAAATAGACATAAAAAGAACATTAAAAATTCATATATTAAATTGGCGCCGCTGCCGCTTCGCTCGTTAAGATTGAAGATATCGTGAGACGTTTGGATTTTGGGATCCATTCATTTTGAACGTTACTTTAATGTTAACCAAATCAAAAACACAAAAAAAAATCAAAAACTTTAAAATACAAAAAAATTAAAAAATCATCAAAAGCAAATTCTTTCCTATGATTTGCACCAAAAAAAAATTTTTAAAATACAAAAGTAATACTTTTTCCTAAAAGTATTACACCAAAAATATTACATATTAGTGTTATTTTTCTTAGTTCGATTTCTTTCGATTTTTATTGTGAATATATATTTTTCTAAAAAAAATATACAAAAAGATTTTTCAGTTACTATATTATATTACATAGCACAATTAATTTACCTACTTTTCAAATAAGGCCTTAGTTGGGATTTCATCACCTAACTATTGTATTCGAATCCACAACGAAATAAAAAGACAAAATAGATAAATACTAGTAAGACATTTGAACTCGACATATACAAACTATAAGGTGGGTATAAGGCGATGCGCTATAAAAGGCCGTCTAAGGAAAAATGTTTTTAAGTGCTTTGTGCCACCTCGTTTCCCCGCTTGCCTGTGCGTATATTGAGAGGGACGACCGATTATTGGTTTGCCAAATCAATTAGTATTAAGTATATATTTTTGTAGCTTTTTAATATTGCACCTCGAGAGGGATAATCCCTTTCCTCTCAAATTCAACCGAGGTCACCTACCTCATTCCAAGTTTTAATTGTATGCGCACTCGCGCGCGTACATACATACCGATTGGTGTACCAAACACTTCCAATTCTTCCAAAAAGAAGAAGAAGAAGAAAAACAAAAAGACCGTCATTCAAGCCAATCCCGAGAATCGCGCTTTCGACAATACAATGGCAACGGATAACCGACCTATGATTGAGATTCTACAATCTCACGTTGAGGGAAACGATGACGCTATCGTTCTCCCCGTAATTGGAGAAAATGATTTTGAAATCAAAACGGGTTTTATTCAAATGGTTTCCGCTACACCATTTTTGGGTCGTTCTCAAGATGACCCCCATGATCATATCAAGAGATTTATCCATTTAACAAACACCTTCAAATACAATGGGGTGTCACAAGAGGCTATTCGTTTACAACTCTTTCCTTTTTCCCTCGAGGGACAAGCCCGGATTTGGCTTGATAAGAAACCACCCCAAAGTATTACAACATGGATCGACTTAGAGACCAAGTTCATTAACTACTTTTTTCCACCATCACGGACCACTTCTTTAAGGAATGAAATCATTACTTTTGAACAAAAATATGGGGAAACTTTTAGTGAGTCTTGGGATCGATTTAAAAAGCTTTTAAGAAAATGTCCACAACACGGTTTCACTAAAGTGCATCAAATAAATACGTTTTACAATGGTTTAACTCTAAATGACCAACACTCACTTAATAGTGCCGTGGGGGATAATATTCTTGTGAAGTCCATGAACGAGGCTTGGGCCATAAATGAAAACAAGGCTAAAGTGCAAACCAAGAGTGTTAGGGATACTATGGCAAGTGCTAGTTCTAGTGAGAGTGATAAGAGAATTGATAAGCTTACGTCGCTTGTTGAATCAATTGCTCTAAAAACCCAAGCCCTCAATGGTTAAGTTAATGCCTTGAAAGAAACTAGTGAAACGTGTGAGACTTGTGGTGGACCGCATTCATATTTTAATTGTGACAAGGTTTACAATCAACAACAACAAATTTGTGCTTATAATACCAATGCTAATGAGAGGGTTCAATTCAAACCAAATGTTGATGTTAACCATTTGTCTTATAAGAGTACTAATTATTTGGCTCCCCCGGGTTTTGTAGCTCCACAAAGACCACCCCACCCGCCCAAGATACCCAATACCAATATAGGAACCAAGCTCCTCAAATGGGTAATTTTCAAGGGAATGCAAATCAAGGGAATTTTAATGGTCAAAATCAAGGGTTTCAAAATAATAACCAAGGTTTTTATAATAGCAACGGTTTTCAATCTCAATATCAAAACCAAGGTTTTCCTAATTAAGGGGTTAACAATCAAGGGTATAATCAAATGAACATGCACAACCCTCAAATGGACTTGGTTCTACAAAAATTGACCGAACATGAGAAAATCATGAAAGCAATGCAAGAATCTACTAAACAAATGCAAGAGTCCAACGATATGAAGTTCGTGCAAATGTTGCAAGCCCTTAGACCCCAAGGAGCCTTACCTTCTAATACCGAGATTAACCCTCGTGCTAATGTAAGTGCTATCACTACTCGATGTGGAGCCACTTTAGTGGGACCTTTCATCTCTTCGCCCATAAAGGGGAGACAAGACCCGGAGGTCAGAATGAGTAATCCTACTACCCTTCGGTGATTCCTCCCACTACCACTCCTAGTACTAGTTCTCCATTGCCCAAAGAGCCTAACCCTAAGGTTGTTCAAAAAGCGAGTCCTTCTCCTTCTCAACCTTCCAAGTCTAAGCCTAATATCCCTTATCCCTCTAGGTTAGACAAGGCTAAAGTGCTCACCAAAGATGACGTTCATGTCTCCAACTTTTTGAAAATGATTTCCAACGTCAATGTTAACATTAGCCTTATTGAAGCACTTGCTCAAATGCCAACATTTGTGAAAATGTCTAAAGATTTGCTTAATAAGAAAGAAAAAAATGGTTGAGCTCGTGAACACTCGTTTAAATGAGAATTGTTCCGCGATTCTTCTCAAAGAGCTTTCCGAAAAGCTAGGAGATCCCGGGCGATTCGTGTTACCTTGATCATTTCCTCAAATTGATGATTATATGGCTTTAGCGGATCTCAGCGCTAGCATCAATCTTATGCCACTCTCGGTATGGAAACAATTATCATTACCCGACCTTGTACCGACTCGCATGACTCTCGAGTTAGCTAATACAACTCTCGCATACCCCGTTGGTATTGCCGAAGACGTTTTTGTTCGAGTTGGTACATTCACTTTTCCCGTGGACTTTGTCGTCGTCGACTATGAGATGGATCCTCGTATTCTGTTAATACTTGGTAGACCATTCTTACGATCCGGAAGAGCCTTAGTTGATGTGGCCGAAGGGGAGTTAATTCTTAGGGTTAGGGATGAACAACAAGTTTTTAAAATGGGAAAAATCACAACAAAATCAAATGGAAAAGAGTCGGTCAATATGATTGATGTTCTTAATTATGATAATGACGAGATTTTTATAAATCCTTTTGGAATTCAAACGTCTAATCAAAATGATTTTGTCATAAATTCATCCCTTCCCTTAGAGCCTCAAATTTTTTAAACTCCTATTTACGATACTTATAGTGATGACACTTCTTCAAGTGATCACACTATCTTCGGTTTCGACGACCTAACTTTTAACCCACCCACTTTTGACCCACCCATTTTTGATCAACCAATCTTTGATACTTACGATGATGACACTTCTTTAAGTGATCTCATTAACTTTGATGACCCACCCCATGATCTTAATGCACCTCATATCTCTATGAGTGATTCTTCCACTATGGAAACTCCTTTTGACTTTTATACCCCAATTTTAGAAGTCATAACTTTCGAGGAGGATCCTCCACTCTTAGAGATCATTCCTAATTTAGAGGTTATTCCATTTGAGGAGGATTTAGATACATTTCTAAATACCTATTTTCCTCACGAGGAAGAGTTTTCCTATGACTCCGATGATACTTATGTTTTCACATCGAGTTTGGAAGAGGAAGATTTTCCCACTTTGGATTTTGATGATATTTTGAGCTTAAATGTCAACACCTCTTGCTATTTTCCCGTTAAGGAACCGGTGTTTGATCCCGGAATAGAGACTTTAGTGCTATCATTTCCTAATCACCTTACCCTTCCTTATTAGAGACTTTTGACTAAGGGTACCCCACTTTTCTTTGCATTGTGTGATTTTACCACCTCGGGGTTTATTTCCTTTTGTGATGGAAATTATGTGTTTGACCCGGGTGGATTTTCATAGGGTATGCCTTATATGACTTTGTTTCACCCGTTTATCATGGAGAGGTTTTCCTCCCTTGGAAATCTCGGTTTTTTTGCATGATTTTCCCATTTGAATGATGACATTCGGGAAATCGAGTCGAGCTAGAGACTCGTAATAAATAAATCAAGCATCGTTTAACTAGGTTATATTTTTACCTTTTTCCACCCTTTCCACCCTTTTTCGCCTTCACCCATTTTCACCAATAAGTGTAGGGGGGAGCCAAGTAGGTTGTTTGTGTGTTGTTATGTTGTGCAGGGACATGTGCTTTGATGATCCACTTTTGGTGTTTTTGACGCGACCCGTGTTCCCATGTTTCCGGTGTACCCGGTTCCTTCGATAAGTTTGTGCTATTGTGATTCAATCATGTATATAAATAAAACGAATAAATGTAATCACTTTAGTTGTCCTTTCCTTAGCTCGATTTTAAACAACGTACTCAATGTCCTATGTGTAGGGGAGTTTATTCTCTCACATGCTTAAACATTGAGGACAATGTTTATATTAAGTGTAGGGGGATTTCTATCGAAATTTTAGTGGGCTTATCCATGAATTTGACCCCATTTAACCGGAAAATTTAAAAAAATTTCAACGTGTTTCAAATTTTTGATCTATTTTGGCCAAGTAGTATTTTTCATGTATTTTCTTTCCTTTTTGTCATCGCATCAATACTTTCCATTTCAAGAATAAAGTCAAAAATAAATAAATGAATAAAATGGTTTTAACAAGTTTAGATATCTTTGATATATTAGGCCCGTCGTGAATATTTTGACTCAACCCGAGTTTACTTATCCATGTTTACTCTAGCTAGTATCCATAACCATATGGACCTTGATTGGTTTATTAGGCTAAGCGTCCACGAGTCTCATTCTTTGAGATTTTAAATTGTGGAGAACGAGAGATGATAGAGTTGATAATAAGTATAAGGGTTAATTTTTGCTTATATGAGTTTTTGTGGTTCTTTCTTCCCGCTTGTATATTTAATTGCTTAATAAATGAGGATTTTTGCGGTGTAGATTCGATATCCTAACTCTTAGCCAAATCTTTTATCTCCTTGTAATTAAAGCATGAACACATTGAGGGTGCTAGCGTTGTGGACTTCCGACTAAGGTGGCTTATAACCACTAAGTAGGAGGTATTCAGACCATGGGACCGCATAATTTGGCCTACTATATATATCATAAATAAAGAAAGAATAAGATTAAAACATGACCTAAAGGAGCCTTAGGGTGTGGGGCATGTAGCACGAACCTTGTCATTAGAGCCTTAGGGTGTATGGCATGGTAAGTGTTGAATAAAAATTGATCAAAAATCAATTCCCTCGATTATCGTTCAAGGAGCCTTAGGGTGTGGACAATAGATGAGGAGCATTTTTACATCTTAAAGAGCCTAAGGGTATATGATGTGAACTTGCTAAACTCCACATAAAGTCTACATGACTTTGGAGGAATAATTAATAAGTAGTACTATTGGCCAAATTTTGGGTCCGGGAATTTATTCCCCAAATCGTGTTAAATCATCCTTGATGTGGGCTTACTTTAGTGACAACATTTTTTAGGACGAGGTTAGGTTTTGATTGTCGTGTTTGCACCGTTTTGCCTTCATTTTTGGACTAATAATTATCAAGTAAGTCAAATGAGCCTACGGGTGAATGACAATCAATAAAATCTAGAGATACAAAGTAGGAATTGGAGAAAGAGTATTACACAATTGTCTTATATAAATGGTTTTAACCTAAGAACTTATGGTAAACAATGATCTCGTTTTTAAGCTTGGTATGAGGAACGTGAAACTTGAGGGTGATTAATATTCATGACACCAAAGCCCTAATTTAAGTCTTAGATTTCTTTACAAGTTTCTTCCATCAAATAGTTTCCAAGCTAATAAATTATTATAACTTTTCTCTCCTTTTAAATTTTTATCTTTTCATCGTAGTAGTAGTAGTAATAGTAATAAAGGCCGTGATGGATTAATTATGAGAAAAATATAACTTTATGCTTTAAAATAATGCATTACATGTGGTCATTGCAATGGTCAAGTGTAGGGGATTTAATAAGTGTGTAAACACTTATCCTTTTGCCACTAAAATCAAGGAAAAACAAGACCTAATCATGTTTTTAGTATCATAAAAGTCAGAATTACGCGTGGTTTTGTGTTTTGTTTAAAATAGGTACAAAAGATCAAAAGGAAAGAAAAACACGGGATTTCACGGTCAAATGTTGAAGAAAAGTCCAAGAAAGAGACGAAGACAAAGTCAAAAGACCAAAAGTGTGCTCAAGATCACGAAAACCGACAAAATCAATACGGTTTTGATGAAACGATCAAGGAAGCCGAAATCAAGTTCGTTTTAAGCGGATTTAATCTTTTTGAAGATATTCGAACATAGTGGGTCCCACATTTGCTTATTGGGCCTGAAAGCCCAATAGTGGATATAACTTAATCACTTTTTTACACAAAAGCCCAAAATTTGGCCGAAATTCACAATGGGACGAATTGTTTAAAATGTTGTAATTTTTTGGGCCAAGCCCATTTAATGGGACGATAGAATTAGTGAAAACGTTTCACTTCCTTTCTTTGGTCAACACAACACACACTCAAACGTATTAAATCCTTATCCCCTACACGTTTAATAATAAACGGTTTTATCCCTCACCCACTTTTGATGTTACAAACAAAGAAATTCCCCTTATCTCTCTCTCAAAAAAATAAACGCAGTCATCCCACAAACCCTAGACCCCAATTTGGGGGTTTTTCATCCAAGCACGATTGAGCCTCACGCGCCTATAATCAATCCCCCATTTTTTCGGATGAACAAGATGGTGGTCCTTAATCATCTACGTGGCCTATTTTCTCGTTTGTGATTGAATGGGACACCTCATTCCCATCAATCCACCAATTAAATGAAGACACATCAGCATCAAGAAAGCACAAGAAACACATACTACTGCCAAGGTGGCGATCCGAGTGAAAAGGGGTTGATTCTCAGCCGTTGATCAAGAAATGAGTGAGAAGAGATGGATTCAACGGCCATGATGATTTACCGTGCTCTCCAAACATCACCTCAACACACCTAGGGTGTTCCTATAAAACCCACCCCACATCTTGTAATGAAGTATTCCATTTTTTTATTTATTTACTGTTTTTTTATTTAGGAGTAGGATTAAATTTAGTTTTAATTCTATTTTATGCAAATTAGATTTTAGGTAAATTGTATTTTCAGTTTTTCAAGTATTGTAATGAATCTTTTGTTATTAATAAAAGTTTGTTTAATTTTAATTCAATTTGTGCCTTATTTTCTTTTATTAAAGTTCTTATTATTATTTGCAATCTGTTTTAATTAAAACAAAATTGAAAAAGAAAGTGGATTATATTAAATTCCCCACTGGGAAGTTAATTATAAAACTGGTTTGAAGATTGACTCCGGTTCGGTACTGTTCATGATTCGGGTTGGTGTTGATTTTTGATAATGACAAAGGAGGAGTTGTTTCGGTGTGGGTTCAAAGACGGCTCAACGCCGCTCTTCGTCGCAACGGATTTCTCCACCAGGTTCGTTTTCTTTTTCTTTTTATAAGTTTTTCTTTAGATAAATTAGCTATTGAATCTGCTTATGTTTATTTGATCTTCTGTTTGGCTTTGTGTTCTATTTGGAATCTGCTTTATTTTTCGGTTTATGTAGTGTGCTTATTGGATTTAAGTTTTACATCTGGTTTTTAATATCTGTTTAAGTAATTAATCTGATTTTGTTTTGCTTTGTTTAAGTTTGGTTTAAATTTCTGTTTGGACTTCATTTCGCTTTGATTTGTTTAAGTCTTTTGTTAAAGCTTTTTAGATCTGTTAAAGTTCTACTTATTCAGTTTTGGTAGATTTAGTTTATTTGTTTTGGCAGCTTAATCAATTTGGTAAGTTAGCTTGATTTATAATTTGATTAGTAACGAATCTAACTTATCTGCTTATTTGTTCTTGTTAGTTTAAATTTTATTAGCTTATTTTTAGTTTATAACCTTTTAGCTTATCTATTTTCGGTTTTTATAACTTTATATCTGCTTAATTTTGCTCTGTTAACTTAACTGCTTTTTATTTTTATTAGCTTATTCCAGTTTTGCTCCTTTGTGTCTATTTATTTGCTTATCTGATTTTAGTTTATGTGCTTATTTTGTTGTCTTAGTTTGCTGATGTTGCTGATTCTATAACAGACTCATTTGGTCTGTTATATTAAATTTCCAAAGTTCAATCATTTTGAAAGTCCAAAAAAATATAATATAGCAAAAATTTGTCTGTCAGGGGACTCGAACCCCTGACAGACAAATTTTTGCTATATCATATTTTTTTAAATAAAAAATAAAAAGATAAAAAAAGATTTTAATTACTTTAATTAATTGTTTTTAAAGTTAGTTTTAAAATTAGTTTTCAATTAATATAGTTTGTTTAAAAAAGTTTTATTTAAGTTTTCATTTAAAAGTTTTAGTAGAAAGTAATTAGAATAGATTAAATTTAAGTTTTATTTTCAAAATAGTTTTAAAATAGTCAATTAGTTATAATTATTACTTAATATCATTTTAGTTAGATTATTTAGTCTTTTATTAAATTTTAGTTTTTAAAAATACCAAAAATATATTTCACCAAGAACAAATAAGTTTTACGTTTAATCGGAAATCAATTTCGAGTGAGTCGAGGAACGAAAAATAGACATAAAAAGAACATTAAAAATTAATATATTACTAACCACCCTCCTAATGACACATTAGGAGGGTATTTATAGGAGGTGGGGAGATTAAGTGATTAAGCTTTCTTCTTTCTTTCTTCTCGTCTCGACTCGACTTAATTTCTTTGTCTTTCTCGACGTCGTCTCGGGATTTGTCGATATAAGTTGAACTTGTCGTATAATTTTCTTCTATAATTAGACTTGAGTTCTTCGACTTTATTAAACTTTCGTCTTTAGACTTTTTTTCTTCGATAAATCTTCAGAGTAGTCCTTGGACTTCCGTTCTTTTTTCATTCTCGATCTTTCGACTTCGTCTTTAGTCTTTTTCTTCGATAAAAGCCCGTGATAGCCCATGTTTTCTTCCTTTTGCATATTTTGGTCCTAAAACACAATAAAAACACAAACCACGCATAATCCCGACTTTTACGACATAAAATAAATGTTTTGGTCTTGTTATTATTGGAAATAAGTGGTAAAAGGATAAGTGTTTTCACACTTATTAGATTATACCCAGTTAACCCCAATTGGTTTTGTTATGACCTTTGAAATATAATGAAATTTGTTACAGGTCATAGAAATCCCATCTGAATTAAGGTTTTGGTCTTGCTTAGGTCTCCATGTCAAGCTTGAAGAAGCTTTAGACCCCTTTCCTTTTGGTTGCAAATATTTTCCATTACTTGGTCTGGCAACGTTCCTGCCAGCGTTTAGTTTGTTCTTGTCAACACTGAAATTACCCTTATCAGCGTTGAACCTAGGGTTTTCTATAGGAACCCATTGTCTGTTAGACCACGTATTGGTCTTCTGAAAAGGTCTTTGTCCATAAGTATTAGACCCTTTAGTAAAGAATGGGGCTGGTCTAACAACTTGTGGACTTTGCTGGACAAAAGGTTTGGGTTTGACAGTGTTTGACTTTCTATCAGCGTTGACCTTTGAAACATTGACACACTTATAAGCTAAATGTGAAAAACTTCCACAAGAATAACAGGCTTTTCTAGACATAACTCTAGGTCTAGAAGAAAAGAAACCTGTTCCATTATCACTAATTTGGCTTTTTGGTGACCTAGGTCTTCTATACATTTCTGCATATTTAATACTAGGTTTTCTATCAATGTTTAAGACAAGGTCAACAGTCTTGCCAGTAGTAGGATTGGTTACTTTTATGGGTGTAGACTCATTTGGGCTGTCATTAAGCATGTCACCCTTAACAAACAAGGTAGGGTTAGCTTTCTTCCATTGGTCCAGATCAGTCAACTTCTGCTTGTATTCCTCTACTGGAGTAAGAACTCTTGGTGGAGGAATAAATTCCTCTTCTTGGATTTCTGGTATACCAGTCCAAGACAAGTCCTTTTTAAGGACACCATAGAAGTTCTCAGTAGGTGGTGGAACACCAACATACTCTTTCATCCCAATCCCAGTCATATCCATAGAATCCCTTTGTTCACTAGCACATTTTTATAGGGTTTGTGAAGCTTTATCAAATCTCTGAATTTTAAGATCTACATTATCTTTGTTTTTGATAGCCTCATCTAACTTAGCCTGTAAAGCACCATTGGCTCTCTCCATGATGTTTCTAACCTCAACACCAGCATTTAAATCATGAGTTAAAATGTTGATTTGATCTTTTAGGTCAAACTCCATTTTCTTATACTCAGCTACAGTCTATTCAGTTTGAGTAAGAGCAAGTTGATAGTTAGATAACTTGCATCTTTCATTAACCACATCTGTTGTTAATTGTAAGACTTCTTTGTTAAGTTTTTTAGTGTTTAGACGACAACCCTTACTACGAAATGCATCATCATATACCTCATTGTCTGATGAAGTTGAAGAGTGTGCCATGAGAGCATAGTGAACATGCACCTCTTCTTCCATTTCTGCAACCAAAGCTTTGTTTTCTTTCTTATCCTTGGCCAAATAGCTCCAATCCCAGCCAACACCATCAATGTCTTGCATAGTAACCATAGCTTTGGAGTCTTGAGCCTTGATGATTTGGCTTGAGGGTTTTCCAGCATCAGATCTTCTTGGAGATCTGCATTCTCTCATAAAGTGACCCATTCGATGACAATTATAACACTCAACCTTGGATTTATCAAATCTAGCAGTGTCCTTAGCATTAAAAGTCATCTTCTTCTTAAATCTTTGATTCCATCTATTTGCTCTTATGCTTGCAAGAGCCATATTCCACTTTATGTCCATCTCCTCCAAATGCTCATCACTAATTTGCTCAAGGTCCTCATATGTAATCACTAAACCATTTGGGCAATGAAGCAATGTATGCACACACAGTATCTAGATCAATACCAGCAGGCTTAACTCTTGGTGAGTCAACATTGTATGTGTCAGCGTTTGAATGAGTGGCGTTGACAAAGCTTGATCCAGTGTTGACGCAAGACGATCCAGTAACGGGGTGCATGTATGACTCCCTTTGATCAAATTGACCTTCACTGTGCGAGAAGAAGGCCATGTTTCCATTGGTAGACTTGCTTCCTTGATCGAAAAGAATTTCATTCTCTACAAGCTTCAGTTTATTGTAAAAATCATCAAAAGTGGAGTTTTTGTGAGTATTGTTAGCAATCATAGATCTTGCTTCAATCTTCCATGCATCACTAAGACTTTTAAGAAAAGTGGTGATGATATAAACATCACCAAGCACTGTTCCCATAAAGGAAAACTTACTTGTAATGTCAAGAAGTCTGCTTCTCACTCCACTTAGCTTTTCATTGGGTTGAGCATTAAAAACAGCATACTCATGCAAGAGTTGCTTCTTTTTCTCTTGTACAGTATTAGCATTACCACCATAAGCAACTTCAAGGGCTACCCATAGATCTTTTGCATAATCATAGCCTCTATACTTGTGCTGATTGGCCTGTCCCAAAGAGAGTTTGAGGATACTTAGGGTTTTCATGTCATTCCTTCTTTTTCCAACGTCCTCAACCGAGACAGCTCTTCCATCTTCAGGCTTTTCTTTTCGATCCTCTTCTGTAGAGCCTGGAGTTGATCTTACCAAGATTGCAGCTAGAATCTTGGTAGCCTTATTGAATATGTTTCCATATTCAATAATTTCCCATAGGGTGTGGTCATGAATTTGAAGATACTGATCAAAGTTAAATTTCCACAGCTCAAAGTTGACTGGGTCTAGCATGGGAATGTTGATGTTAGGGGTTGAGGAGGAGGATGAGGTTAACTCTAGAGTAGACATGGAGTTTTAGTTTTTGGGTTTCTTGAAAATTAGGGTTTTTGGCGATTTAGGGTTTTTGTGTTCTTTAGATCAAAGTTTCTCAACAAGCTCTGATACCACTTGTTGATGCCAAACTTAGATCGATTTAGCTTGTGTAAACGAGATTAAATCAAGTTAAACACGTAGAGAAACTTTGTTGTATATGTAACAATTCAATTATTATGCGGAATTAATACTTAAACAAGAACACACAAACAAGATAAACCAAACTTTCACTTTGATTGATAAATCGAACTTGCGTACAATCAAAGTGTTAAAAACGTATATGTTAAACTAAAACCTAAAGGCCTCCTTTTATAGAATAAGAAGCCTTGTACAAGAGTCAACGTATCAGCTTTTTTAGGTAACGATAAACATAAGAAATACATTGTCGATCATATCTTTACTAGAAACATACTAGAAACATAATACGTGTAGACTAAGTCTTCTATCAGTTCTTGACTTCTTCTTATCAACGCTTGACTTGTTCCTGTCAACGCTTGTCCTGTCAACGCTTGATTTCTTCTTAACAACGTCCAAATTGCTCTTGTCAGCGTCCAAGTGTATTGGCTACATTTTATTCCCAACAAGGTTGTGGTTCAGAAATAGGGTCTGGTTGAGGTTCTGGTGGTGGTGGGTATAAGGCTGCTTGAATAACAGCAAGCATGGGTAGGGTCAAACGAATTGGTTCATATGGCTCAATGTTGAGGGTAATAAAAAGATTTTTCTTTTGTGTAGGGATCTTATAAAAGTTTTCATGATACCACAGTCTCCTTAGAGATCAAAAATCATTTGCCAAGACCTAGGGTAAACAAGAGTCATCTTGCTACCCTTGTTGTGTAACATGCCTTCAAAAATTATTTTTGAAGAACTATAGAGTTGCCCATTTGCTATACAAAAAAGAGCACTCCCGATAGATCGGTTGATTTCATTGAATGAAGAGCATGTGGGACTAAGGCATTGGAGAAGGACATGTAGCAAAAACTTCCAGGATAGGTGGAATTGAACATTGGAATATTTGTTTATTTTCCCTTCAGGGGGCAGTCTATACCCCAAGCCTCTAAGTCTATCATGTTGCACCTCCTTGGGAAGGGAGACCACACCATCAGCATCATTAAGATGCAAGGCTTGGCGAACCAAAGTATCAGTGATCACCCATTGTTTCCCATGGATGATGCCCTCTATTCTGGTCACTCCATCAACTTTTGTGGAACTAGCATTGTTACAAAACTACTTGATGTGTGTGACAAGGATGATAGTAGCATGAGTTAAAGCATACCTTAATGGAGAAGCCAACAGATACTCTATCATCTGATTATATTGAGGATGTTCATCATCAGTTTTCAAATATGCAAGCATATTATGTTGATCCTTGAACAACAAAATAGCATCACTGGTTTTTAACTTTGGCGCCATGGATGAAAAGAAAATCTTTAAGTGAAGGTAAAGGTTAATAGGTAAAAGATGTATGCAAAAAAAATGAGCAAGTTGCCCTGTTACACAATATGGTGAGCCGAATATATAGTAAAAACAAGAGAGATGTGATTGGTTCAAAAATGAGGTAAGTGAGAAAATTCTCAAAAGTAAGCATGAAAATCTTTGAAAAATTACAACATATCTCATAACAATTAAACAAAATAACCACTCTCCAAAATTTACGGCTCAAAATATCACAAAAGTTACACTAGGTAGGACCTAGTGTTTTTCGACTGTAAAAAAGTTTTGTCAGCGCAACGGCTATATTTGTCAGCGGATAAAGTATGTCTGTCGGGGTTAAAATGTTTTTGTTTGTGGATAGAAATTTATTAATAAAAAGGTCAAAAATAAAAAGAATACTTAAAATAAAAGACCTAACAAAGATTATTCATCCTAAGAGAGTTATCTTATCTTCAAAAAGATAGAGTTTTTGCAAGCACTGTCCAATCATACACACCTGCTTACACAAGTTAGATATGAGTGTCCTTAAGAAGGAAGTTACCTCATATACTATCTTTCTAACTCCCAGGTAATCCCATCAATATATAACCAAAGCCTCCCAAACCACCTATCCCAATTCTAGGTCAAAATTTCTTGGCATCATGCATGAAAAATAATGTGCATGCTATAGTGCCTCGAGGTTTAGAAATTCCACCATATTTATAAAAATATGGCATCACAACTTCTAACCCTCACTCACTTGTGGACACAATCAAGAGTTGTGATAAGAGTATTCTAAGAATATCCAAGAGCCTAAAGGTTATCCTAAACCTCCACTTAAATTATGATGAGTATACTTTAAAATTAAATGTGACAAAAATATTTATTTCAAGATAGAAATATAAATATTTCAACCATCATAAATAAACCTTGTTGCCACACTCCTTGAGTCCATAAGCAACTCTGTATCCATATTTATAATGCCCTACATACCTGTAATGTTAGATGAAAAACCATAAAAACTATCATAAAAGCTGTATGCGGCTTCTTTCCACTATGTCAGCAAATAGAATGCCTTTGTCAGCGGATAGAAAATAATGTGGAAAATACAGCTTTTACAAAAACTAATAACAGTTACATCCTGTACACACATTACATCAATTTCAAAAACCACATAATTTATGGATTGATCATTCCAATACTTGCAACTAAGTATTGAAATCTCCCAACATCAAAAGGTTTGGTTAAAAGATCAGACACATTCTTCTCTGTGTCTATTTTATCTGGAAATATTAAACCCTTTTCAAAACAATCCCTTATAAAGTGATGTTTGATTTCTATGTGTTTGGTTTTAGAGTGATGTACATGATTCTTAATTATGCACAATGTATTGTTATTATCTACAAAAATCTTAGTATGCATAAAATTGTACCCATAATCCAAAAGCTGATTTTGAATCCATAGCACTTGCCCACAACATGAAGCAGTTGCTATATACTCAGCCTCAGTTGTTGAATTGGCTACCCCAGTTTGCTTCTTGCATTGCCACGATATACGCCTACTTCCAGGGAACTGACATCCACCAGTGGTGGACTTTCTATCTTCATTATCACCACCATAATTACTGTCTGAATATCCAATAAGCTCCAAAGGAGAGTCTCTAGGATACCATAATCCCAATTGAAAACATCTAAGATACCTAAAAATCCTCTTGACAGTATGAAGGTGACATTCCTTGGGAGTCACTTGATGACGTGAACATACACATACTTCAAACATGATGTCAGGCCTTGAAGCAGTGAGATACATCAATGAGCCAATCATTGATCTATAATGCCTGACATCAACCTCCTTACCATCTCCAATCTTACCCCAATCATGTTCCTAGTCCATGGGTGTGCTAGCTCGTTCTTCATGTAGTTAAAAACCAAATTTCTTCAAGATCTCAACCACATACATATCTTGAGAAATAAAAATGCCATCTTCTTTCTGCTGAACTTGTAAACCAAGAAAGAAAGTCATCTCTCCCATATCACTCATTTGAAATTTATCTGTCATAAGTTTGGAGAAATCATCACTCATTCTTTGGTTAGATGACCCAAAGATGATATCATCAACATATACCTGTACAAGAAGAAAATCCTCCCCTTCTTGCTTTGTGAATAGTGTCTGGTCTATGGTATCCCTCTTAAAGCCATTTTCCACCAAGTATGTGGAAAGTGTTTCATACCAAGCTTTAGGGGCCTGATGAAGGCCATACATTGTCTTCTTCACTCTATAAACCTTGTTTGGATGCTCAGGATCTTCAAAACCAAGAGGTTGCATGACATAGACTTCTTCTTTGATTGTGCCATACAAAAATGCACTCTTTACGTCCATTTGGTAGACTTTGAAACCCATGCAGGAGGCATAGGCTAGGAAAATCCTTATTGCTTCAATTCTAGAAACATGTGCAAAAACCTCTTCATAGTCAATACCTCTTCCTGAGTGTATCCCTGAGCAACCAAACTTGTCTTGTTTCTAATAACAATACCTCTCTCATCTTTCTTGTTTCTTAGAACCCATCTTGTTCCAATAGGCCTAACATACCTTGGACAATCCACAAGCTCCCAAACATCTTGTATAGCAAACTAATAAAGCTCATCATGCATTGCTTCAACCTAGTTTTCTTCTTTAAGAGCATCAAAAATCTTCTTTGGTTCTAATTGAGAGATGAAACAGGCAAACAAACATTCTTGAACAAAAGGTGTATCTCCCTTCTTTTGTAGATTAGCAATGAATCCACCTTGAGTCTTCTTAGCTCCTCTTGTTTGAACAGGAGTATGAATATCACCAATTATATGGGTGGGAGGTTGAATTTTGGCCACCTTTGTAAGCATTCCTCCCCTAAACATTATGTTGTCATGGATTGTGGATTCTAAATTACCAATATCCTCATCATTGCTACTTCCATGCCCACTTAAACTAGGAGACATATTGTCAGCGGCTGGAACATGGCCACTGACACCTTCATTGGGTATGGAGTCTTCAACAAGTTCAAGAATATCTTTGTTAGAGGATGAAAGCCAGTTCTCAGCGGCTGAATCCAAAGTGCCATGGGCTTGTTTGGAGCTGTCAGCGGATGAAAATTCATTCACTGTTTCATCAACGCGAGCTCCTCTTGTTGCTTTGTTTCCTCTTCTTTGGTAGCATCAGATGCTTGTAGGAACTCTTCACTCCAAATAGGTAGGTTGATATAATTAAAAATAGGAGTGGGTTCATCTGCATGTGATCCTTTTACTTCATTAACCTGTACACCTACATTATCAACAATAGGTGCTTCCAAAACATCTTGATTAGGCACATGCATATAATTCATGGACCTAAATAATGGTTTTAAATCAAATAGCCAATTTGGTCCAAACAAAGGATCACTACATTTGCTTTCCAAGAAGTCAAAATGTATATTTTCTGTGAGAATTTTAGACTTCTTGTTATAAACCTTATACCCCTTGCTATTTGTGGAATATCCCATAAAAAGTCCCTCATCACCTTTTAAGTTAAACTTGCCTAGGTTATCACTAGTATTTAATATTATTACATGACATCCAAAAGGTCTAAATAAGTCTATATTAGGCTTCCTATTCCAAAGCAATTCATAAGGAGTTTTATTATAGAACTTTTTTACTAAGGAGCTATTTTGAACATAGCATGAAGTGTTCACAGCCTCAGCCCAAAAAGCAATAGGTAATTTAGCATCTACTAACATGGTTTTAGTTGCTTCAATGAGAGTTCTATTCCTTCTTTCAGTTACACCATTCTGCTGTAGAGTTCTTGCTATGCTGAACTCCCTAAATATTCCATTATTGACACAAAAGGTATCTAAAAGGTGTTTCCTATATTCACCACCATTATCACTTCTAAGAACTTTAACATCATGAGTTGTTTTCTTTTCAACTTGTATAATGAAATTGATTAAAGTCTTAGCATTGTCACTTTTCTATACCAAAAAGAAGTTCTAAGTAAACCTAGAATAATCATTAGTAATGACAAAACAGGAAGATTTACCATTTAGACTTTCTATATTGGTTAGGCCAAACAAATCCATATGTAGTAAGTGAAGTTGTTTAGAACTGGAATGCACACTCTTAGACTTAAATGAGGCCTTATGATGATTGCCTTTAAGACATGCAATAAAATTATGATCATTGTGGAATGCTTTTGAAGGCATTCCTCTTACAAGATCATGTCTCACAAGTCTATTCATGTTTTTTAAGTTAATATGCCCTAACCTTCTATGCCATAACTTACTCTCATCTACTGAAGCCTTAGCATAAAGACATGACAAGTTTTTGTTCATTTTAATGCCATTAAGATTAACATTATAAACCTCTTTATGTCTAGGTGTTCTAAACTCAATGAACTTATCAACAGGAATCTCAAAATCTTTACTCAACACTAAACATTCAGTTTCAGTAAAAAGAACCTTATTCTTGTTGTCACAAACTTATGACACACTAAACAAAATTATAATCAACTTCTTTTACCAGAAAGACTTCCTCAAACCTTAAGTTGTTGGTGATAAGAGTACATTTACCAGAGATGTTTCCATAGCTGCCACCAAAATACACTCTATCACCATCTTTAATGGGAATGAAATATGTTAAGTAATCTTCCTTGCTCGTCATGTGCCTAGACCATCCACTGTCCCAATATCCATGGTCATTGACCTTCTTATGAATTCCTTGCACATAAAGATAACAAATTAGTTTTCTTTGGGAACCCATGCCTTTGCAGACTTAGATTCATGTGGTTGTTCAACAAGAACTGACTTATTCCTTGTAACAACCCCCTGTTCATCCCTTTGTACCCTAAACACCCAATTTAATCCAATAGATTTAGTAATGAAATTTTCAAGATATTTAAATCTGTTATAGGTCATAGAAACGCCATTAAATTAGGGTTATGATTTTGTTTAGGTCTCCATGTTAAACTAGATGAAGCCTTTGACCCTTGTCCCTTAGGTTTCAAATACCTATTATTACTTGGCTTAACATAAGGTATGACAGAAGCTAGTTGTGCCATTTTTATACCAAACCTAGATTTTTTAGCGGCTTGTTTAGTCTTATCAGCGGATAGATTGTTCCTGTCAGCGGCTAAATTAGTGTTTGCTACATGAACCCACTGTCTATTAGACCAAGTATTAGTCTTTTGAAAGGGCCTTTGTCAATGAGTATTAGCTCCTATAGAGAAGAAAGGAGCTGGTCTAGGGCCTGTGGACTTAGTTGGACAAAAGGTCTGGGTTTGACCACGGTTGACCTATTGTCAACGGGTGAAGTGTATCCACTAATACAATTATAGGCCAAATGCGATAAGCTCCCACATATATAACAAGCCTTTTTAGAGACAAACTTAGGCTTAGACTGATAAAACCCTGTCCCATTGACACTTGCTTGGTTTTGGGTTGTCATAGGTTTTCTATACATTTCAGCATATCTAACACTAGGTTTAATTTTAGTTGATGAGCCAAGGTTAATAGTTTTACCAGTGGTAGGGTTAGTCACAACAATGGGTTTTAGATCAACTGGGTCATCATTAAGCAGTCTACCCATAACTAATAGAAAAGGGTTGGATGCTTTCCACTGTTCTAGGTCTGTCACCTTCTTCCTATATTCCTTAACATGACTAAGCACACGTAGTTGAGGAATGAATTCCTTTTCTTGTAGTTCACGTATGCCAGTCCAAGAGAGATTATTTTTTAGAACACCATAAAAGTTTCTAGCAGGTGGTGGGATAGCAGCATATTCTTTCATCCCAATCCTATACATGTCCCCATGGTCTCTTTGCTCACTTAAACATTTTTCTAGGGTTTGACTAGCTTTTAAAACTTTTCAATTTTAAGCCCTACATTTTCTTTGGACTTGATGGATTCTGTGACAACCGTGGTTTTGAGGTTCGTCACTTGGTCTTATTCTAAGGTTAATTTATGTGTGACTATGTGATTTGCATTTTTACATGTTATTTTGCGTGAACGAGGTTGGTGTGGATATCGTTTATGGGTATAAAGTACTCATAAGTAAATCGAGGAACGGTTATTTCATGTTCATGAGCTCACAATTAGTGACTATGAAATGAAATGGTGTTATTTTGGTGTTTACGTATACGTATAAGTATTATAGTAAATTGTAATTTTTTTTTAGGATTTGGGGTTTAGCATTTAGAGGTCTCGGGTAAGGTGTTTAGTCATGTAAGCATTTTTCGGGATGGTTTTAAGCCATTTAGGACTTAGTTATAAAGTTTATTTCAAAAATTTAAGATTTTTTTTAAAACTGTATATTTTACGTAGTTTACGGTATACGCGTAAATTTGACTAGTTTTATGGTTTTGAGGTTTTGGAGGTTTTAGGAGCTGAAATAAATTAAGATAAATTAAGGTATTGTTAATAACATAATAATAAGTAATAAAAAGAAAATATATATATATATATATATATATATATATATATATATATATATATATATATATATATATATATATATATATATATATATATATATATATATATATGAATCGGGTTTTAAACCGACTATAAAGGAAAAAAGAAAGGATAATGGGCCAAAAGACCCAACTTGAGCCCAATTTGGAAAAGCCTTTTTAATAAAACATATAAATACCATGTTTATATCACCAAAACCAGTTTTTCATTAATTTTCTCCCCTTTTGGCCGAATTTTTACAAGCCCTAATTTAGGGATTTATCAAAAATAATTTTCCTGAAGATTTGAGGTAAAAATCTTGATTTAATTCTTATAGTTTTCTTGTTTTATAGCATTAAGGCTTCAAGTTTTATGTAATCAATTGATATGATGGATTAGAGTTCTTAATAGATCTTTAATTAGGGGTTTTATAACAATTAACATGATTAGGATAATGATTGGTGATTATTAGTGATGTTAATTAGGGTTTAATCATGTTTAAATTCGTTTTTAAAAACTGGGCAGATTTTTGAGTCACTTGTTTTGATCATATCTAGAGTTCTACAAACTCTTATTTTTCTATCCAAGAATCCTTGGTAAGGTAATTGAGTTGGCTTTCAAATGCAAGAAACGAGAACTAAATTGGAGGTCGGAAGGTGGGTCAAAAACAGGTTACAACAGTCGGAGGTCAAAACAGTTTTGAAATCAATCGGGTTTAATTTAATGTTTTAAGGTGATTGGGGTACTTAGGAGTACACTTGAGCCCTCTGATGAGCATGGGAGTTGGTTTATATAATACATAAGAGACCAGGGATGGGGCTAAGAAAATGGGTTAGGGTAAGACCCCCTAATCATAACAGACGTTTTGTATGTTTAAAATCAGTAAAATCCGGATAGACAAAAGTATATATATATATATATATATATATCGGGGCCTTAACAGTAGATTTATGGTTGGGACAAAAGGGAGGAGTTAGCTAACATATGTAATGGAATAGGGTTTCCTTTACAGAGATCATGGGTATGGTTAAATGGGCGTTTGGCGTATAGTTCGGAGACCTAAAAACCGGGACTGTTTTGGGTAAAATGTTAACGAGACGGGTTATGAAGTAATCTAAGTTAAGGGCTTTATAGAGGGGTGTAATGAGATTCTTAGAGCATATAAATGAGGTATATATATATGGGAGAAGGTTAGATGTCCATCATAGGTTGATGATCCATCCTAGTGTTTGGTTCATGTTTTGATTGTGTGCTTTTGTTTGTTAGCTTTTTGCTAGTGCGCGGACTTTTGGAGAAGCTCAATCAGGTGAGTTTCATAGTCCCATGTATTTTAATGATTTTGACTTCCAGATGGGATGGAAGAGACACTGTTTGGTTTTATAACTTATACTATGAATTTTTTATGATTGGTAATGGACTTGTGTGTGCACTTATGTGATTAACTGCTACGTGATTCTTGATTGTTTTTATGATTTGGATCGGGGGACACGTATCGTCTCAGTTATTGTGGTTTGACTTGGTACCAAGTGGATGTTGACAAGGCGGGGCCATGGGGAGGTACATAGATGTGTGAGCATCTATGGGACCAATGGATAATGACAAGGCGGGGCCTTGGGATTGGTACATAGGTGTATGGGCGCCTATGGTACCATGGTGTTTGATAAGGCTGGGAGCCTTGGATTTTGTTTGGAATGATTGATCTTGAATGTCAGTTGTTAATGCATATTTCTAGCACATTGTCCACATGTTTAGTGGTTTATGGTGGTTCACAGCTTATTTTAATCTGTTTTCGGTTGGAGTCTAAACCTATGACTCTCACCAACATTATGTTGACGTGTTTTAGTGTCTCTTTCAGGTGATAAAGTGGTTAAGCGTGAGAACATATGTGGCTAGGATTGGAGTCGCGTAGGAATGCATTTAGAAGGAGATCCCTGTTCCTTCTTAGTTTATTTTTCTGTTTGTTTCAGTAAGTGATACTATGAACCTATATGTTGCTTTGTTTGTGTTATTTTTTTGTCTTGGGTAAGAGGTAGGACTGTTACCTACTTACCTAGACTCCTGCATTGATGAGATATTGTCATGACATTTGTGTCACCATTTTATGACATTTCCAGTTCATTTAGTTATATCTATAGACACGGCATGTTGTGATGATATACATACGTCGCGCCCCATATTCTGCCATGTTGGGGTGTGACAGAATGGTATCAGAGCCAATGGTTATAGAGAATTAGGTTGCCTAGTCTAGTAACCTAGTCTATAGCTTAAGGGTCCCTTCATATAGGCGTCATAGGAGTATGTGTGCATTTTATATTAATTAAAGTTTTCCGGATGTTATTTGTTTTTACTTGCGATGTTTGTTAAGTTTTGACTAGTATGGGCTGAACCATAGTAGTTCATACTTAGCGACATGTTATTTTCTTTTCGGGGTGTGACTAGTGTTGGTTGAACCATAATCATCCACGCTAGTTATTGTCGTATTTTGCTTAAATTGTACATTATGGTACACAATTTGGTACATGGTAGTTTCTATCTTTTGTTGGGTTATTTTATGTGCCTGAGGTATAGTATTTTTCTTTTGATGTTTAAGTCATGTTCCCTAAGAATCATGTGGTGGTTCGAGTTATTAGGATTAGGTGGATATGAGGGATTTTTAGCTGTTTCCACTCTTATGGGCGACATGAATTATAACTGATTATGTTTTAGTTTTGGATTTAGTCTATGCTGTTTTAGCTAGACTATGGATTTATGTATTTCAAGAGTTTGACTATGTTATTTTAATGGATGGAGTTTTGGACTTTTTTTTGGTTATGTGGTTATGAGCTTATGTGAGTAGATGGATATATGTGTTATGTGTTGTATTAATTCTTATAAGTGTCATCATAGGAAGGAGTGCATTGGGAAAGGGTAATTGTATAAGTATGGTGGCCAACATAGTTATACAAGTACCACAACTTCAATAGATTCCGAAGTATGATTGCATGAAAGAGGGTTAGTACATGCTTGTATAGTATATGTTAGACGGATTTAAGTATATGTATCCTGATATGCCTATATATGTATGATCCCCTACAATTATCGATTGTATCCTTAGGAGGGTGGCTAGCTCGTTTTTTTTTATATTAAACCTCCGTTGTAGCGTATTCTTTGAGTTTCATATTTCACGTGTACGTTTTAAAATGGTGTTCTTGGTTTTAGGTCTATTGAAATAACGTGGGATTTCTTTTGAGATAATGAAATCTTTTGTGTTGGGTCTTACATTTCTTTTGGTAGGTATATATATAAAAAAAGGGACTTGGAAATCTACTATAGAGTTAGATAGTTGATTGTATTCGGTAAAATAAGGGTAAGGTGTTGGAGTCGTGTTTGAACAAGATGTAACATAAGATTTTTTTTTAATCAACACTTATTTATTTCAAATTCTAAAAGACTTTCTTTAAAATAAAGCGAAATAAAATTTCTTTCTACTTAAATAGTTTATATAAGTGAGCTTAATCAATATACGTCATTTATAATTATTTATGCAAGAATAAACAAAGTTCATGAAAATTTCACATACATTTATTTCTTTTCATTTAAAAAGGATTACATTAATTACTAAGAGGATTCTTTAGTTTAAAAAAAAGAACTAGTATAAAACTGTTTTGGTCATAACTTGTTCGTTTTTAAAGCTTTTTGGGTGATTCAAAAGCCTAAAATTATGTACTCGGAATGTACTTTTGAAATATTTGGTATGTATAGTCATGGGGTGCCAGTAGCTTGATCGAAATTTTGGTACAAGTGACGGGTTCAAGGTTGAGTTTTAAATAGTAGTTTTTTTATGATTTGGGATGCACGGGATACCTAGTCTTTGAGTTGAGTTTTGAGATCGTCTAGAAGGTTGTTTGTAGATTGTTTGAGTCACATAGATGTGGTGAGGAAAGAAAAAATATATTCTTTTGGAAAAGTCGATCTTGTGCACGGTTTAAATAATATGTCGCGGGGAGTAAGATGTTTTAGTTGCCCTTAAGTGTTTCTTGGAATCATTTTTCTATGTCATGAGTCATTTGAATTTGTACCTGCTTGAGTTTTCCTTTTGAGTTTTTGTGGTTTTGGTTTGTTTTAACTCGTGCACGTGAAATGTCGTTAGTTATCCGTGGGTTTGATTCGTTGATCGTATCTAGTGGATTCAGGATGTAGTTTTGGGTTCGTATTGATTGGGAGCGTTGAGGTAGACATACGAAAGACTTGGTCGCGCCTACACGATTAAGTAGGTGGCCCTGAGAGAATGGTCGGAATGCCCTTAGTGTGGATGAAAGAGTTAAAATTTCGTAGACGAACTAATGTGGTCGTGAGGTCTCTTAGGAGTGCCAAGGGAGATGAATAGAGATTTGTATAATGTATGGATATTGGCACAAGTAACGCGCCATAGAGAGTGTTGGAAGGAGATATATACCTCAAAGGTATTTATGATTGTTCGTAAGGCATGTAAGTTTTCCGAAAATTTCCTGAGATTTAGTAGGTTTGCCTATTACTGTGAGGTAGAACCATAAATAGAGCAAGTAGGAGAAGTGAGAGGAGTTGTAGTTAGTGCCTTTCCAAGGAAATTGTTGATGGAATGATTCTAAGAGCAAGAGTTGTTAGAAATTGCAACGGATGCAAGGTAAAATTTGAGTTGCTTAGTAGTAGATTGGCTGTGAAACGCTGTTGAGTGGTCTGATAAGAGGAAGTATTGGTCTTTTAGAATACGTGTAGATTTTCGCGAGTAGAACGAGGTAGAAATTTATTCGTATTGCTTCTAAGAGAGTGTGCAAGGAAGACGTAGTTGAAACTGCTAAGGATGTTGTATGAACGCATTGGGTTTACGGTTATGATTTTGGCTTCGCCGAGGCGCTAGCAGTTTTCATGGAGTCAATAAACCGGGGGTGCATGACAATATATAAACGAGTTGTCATCGGGAGCATCGACGACATCTTGATCTACTCAAATCTAAGAAGTAGAGTGAGGCGAATTATGAGTTGGTTTTGGAGTTGTTAGGAAAGGGAATTATACGTGAGATTTTCAAGTGTGAGTTTTAGGATTAAGTTGGCCAGGACGAGTAGTCAGAGATGATGGCATATCGTGGAACCAGCAAGGGGCAAAGTGAAGAAGGGTGAGGAAGCGTTTTGGAGGCTGAAGAGGTAGATTGGATAATGAGCAGATCTTGGAATTATCGGAAGGACTGGATGAATTCGCGAAGCATGACGATGCGTGGAGCAAGGATTTGGATGTATACGAGAACGAAAAAGAAAGGCGGTTGTTTATACGTTGTGGGAACTAAAAATTTGGAAGAACTAGATAGACTTAGTTAGTGGAGCTGGATTGTTATCTCTGCCTAGAATGCTAGAGGCATTTGGGGTACGAGACGTAGAGAATGATCTATACAGATCATGAATGTCTCCAACACATATTTAATCATCTTGATTGAACATTCAGAAAAGGTGATGGGTGGAGTTAAGTGATGAAAGAAAATTGCAAGGCCAAGTACCATCTGGGAAAGGCAAGCATGGTTGATGAGACATGGAATAAGATGAATGAAGTGAAGCTGAGACGAACTTGAACTATATGGATGACGTATTAGGGTCGTTTGGATGAAGGATGTAGGTTGCACGAGTTGAGTTGTCTAAAGCAGAGAACGCGTCAACATGTATGTTGCGTGGCTTGGACAATCATATGGAGAAAAGGGACATAGACTATACTTCCTACATAGATAGGAGTAACTTAGAAAGGGCGATGTAAGGACGAAGTTGGTGAAAGGGATACATAATGGGGTGGAGGAATAAGTACGACGAGAGTTGGGTGATAGTCGATAGACTGACTAATTAATCTCATATTTCAAGAGGAATGAGAAGTCACGTAGTTGAGAAGTTGGAAGGATTACGTACAGATGTGATGGAATAGAGGGTTTTGCGTAAAAGTTAGCCTAATATGTATGGAATGCCTTATGAAGGATTATGGCAAGGGAAGAAACGATGGGAAGCAAGCGTAGTATACCGTTGATAGACTAATGTTTGGTATGAGATAACTATAGGGGTAATTGAAAAAGACGCCTAGAGCATTGGCGTGATATTTGGAGATAGTTGGAGAACGCATTATATTAGGAAGAGTTCTCCTACAAAGAGAGGTTCACCGGTGATAGGGGCATGTTCCCCACTGATGAGGATGTAGGGAATAAAGGAGGAAACGCCTAAATTATAGGCTGATGACGGGATATAAGATGGTATGGAAATTAAGATTGTAGAAATACAAGCGAAAAGTAGTATGGAGGAAGAATTATTAGAGGGAGCAAGAGGTTGTCAAGATGGTGGGGTGATATTGAATGGAAACCATTATAGCAAGAGGTTAGTAGTCACGAGCAATGTAACGTTCACCTAGAGAAAAGGTGTAGCACCAGTTAGTATGAAGGATTGTTAGTTACTTGGTTCCGAGCATGGGAAAGCAAGGATGAGGTGGTAGCTATGACATGTTTCATGTGAATGTTATGGGAAGATTTTGGTTATGCAATTCTGCATATACCATTGGATGTGATAAAGGTTGGGAGAACTTCTGAATGATGAAAAATCCGTAGAGGATAGAAGCCGTTAGGTCTGGTGATAGGAATTGTAGTAGAAACTGTTGGAGTTAATTCATAGGACATGAGGTGGATCACCGTTATAGTGGAATGAAGTTAGAAGCGGCCAACGTATTGGATCGGAGGTGGATCGAAAAACTATGGAGGTGGTGGCAGTGCTTAAGTAGAGGTTGAAAATGGCAAAGAACCGACAAGAGAGCTATGCGGACAAGAGGCGTAAGCCGTTGATATTTGAGGTAAAGTTATGCTAAAAGTTTCACCATGGAAAGGGGTGATGCGGTTTGGAAAGAAAAGGGAAGTTAGAACCTAGATTTGTGGGTCCATTTGAATCCTTGAAAGGATTGGGCTAGTGGCGTATAGGTTGAGATTACCGGAGGAATTGAGTAGTGTGCATGACGTATTTCATGTATCAAACTTGAGGACATGCTTAGCAAGAATCGACATGCAAGTACCGTTAGATGATATTAGTATCGAAACGAGTTTTCTTTTCATCGAAGAGCCGGTAGAGATTTTGGGTCGTGAAGCTAAGACGTTGGAAAAAAAGTGTAATATACCGTAGTTATGGTAAGATGGAATTTGGAACGTAGACTAGAGTTCATGTGGGAACGGGAAGGATTTATGAGGAGCAAGTATCCTCAGCTAATTGATAATGACGATCCTAAGGAGTAAATCTCGGGACGAGATTTCTATTAGGAGGGAGTGATGTGACAACCGTGGTTTTGAGGTTCGTCACTTGGTCTTATTTTAAGGTTAATTTATGTGTGACTATGTGATTTGCGTGTTTACATGTTATTTTGCGTGAACGAGGTTGGTGTGGCTATCGTTTATGGGTATAAAGTACTCATAAGAAAATTTAGGAACGGTTATTTAATGTTCATGAGCTCACAATTAGTGACTATGAAATGAAGTGGTGTTATTTTGGTGTTTACGTATACGTATAAGTATTATAGTATATTGTATTTTTTTTAGGATTTGGGGTTTAGCATTTAGAGGTCTCGGGTAAGGTGTTTAGTCATGTGAGTACTTTTCGGGATGGTTTTAAGTCATTTAGGACTTAGTTATAAAGTTTTTTTCAAAATTTAATTTTTTTTTTAAATCTGTATATTTTACGTTTTTTTTACGGTATACGCGTAAATTTGACTAGTTTTACGGTTTTAAGGTTTTGGAGGTTTTAGGAGCTGAAATAAATTAAGGTAAATTAAGGTATTGTTAATAACATAGTAATAAGTAATAAAAAGAAAAAAAATAAAAAAATGTATATATATATATATGAATCGGGTTTTAAACCGACTAGAAAGGAAAAAAGATAGGATAATGGGCCAAAAGACCCAACTTGAGCCCAATTTGGAAAATCCTTTTTAATGAAACATATAAATACCATGTTTATATCACAAAAATCAGTTTTTCATTAATTGTCTCCCCTTTTTGCCGAATTTTTACAAGCTCTAATTTAGGGATTCATCAAAAATAATTATCTTGAAGATTTGAGGTAAAAATCTTGATTTAATTCTTATAGTTTTCTTGTTTTATAACATTAAGGCTTCAAGTTTTATGTAATCAATTTATATGATGGATTAGAGTTCTTAATAGATCTGTAATTAGGGGTTTTATAACAATTAACATGATTAGGATAATGATTGGTGATTATTAGTGATGTTAATTAGGGTTTAATCATGTTTAAGTTCGTTTTTAAAAACTGGACAGATTTTTGAGTCAATTGTTTTGATCATATCTAGAATTCTACAAACTCTTATTTTGTGATCCAAGCATCTTTGGAAAGGTAATTGAGTTGGCTTTCAAATGCAAGAAACTAGAACTAAATTAGAGGTGGGAGGTGGGTCAAAAACAGGTTACAACAGTCGAAGGTCAAAACAGTTTTGAAATCAGTCGGGTTTATTTAATGTTTTAAGGTGATTGGGGTACTTAGGAGTACAATTGAGCCCTCTAATGAGCATGGGAGTTGTTTTATATATTAAATAAGAGACCAGGGGTGGGGCTAAGAAAATGGGTTAGGGTAAGACCCCCTAATCATAACAAACTTTTTGTATGTTCAAAATCAGTAAAATCCGGATAGACAAAAGTATATATATATATATATATATATATATATATATATATATATATATATATATATATATATATATATATATATATATATATATATATATATATATATATATATATATATATATATATATATATATATATATATATATATATATATATATATATATATATATATATATATATATATATATAGATATATATATATATATATATATATATGTATATATATATATCGGGGCCTTAACAGTATCTTTATGGTTGGGGAAAAAGGGAGGAGTTAGCTAACATATGTAAGGGCATAGGATTTCCTTTACAAAGATCATGGGTATGGTTAGGTGGGCATTTGGCGTATAGTTTGGAGACCTAAAAACCGGGACTGTTTTGGGTAAAATGTTAACGAGACGGGTTATGAAGTAATCTAAGTTAAGGACTTTATAGAGGTGTGTAATGAGATGCTTAGAGCATATAAATGAGGTATATATATGGGAGAAGGTTAGATGTCCATCATAGGTTGATGAGCCATCTTAGTGTTTGGTTCATGTTTTGATTATGTGCTTTTGTTTTTTAGCTTTTTGCTAGTGCGCGGACTTTTGGAGAAGCTCAATTAGGTGAGTTTCATAGTCCCATGTCTTTTAATGATTTTGACTTCCAGATGGGATGGAAGAGACACTGTTTGGTTTTATAACTTATGTTGTGAATGTTTTATGATTGGTAATGGACTTGTGTGTGCACTTATGTGATTAACTACTATGTGATTCTTGATTGTGTTTATGACTTGGATCGGGGGACATGTACCGTCTCAGTTATTGTGGTTTAACTTGGTACCAAGGGGATGTTGAAAACGCGGGGCCTTGGGGAGGTACATAGATGTGTGAGCATCTACGGGACCAATGGATAATGACAAGGCGGGGCCTTGGGATTGGTACATAGGTGTATGGGCGCCTACGGTACCATGGTGTTTGGTAAGGCTGGGAGCCTTGTATTTTGTTTGGAATGATTGATCTTGAATGTCAGTTGTTAATGCATATTTGTAGCACATTGTCCATATGTTTAGTGGTTTATGGTGGTTCACAGCTTATTTTAATCTGTTTTCGGTTGGAGTCTAAACCTATGACTCTCACCAACATTATGTTGACGTGTTTTAGTGTCTCTTTCAGGTGATAAAGTGGTTAAGCGTGAGAACATATGTGGCTAGGATTGGAGTCGCGTAGGAATGCATTTAGAAGGAGATCCCTGTTCCTTCTTAGTTTATTTTTCTGTTTGTTTCAATAAGTGATACTATGAACCTATATGTTGCTTTGTTTGTGTTATTTGCTTGTCTTGGGTAAGAGGTAGGACTGTTACCTACTTACCTAGACTCCTGCATTGATGAGATACTGTCAAGACATTTGTGTCATCATTTTATGACATTTCCATTTCATTTAGTTATCTCTATAGACACGCCATGTTATGATGATATACATACGTCGCGCCCCATATTCCGCCATGTTGGGGTGTGACAGCTTCACTCAACTTAAGTTGTAAATCTGCTCTACATTTCATTAAAGACTCCCTGGCCTCATAACTAACTTTTAGATCTCTGGTTAAAATATTGATTTGATCACTAAGGTTAAATTCCATTTTCTTATATTCCTCCACCATCCCATCAGATTGAGCAAGACCCCTTTTATAGTTAGCTAGTCTGATTTCTATATAAAAAACATCTGACTTTAATTTTAGAACTTATTTATAAAGTTTTTTAGTGTTTAGCCTGCAACCTTTACTATAAAAAGCATCATCATTGTGATACCCGTGAATGTGCCGTATGATGCTAAGCTATTGTCTCAAGAGTTGTTCAGTATGATCATCCGTCTTAAGTTACGACTCACTTGTGGATGTGATATCCCGAGCCCAACGTCGTTTATTTAATCCTATTTTACGAATATTTTTGAAATTTTTAAGAAATTTCGTTTTCTATAGATTTGACGGTTTAAGTTGAAACCAACGTTTACGGTCGTAATTTAACGTTTGACGATTTAAGGAGAACCGATAACGACTACGATCTCGACGGATGCCCAAAATTCACCTTTTATTATCGACTGATCGATATTTGAGTTTTTCGAGATTTTATTTTTGTTACATGTTAAGTCGATTCGGAACCATGTGTATATTCGTTTTGTGTGCGTTTGAACCATTTAAAAGTATTTTTGAGTGTTCGGGACGACCCCCGGCTCCCGTAAATTTTCAAAATCAACTAGTGAGTAATGGAAAGGGGAAAACACATACTTCATTTTCACATTTCCAAAAATCACCATTTCTCTCCCCCTCTCTCACCTAGCCGTCGGCCACCACCCACCACCCAAAACCACCACCACAAAACTTTTTCCATCATGTTTTCGTTAAATCCAAGCTTAGACCACATCTCAAATAATCATTGTAAGTGTTCTTACACCATTTAATCCAACATGCATTAACAAAATTTTTCAAGAATCAAAGATTTTTCAAAAACGTGTTTTGATGTAATTAAACTAGTGGGATGTCTAATTAGTGATTAGATAATGGATAATCATCCATAAAATATGTTAAAAACAGTAGGTTTTTGGTGTTTTGGTCACCAACACCCCACGGCTAATGGGGGTGTTTGGTGGATTCATGGTGTTTGATGAAATGTGTCATGGGTTTGTGTTTATAAAGTTGTTTTTGATGTTTTTAAATAGGATAAACTAATTGCATGTATGATTTAGGATTTAGGTTTTGATGAGGATTTGATGTTCTTAATGTTTTAGGCTGTTTGGGTGTTTGGGAATGATTATAAGATGTTAGAATAGGTCTAGGAATCATTAGGTGTGATTGGAATGATGATTTGTTAAGATTTTGGAAGGGTGATTTTAGACCAGATTGTTCAAGAATGTTTTTCGTAGGTTTAACTTTGTAAGCAGGTCATAAACATAGGATAGAGTTGTAGAGCTTTGTCTTAGCTTCTTTTTGGTATAAGGTAGAGCTTACGACTCCAAACGAGTCAAAAGTTATGCTATTTTGAAAGTTCGTGTACCGGGAGTTGAGAAGCAACACAATCCGAATTTGTGTTTGGTTTTGGGTCAAATCCCGGGGACCATAGATAGAGTTTGGTAAATGATTTAAAGTTGATTTTTAGTCTCAAACCTGTACTTGTGAGTCTATTTTTGGACTTAGGTGTTGTATTGGTCAATGGTGTATTTTAAATGGGTCAAACAAGTCTTACATGTTAGAAGTGCAAAATCAGTCCTAAAAACTTATGTTTAGTAATGTGATGTGTAACGGGTCATAAAAGTGAAAACTTTTCATGGGATTAAATATGGGTTTTATACAGATCATGAGGCATTTTTGTGAATTTTCTTGAAATTTATATAGGTGCTTAAGTCATAGCAAACAACCCGTACTTTTGGTAAGTACCGGCAAATCGATAAAATGGGAATCAACTTTAATTACGTAGGTAAATGGTATAAGTCTAGTAACAACTACTTGTTTGATTTTGGCGTGAGTTTTCATAAGCATTGAGTATCTTTGCATATGCGTGTGTTTAGTACAATTATGTACACGGAGTATTGATTTGGTTTACGTACCTTGATTTTTAGGTCAAGTGTTTGATTTTCCCGGGCATCCATGTCGTCGGTGACATTTCTCGTTACGTCTTCGTTAGAACCACTACTACTACGCAAGGTGAGTCTATAGCCTCGCTCTTTACTTATTTCAAATGTTTTTACCCGCGAGGGGGATACATGCTAATTTAAATGAAAATGAACATAAGTCATGAATGATTGTTGGACCCGAATGTTGCCTTGAATTGTGTTGAGTACCTTGTTGCAAAAGTCCCTAAATTCGTGAACTATTAACTATTGTCTTGCCCTTGTGTGTGTTGGATATATCCGCTTATACAATTGATTGTACTATGGGGTTGACGACCCTATCCGAGACGAGAGCTAGTACGTTAAGTACCCTCTGCGGACGGATAACTTGTGATAATAAATAAGGTATAATTGCAACTGATGCCTTTAGAAGGGGCACTGGTTTCATCTTAATCATGCCAGTAAATGTACGCGGGTGATTGAGTTAACGGATTAGTGTCACGAGCTTAAACACAATTATTAGCTATTGCTAAAGATAATATCCTTGAATAATAGATTGTGAGTACGACAATGCTATTGAATGATCATGATTGGTTTTTAATACTTATGTTCAACTTATGATTTGATAAACCTATAGATTCGCTCAACCTTTGTATTGACGGTTTTAAGCATGTGTTTCAGGTAACCAAGATTGATAGCAGCGGAGCATGCGAGGATGGAAGTTGTTGTGGCTTGGCGGTCTACTTTGTTTTTCTTCCCTTTTAGCACTTAAATATTTTATATTATGTCATGTGAATGAATATGTACTTTTGGGTTGAGATTCAATGGGGACCAAAACGCAAACTCTGTTTTGTATTATCTTGGGATTTGGAAAACTGTAGACTTGTATTTTTTTAATAATGTTAAATTTATGTTTAAACTTTTACGTCTCTTTGAATCGTTTAATATAGCTTATGTGTGATGATAACTACGTAGCACCCAAATGTTGTAGTTCCGCTGCGCATAGTATTTGTTGGGGTGTTATAGATTGGTAATCAGAGCCATGAATTATAGAGAACTAGGTCATTTTGAAAAATCCTAAACTATAACTTTTGGTGTCGTAAGAAATTGTCCAAGCACACAACTATCCTGCATGGCTCCGGTAAGATTTCTTTAGCATTGCTTTATATTTTAGATGTATCCCTCAAACTGACATGAATTCTCTAGTATTTAGCAAGTAAATACTTTGATATATATTGAATTATATTGTTGTGTACGTTGAGTACTTATCATCGTAATTTGCAAATTCTTGTAAGATTATCTTATATGTTGCATGTAATTGACATACGGGCTACATTGCATTACGTGGCAACACCGCGTTGTAATCCTACGTGTATGTAGGAATGATTTTATGTATAAATATGTATATACTATGGTATTTAAAGGCATTGCACGTGAAGCAATGGTCCGTGAGTGATTATCGTACATGTTATAATGCAGTTTTGTTGAGAATTCGGCCTCACCGCAAATTATCAATCTTGATAATTAATTTATTGTTCGGATAACCGAATATGAACCTCGTTTGATACTCTAGATACGTAAATAACGCTTAGTAACATATTCTATATTGACTAGATTGATCTCGATTGTCGTTATCGCACCGTGATGTGTCATTTTGGACATTTTCTTTTGAAACGTAATTTACTTACGTTTTACTTTATTTCCTTTATTCCTTATGGGTTTGATATGTTAGTTGGCGTAACTATAATATATACGAAGTATAATCAACGATGCATACATCGTAGCGACGAATCACATGTGTATGTTATAAAACGTGGTTGAGGTGTGTTGCCATTTAATCGTTGTTTACTATTCTACTTGAATTTAAAGATGTGTTTTAAAATAGACTAGCGTTGTGATCAATCGCGATAACTTGGAATTTGGTTGGTTTTTGTGTTAATTTTGTGGATTACGATTGCGAGACTCATCCGAGGCCGATAACAACATTTAGTTGACATACGTATTCTCGCTTCGTTTATTTCATTTTTTTTCTTGTTGTCTTATTATTTTAAATTTGATAATATATGACGAGGTCTGGCATTTGTGTGAATTAAGTAAGCACTAAACTTTGTTGATTGAATGGTTTAAACATAAAGTGTTTTACATATTTAATACTTGGCGGATGAAACTTTTGGATAAAAATGACGTATGATGTGTCTTGTAACAAGTAAAATTCATGTAGAGAATAAATGGATAAAGCGAAATTATTTTTCCTTCAACCTTGGTTTGTAGATCATAATAGGTAGTTTATATTACTCGTAAAACCCTTGTTTTCATATATTAATAATTTAATACTAGAAGCTTGTGATGAATTTGTTAAGAATTTGCTAAATTTAATTTGAAAAAGGAGTTTATAATAAAATTTACGATATGACTATTGGGTATATGTAGCATTGGGCTTGGTATGAATTAATTTTTGGGTCAATATAGCAAACTTTTGGCATATTTTTGTAATATAGAACATGAGTAGAAGAATTGGTCATGTATTTTGGAGCTAGAGGCTTTATAAAATTGGTTTTATTTTAAACATAAGGTTATGTTTACGTATGCATTGGTGTAAACTAGAACACGTTACTTGTTGTAGTGAATAAACTGGGATAAAATCGGAATATACACTATAAGTGAGAAATTCTAACGCTTGAAATAAATTTTTAAACATTGATGGAACGCCATTGGAAATCATTTGTTTATTTAATTGTCGTTATAGAGAATCACTATGCATAATTTGATGATGCTTGTTTAAAATCGTTTGAAAAATCTTTTGTTTTATTCCGCTGCGAGATGTGTTAATGTTAAAAACCGTTTGATAATGGGCTAAGGATTAAAAGTTGATTTTTCTACATTTTAGAATTATTGAAATAAGCATTTCTGATTAATTATTAAATTATTATATTATTATTATTTTTGAGATTCAAGTCTCGACTAACATCAGTAATTTATCCGAGATAATACTACGTGAAACGTCTTTGAGCCTGACTCGAGTCGCGTGAATAAAATATAGCATACAAAATTCTAAGGAAGACATATGTATAATAAATAGTCAAAGATTGATTTTTAAGAGTTAATTGGACTAGTTTGAGTCATGATGGATATTTGCATATACGTAATGAGATAAGTTGTAATAATAAAAACGTAAAATTTGGAAAATTCTTACTATGTACGTTTTTGGTACTTAAGATATGAACATTAATGAGATTTTGACACAAGTATGGAGATTTTCAAACCTAATGATTTTACCAGTTATAATAACCGAGTCACCGAATCAACTGATGTTAGAAATTTTCTTGCAATTGTAATTTTTCTAGAAATAAAAACTTTGTATAGATTGAAACATGAAAGGTCTGAAATCTTTAATGGGGTAACACAAATTAAAAATGTGCAAATGTTCGGTTTTATAATATACAAGGTAACAGTAACTAGAAAATGCAAATGGATTACCCAACAAACGAATATTTGTATTATTTTCTTAAGATGTATATATAATGTTTTGAGTCACGATGGTTCGATCGTCCGACATCCCTTCTTTGATTTCATGAGTCTGTATCTAAACTTGAGTCGTCATGTGACTGTTCATTTTAATATTTTCCATGATATGAAACCATTATTATTATATTTATTTTAAAACTACTATTTCGCTAGGACTTCATGATGAGGGTATGTCACCCGGTATATTTTGTCCTGTTCATGGACATTGTGACTTTTCTTCTTTCGGTTAATGGAACCTAAAATTCTGTATTTACTTGAATGATGCTATAAATCTTCATTAAATTGGTTATTTATTTATATTGAACAAAAGCGAGGAGGCGAAGCCGCTTTACCAAATTGTAGAGGTGAAAGAACTCGACCTTCCTTGTGAAATTGTTTCTATTCGACCAAGTGATTACATCATCCCCGTATACCCTTGGTGGAATGTGTGTGCAACTTGAGACGATGGGAATTATGATCGTTGTTTTATTTTTGACGCTTGTGTTGATATTCAATTTTTACTCTATGAATTCGTAGATTGCCGCTGATTATTCTGAAACTCTTGTCATATCTTCAAAGTATCTTCATTTCTAATGTAGTTAATTTCAGTTGGCAATTATATTGCTTGTTTACCTAGTTCGATCTCATTGATTTTTGGATTTTATTACTTTTTGTGCTTGCAATGATCTTTAATCCTGAACCACCTTACCATTGATTGGTGAGTAGTCTATTTTAAAAATATGTATGAGTGTGAAATGTTTCGTTTAACCAAATGTAAATGGTGTCGATCTATTTACTTAATTATTTATTCATTTTTCTCATAAATAGGCAAAGTAATGTATGTTTCCAAAGTAGAAAAAAAATGTTTGATGTGTTTCTTAAAACAATGGTAACAATATTTTCCCATTTCAAATTCTATTTCAAATGGTTTAATTATTTTGAAGATAAGGTCAAAAACTTTCGTAGTCATATTTGGTATGTAATAATAATGTTTGTGTCGTCACTCGATCCTCAATTATGCATAGCTTAGCTAACTATGCATAATTCGAGAAGAGTCCTGTTTTGTTAATTGTCGTTGCTTGGTCCTCAAGTATGCATGATCTAGCTAGTTATGCATAGTTTTGGAAGGGCAATGTAGTTTCAAATCAATTGGTCATCTTTAAAACCGGTAGTGTTTTTGATAGATGTTTGGATGAGAACATTTTAAAATGATGGATCCTTATGTAAGTAATCGTATTTTCTTTGATTCCTAAAGAAATTTTTGAATTTTCTTGTGTTCCTTGAAATCTTTTCTTTTTGTTTGGCTTGACTTAGTAAGTCACTGTGACCGAGTAATTTTGGAAAATGTTTTTATGTGTTGTGTGTAACGTGCGAATTTCATCGGAATCACGAGGGTGTTGATGAAATACCAAAGGGACTCGTACAGACACTGAGAAGGAATTTTACCAAAAATAGAAGACTGCCGAAGTAGAGGATATCCGAGTTCGAATAACTCTAAGGGAAATGAAGAAGACTTCTCCGACATCGAATGTATCGTACTTTATCTGCTTCTTTTCTTGTTCTTTTGATATGACAACGACACATGATAAATTGTTGAAGTTTACCAACTGTGCATTGGTAGTTGGAAGACAATTCCATTTGCCCCCTTCGTTTATTCAAAGTAAGGAATCCTCTTTGCTTGACTCGATTTTCTTTGATCATCGATGGTTAAACGATTGATAGCCATAGTTAATGTTTTTGTGGTAAACCCTTGCCTTTTATGTATTTATGCGGTAAGTGATCTGGTCTAGTGATCGTAAGTTGTGAGAACTTGAGACGACATTGTCCAATGAAGTCCGATCATGGAGAACACATGCCATGTAATGTTTTTTTTTACTGTGAACGATGATATATATTGAGATTTTGACCAAGTTTGGGACGGAAGTAAGATGGTGTTCTTGTATTATATATATAAATATATATATATATATATATATATATATATATATATATATATATATATATATATATATATATATATATATATATATATATATATATATATATATATATATATATATATATATATATATATATATATATATATATATATATATATATATATATATATATATATATATATTTGGGGTATGGATCCGTGTGTGAGAACCCTGCGATGACATATGTATGTATTTTTCTTTCTTTTTTGATATGCATCCATAGCTAGCAAGCTCGTGAACTTTCTTTAACTTGTAATTTTCTTTTGACTGGACTCATCCGAGAATCATGTCAAATATTCTTATTTTATCATGGCTCGGCTGATTAGCAAGTGTGGGTTAACTTGATTGAACAGATTGATTTGGCATGGTTTGGCTATATTGCAAACATGTCGTAATGTGGTTGAATGTGTTTTAATATGGCTTTTGTGTTTGATTGGATTGTGATGTTTTCGAGAGAGTTATGTATACGTCAGATGATTTCCGTATCGATGAGTTTGTTTTTGACGAAATAGGTCTGTATGTATGTAATATTGTAATAAGGTGATTTTATACGACTGGTATTAATTACCTCGTCTTGTATATTTTGAACGTTTTCAATAGGGTTATGTGCGACCCGTGCGATTTTATTTTGTGAATAATTATTTTTATGAGACGATGAAACTAAGTGAAAGGACGATTCGAACGTTGGGAGACATGCTCCGAACGGGTGTGATTGATTTTGATAGTTGTTGAGATCGACACTTTCCGTTGGTAGTACCTTTGTACAACGACATTTACCATGTTAACAATGAAGCTACAATATTTGAAGAAATGTTGATGAAAATGTAGATTGCCAGTTGGATAGAATGAAGTAGGAAAAAGTCAGTTGAATGGACTTGAAATGATTCGAGAGGCTACGGAAGAGATGGGGTAGATTAAGAATCACTTGTTGACCGCGAGAAGCTGTGAGAAGAGACGTGTTGATAACCGTAGGAAGAAGTTGGGAAATTGAAGTGGAGATCATGGATCGAGACGTTAAGAGATTGAAGCAAGGAATAATGCTTATTGTGAAGGTGTGATGGAACCCGAGACGTAAACCGAAGTCCACATCGGAACGTGAAGACCTCTTTAGGAAGAAGTACCCTCATCTTTCTAGTAGTTTGAAATGCGAGCATAGGAACCGGAGAGCGCCGGGACGTCGCTCCATTAAGGAGGGGAGGATGTGATATCCGTGAATGTGCCGTATGATGCTAAGCTATTGTCTCAAGAGCTGTTCAGTATGAGCATCCCTCTTAAGTTACGACTCACTTGTGGATGTGATATCCCGAGCCCAACGTCGTTTATTTAATCCTATTTTACGAATATTATTGAAATTTTTAAGAAATTTCGTTTCCTATAGATTTGACGGTTTAAGTTGAAACCAACGTTTACGGTCGTAATTTAACATTTGACGATTTTAGGAGAACCGATAACGACTACGATCTCGACGGATGCCCAAAATTCATCTTTTATTATCGATTGATCGATATTTGAGTTTTTTGAGATTTTATTTTTGTTACGTGTTAAGTCGAGTCGGAACCATGTGTATATTCGTTTTGTGTGCGTTTGAACCATTTAAAAGTATTTTCGAGTGTTCGGGACGACACCCGACTCCCGTAAATTTTCAAATCAACTAGTGAGTCGTTTCCTGTTACTAAGTTGTGTCGTTTATTTATAAGGCCAAAAGATAGCCAAGTCGTCAATTCTAACCCTTCCATTTTTACAAAAAAGAAAGGGGAAAACACATACTTCATTTTCACATTTCCAAAAATCACCATTTCTCTCCCCCTCTCTCACCTAGCCGTCGGCCACCACCCACCACCCAAAACCACCACCACAAAACTTTTTCCATCATGTTTTTGTTAAATCCAAGCTTAGACCACATCTCAAATAACCATTGTAAGTGTTCTTACACCATTTAATCCAACATGCATTAACAAAAATTTTCAAGAATCAAAGATTTTTCAAAAACGTGTTTTGATGTAATTAAACTAGTGGGATGTCTAATTAGTGATTAGGTAATGGATAATCATCCATAAAATTTGTTAAAAACAATAGGGTTTGGGTGTTTTAGTCACCAACACCCCACGGCTAATGGGGGTGTTTGGTGGATTCATGGTGTTTGATGAAATGTGTCATGGGTTTGTGTTTATAAAGTTGTTTTTGATGTTTTTAAATAGGATAAACTAATTGCATGTATGATTTAGGATTTGGGTTTTGATGAGGATTTGATGTTCTTAATGTTTTAGGCTGTTTGGGTGTTTGGAAATGATTATAAGATGTTAGAATTGGTCTAGGAATCATTAGGTGTGATTGGGATGATGATTTGTTAAGATTTTGGAAGGTTGATTTTAGACCAGATTGTTCAAGCATGTTTTTCGTAGGTTTAACTTTGTAAGCAGGTCATAAACATAGGATAGAGTTGTAGAGCTTTTTCTTAGCTTCGTTTTGGTATAAGGTAGAGCTTACGACTCCAAACGAGTCAAAAGTTATGCTATTTTGAAAGTTCGTGTACCGGGAGATGAGAACCAACACAATCCGAATTTGTGTTTTGGTTTTGGGTCAAATCCCGGGGACCATAGATAGAGTTTGGTAAATGATTGAAAGTTTATTTTTGGTCTCAAACCTGCACTTGTGAGTCTATTTTTGGACTTAGGTGTTGTATTGGTCAATGGTGTATTTTAAATGGGTCAAACAAGTTTTACATGTTAGAAGTGCAAAATCAGTCCTAAAAACTTATGTTTAGTAATGTGATGTGTAATGGGTCATAAAAGTGAAAACTTTTCATGGGATTAAATATGGGTTTTATACAGATCATGAGGCATTTTTGTGAATTTTATTGAAATTTATATAGGTGCTTAAGTCATAGCAAACAGCCCGTACTTTTGGTAAGTACCGGCAAATCGATAAAATGGGAATCAACTTTAATTACGTAGGTAAATGGTATAAGTATAGTAACAACTACTTGTTTGATTTTGGCGTGAGTTTTCATAAGCATTGAGTATCTTTGCATATGTGTGTGTTTAGTACAATTATGTACACGGAGTATTGATTTGGTTTACGTACCTTGATTTTTAGGTCAAGTGTTTGATTTTCCCGGGCATCCACGTCGTCGGTGACATTTCTCGTTACGTCTTCGCTAGAACGACTACTACTACGCAAGGTGAGTCTATAGCCTCGCTCATTACTTATTTCAAATGTTATTACCCGCGAGGGGGATACATGCTAATTTAAAGGAAAATAAACATAAGTCATGAATGATTGTTAGACCCGAATGTTGCCTTGAATTGTGTTGAGTACCTGGTTGCAAAAGTCCCTAAATTTGTGAACTATTAACTATTGTCTTGCCCTTGTGTGGGTTGGAGATAGCCGCTTATACAATTGATAGTACTATGGGGTTGACGACCCTATCCGAGACGAGAGCTAGTACGTTGAGTACCCTCTGCGGACGGATAACTTGTGATAAGAAATAAGGTATAATTGCAACTGATGCCTTTAGAAGGGGCACTGGTTTCATCTTAATCATGCCGGTAAATGTACGCGGGTGATTGAGTTAACGGATTAGTGTCACGAGCTTTAACACAATTATTAGCTATTGCTAAAGATAATATCCTTGAATAATAGATTGTGAGTACGACAATGCGATTGAATGATCATGATTGGTTTTTAATACTTATGATTTGATAAACCTATAGATTCGCTAAACCTTTGTGTTGACGGTTTTAAGCATGTGTTTCAGGTAACCAAGATTGATAGCAGCGGAGCATGCGAGGATGGAAGTTGTTGTGTCTTGGCGGTCTACTTTGTTTTTCTTCCCTTTTAGCACTTAAATATTTTATATCATGTCATGTGAACGAATATGTACTTTTGGGTTGAGATTCAATGGGGACCAAAACGCAAACTCTGTTTTGTATTATCTTGGGATTTGGAAAACTGTAGACTTGTATGTTTTTAATAATGTTAAATTTATGTTTAAACTTTTACGTCTCTTTTGAAGGTCTACGAAATTAATGGCCTATTCTATATCATGGATTTGGTGGATTAGGTTGGTTGATTTAGATGATAAACATAAAGAGATAAAGGAAGGAGATGAGGGATTAGAGAGAGAAAGGAGAGAAGGGAGAGAGTTAGAGAGAGAAAGTGAAAGATGAATAATGATTAAGTGTAAAATGGTAATCAACAACCCCTCCTAACATGCTAGGAGGGGATATATATAGCCCACCCTACATGTGGGCTATATGGACTATACATAAAGTAAATAGATCACGAGCCCGTTACATAATTATCGTTGGAGCGACCGATCCTTCATAAATACGTAAAAACGTATTTCTAACAATCTCCCCCTAAGGGAGGTCGCTCCAAGAAACAAAGTTCTAAATAGTCTATAACTCGTGATCTATGCTAACTAAGATGTGACCGAGACTTTATTGGGAAAAACGTATTTCCAACAATCTCCCCCTAAGGGAGGTCACATCTTTTTACAAAATCTTAAACCTAGCATCTATGCTTGAGTCTTCGATCTTGTTCTTGTGAATATGCTTGATGTGATCTTTGACTTTAGTCTTGAGCATGTTTCCTTGCCTTGACCTTGTGCATTCTTCACTTGTGATATTTGCCTCTTTGTGACTTCATGTTCCACATACTTATACTTTTAAATTCTTGAAAGCTTCAGAGTTTGATACAGCGGAAGACTTGACCTTCATGCTTTCTTGAATTTGTTGAAGTACTAATTGTATGTAGTATAAGCATGTGGTGACGACTTCTTCTGGATTGTACACCGCAATGCCACCTTCTTGTTACGCTGCATAAAACAGTTAGCAACAAAACAACATACACGGATGAAATGGCTTTGAACATTTCATTCTAATTCGGTAGCAATTTACCTCCGGTCGGTGAAGACCGTTGGACGATATTAAATATCGTACTTGTGGCAGGTAGTTTCAATAAAGAACCTCCTTGACAAGATTTCGCGGGTAAACCCGTTCTCTTTACTCGACCGTCCAAAGCTGACTGCGAACGTAAAGAGTGAATCATTTGGATAATATTATCCGCATGATTTGAAGCCGTCAATTCATGTTCCTGGAACAAGTGAAGTTCAATTAAGAACCGCACCATCGTTGCTTTCCAGTTGTCACTAGCTTGATTCATATAGAATCTTGCAAGTTACCTACCAAGTTCTGTTTGATGTTAACACTAGAAGGATTTCCATTCGTCACTGTAAATACTTAATAGTATTACTCTGAATGTTCTGGCAAGATCATTAAGATATTGTGTAGAGGCCTGGAACGTGTTTAAATTCATTTAAGAATTAAACCACTGTTGCTTTCCAGTTATCACAAGTTTGATTCATAAAGAATCGCACAAGTCACCTACCATGAGCTTTTTGATATTCGCTCAAGAAGGATTTCCATCTTCATTGTAAATACTTTCGTATTACTCGGATGTTCAGGCAAGATCATGAAGATTTTGCGTAGGACTCTTAAGATCTTTCTTACTTTTCACAGTGTGTGAAGAAGCAAGGAATATGAAGGTGTGTCCTAATGAGATATTTGATGATCTCAAATGGCTCTAGACTCGATCGTGCATTTTGGATTTTAGTGATCGGAGGCTGGAGAGGAGTGCCACCTTTTTCAATACCAATTTATTCAGAGTGAATAAACCAATAGATAATGTGTTGATCTCCGTGTGATTAAAACAAATACCTTTTGAGAGATATTTGAGTTAGCTGGGAAGGGTTGTGCATTGCATCACTGGGTCCATGATGTCTTTCTTCAATATCGAGAATCATTAACAAAAATGATCTCAATAGCATATGAATTGACCCGGTTTCTGCCTAAAGTTGTAAGGAGGGCTTCTTTCTTTACACCCTTTATCTTTACATTTCTTTTTCATTCTTCAACCCCTTCAATGCTTACCAATACGTCATCACTAGCACCTTGTTGTGATTGTTCCAGTGCTAACTTAAGTACTTGGTCGGCATTCAGCTACGTTCACAATCTTTCTCCATCTTTCCTAAGGACTACTATTTCTAGCTATGGAATGTCCTTGGGAAGATTCCTCCGGTTCTAGAGAAATCATTGGACTTTAACCTATCCTACCATCCTTATGTCACCAAAATCTTCACCGTCGTGAATAGAGATGTTTTGGGTAAGTGTATGTCACCATGAAATCCATTTTGAAGTGCAAATCCATTTTGCTCCCCCTTAACATATGCCACGATATCCGAAAACATTTTGCATATGTCGGGATGAGCTATCACGTTAAGTCAAGCCATTTATGATTGATCATATCCCATATTAAATCACATTTTCTCCCCCATATTAAAAATATTAACCCAATCGATGTTTTTAATATCAATTGATTTAATAGCATTTTAAGAAAATTTGGGAAGAAAAATGCAAGTCCAATTATCTTCATGAATAACACTAGCTCCCCCTCAAATTAATGAGGGTGTGCTGAAACGTAAATTAAATACCTTTTAAACACAAGTGTAAGGTGTTTATTACGTGCAAAGATCATATATGATAATGAATTCACAAGATTAGCAATTGACGAGGTTGGACCTGAATGATGGAGAACATCATATGAGAGATTCACATGGTTCTTGTTCACGAATGTTGGTCTCCTCGTCACGTTCCCGAGAAAATTAATTCTCGTTGTTGAGTCAAAGCTTTCCGGTGAAATGCTTGACTTGATTATGAAAATCGGGTTGCTATCTGAAATAATAGCAAACCATTTTGAGCATGTTTTAAAATCATTTGAACTTCTGCTCGAACTTTATTTACAACCCCGTGTCATTATTGAATGACATTTCTAGGTTCGTAAATATTATCGATTCCAGAAGACATGCTCGTTTTATCAAAACGTTTTTGAACACACAATTTTGAAAGATTTAGAAAAACCTTTTGAGAAATTCTTGAAAAATTGTGTTCAAAGTTTTGAAAAACAATTACTTGAGCTTAAGATGTTGAATATCTTAAAAGCGAGCTCAAGTCCGAGAAGTTGTGAACTTCCCGTTGTTAAGGATAAGTTACCATCGGCGATAAACTTTCCTTTTATCTGAAGGACGAGTCCTAAGCTAACATTTACTTAGAAGTCGTTTTTCATGAGCTTGAAAACTTTGACTGTTTTAACGGAAAGCTCATGACCGAGAAAGGTTAATTTCTCGTTACAAGGAAAAGTTCTCTTATTTAAAAGATACACTTTCCTTTCTGAGCTTAAAACTTCGAATGTTTTAATACAAGCTCATGACCGAGAAAGGTGAATTTCTCGTTAAGAGGATAAGTTATCATAAAAGATAATCTTTCCTTTATTTTAAGTTCGAGTTACAGTCTGACATTTAACTGTAAGTCATAATGCATGAGGTTAAAAAACTTGGAATGTTTTTTGATAGAAGCTCATGCCCGAGAAAAATTAATTTCTCGTTGTTAGGATAAGTTTACCATCGGCGATAAACTTTCCTTTCTTTGAAGAGCGAGTTATAGTCTGTGATGTGACTATAAGTCCTTGTGCATGAGCTTAAAAACGTGGAATGTTTTTAACATAAGCTCATGCCCGAGAAAAATGAATTTCTCGTTTTTAGGATAAGTCATCATCGGGATGAACTTTCCTGTCTTTGGAGATCGAGTTACAGTCTGTTATGTGACTGTAAGTCCTTGTGCAGCTTAACCATGAATCCCCTGAGACATTTGTTTCTCTGATATCTGCTTCTTCAGCAACCAAACTCTAAGAGTGTCCTTAGTTGAACGGTACACAACGATTGGACCGCTTCGTTCTTTTGGAACATCAACTTTGGTACCTGCAATCTCATTAGGAATTTGCATGCTTTGACGTGGGTTAGCGATATCAATTATAGAAGCACATGGGGGTTCACAGTTGGCTTTACTTGTTTCAGAGGCGACCTGAGTAGATGATTCACTAGTCTTGGCTGGCAAACGTTTCCTTTTATAGAAAACCTTAAGTTTAGGCGTAAGTGAAGTATCATCTTTATCAGTTTCCTCCCTAGTAGACTTAGTAGAATCGGAGACTATCCTAGTTAAAGGGCACTCGTTTCCTACAAGAGTGAAAGTTCTACCAGTGGGGCGCCACATTTTACCAACGGGTTTGATTTTAGCAACCCACTGGGATTTAAGTCTAGCACGGGAGTTCACCTCATCAAGTAATTTCTTGACACAAGCATCATGATTTGCCGTAAAGACACATTTTCTACATGTTTTACAAGTAGCATATTTAATGTCTGAATAATTCCTAGATGATTGATCGATGCTCCTAGAAGATGGCATGCTATGGTTAGCAGTGTTGGGTAATCTAGAAGGCATCTGACTAGGTTGGACATTGCTATCTCTTGCATGTGTCTTTTGCTTAGCTTCCCCAAGACCAGATTTATGGCAAACGTCATTTGAACTAGTTATAGACGTGGTCTTGGTATTTTTAGGGAAACTAGAGGCAATCATATGATTTGGTCTTGCTAAAGCTGGAGTGATCACATAGGGCCTAGTTGCTTGAGTGTCTGGTCTAGAAAGATGAACCAAATCAACTTCGGAGGCAAACCGCGGTCTCGAGGATTGTGGTCGCTCGGATCTAAATGCAGTAGGTTGTCTGACAATCGGTTGTCTGACGAACTGATTTGTAGGCGGTTTCCCCAAGATTGATGGTTTTTCAAGCTTAGTGTCCACACTAGGTCCTCTATTTTTCCTTAACTCGTTTTTCAACGCAACTATAGCAAATACCTTTTCCTGTACTTGGGCCTTTAAAGTCTCATTCTCTTTGAGCAAGTTATCTTGGGATGCCAACTTAGATTCAAGCAGTTTAATTTGTTTCAAGAGATTATCCTTTTCAGCTTTAGAATCTAAAACAGTTTGATCCAATTTTCTTTCAAGAACAACGTTTGATTTTTCAAGTTTTTCAAAGTATGTTTCAAATTTGACCGTTTTCTTAGAAAATTCAAGTTTGGCATCCTCAAGATCTTTTGATTGCCGAGCTACGATCGTTTCGAGCTCTTTAATCTTGGAATCAGAATCAGTTAACGAGGCAGTTGTAAAGCATTTATCATGATAAACTATAGCATTTTGAACACTTTCTCCCCCATTATGACTCACATCGGATGAATCAGAAGTGGTATTTCTATCACTCTTTTCCATCCCATGTTTGTCATAATTAGGTTCAGAATGCTCAATATGCGGCATGTCATCAGCATATACATCATAACCAACATCACATTGTACCATGTTTGCAGGCTCTTCGTCATAAATGGGTAAGGTGTCATCAAGAGAAATCTCGTGAACATTCCCTGACGTGCCACTGGTATCATGTTGTCCTCCTGATTCTGTGCTCTTGCCATCGTGAGGCTCCAAGTTGTCAATCGTATGACCAATTTCCTCTTGCATCGAAGAGGCTTGCACTCCATTATCATACCCTTGCTGAAGTCGAGATCTTTCATAAATCGAAGACGAGACCGATGACATGAGTTTCAAAATCGTATCACGGAAAACTCGAAGCTCGGTATGTGTATCTCGAAGAAATGATTGGCAAATCACTGAACTTTCAGGCTTGATGATATTGAGTTGGAAGAAAGGCGTGAGGTGTGTCACAAGAGCCTTATATGCAAGAGTCGATGCAGAGTGATTAAAGTTGTTATGGTTGAGTTGCTCGGCGAGTTGGGTCAAAGTGGTGAAAATTGAGTCAATGAATATATGACGATCTTGTCCAAAGATTGTCACAAATTCGCTCCCTCCTTGAATCCCCGAAAGAGTGACCATATGAGACTGAAGCATTTGAAATGAAGTGATGCCACTTTCTCTAGCGTTGGCTTGCACTTGATGCAATTTTCCCTTGTTCGATGTCGAATTCAAGAAATCCATTGAAAATCGATGAACGATAAGTGAATGTTGTAGTTTGCAGGATTTTTACAATTCGATTCGGCTCAAAAGATGTTGTCGGTTCAAACGATAATAAAATAAAACCCGATCAAAAATCCGTAATTGCTAAAAATATATCCCGTCACTTTCACTCGTAGTTTTGACTTCAAATCCGGCCAGAAAAGAAACTAAAAAAATTAATTTTTTTTTTTTTTTAAAATATATAAATATAAAAAAAAATTAGCTTAACTTTTAACTTAACTAAGAAAATAAAATACAAAAAATAAAAGATAATAAAAAACGTTTTACTTTTTAAAAAAAAACAACAAAAACGTAAGGTTTTATTTTAAAAAAAAACGTGTACCAATCTACTATATAAAATAAAAAAAGAAGGAAAATAATACAATAAAAACAAAATCTGAGGAATTTGGTTTATACTTAAAAAGAGACGTGTATGGTTGGAGGCAAACGTGGGTTTCTCCGTCCCAAAAACGTGTACCAGACACGTGGCCCAATCAAATAAGTCCACCGCCCCCACTTGCTTTCTTGTTATATCCGCCCTAACTTAAATACCTGCTTACAAAACTCTCTCTTTCTTGTTTGAGTAAATCACAAAACTCACAAAAAACACTCTTCTCTCCTCCGTCTGACTTCTTCTATCTCCCACCTAAATCTAATCTCTCTCTCTCCTCACAAGAAAAACTAACAGTTTCTCTAATCTCACAACTCTCTCTCAATCACAGATAACAAAAACCACTCTAACTACTTTGTTTTTCAAACACAGATCACCCAATATCTCTCTCCAATCTCAACAAAATAAGCTGTTTTTGATCTTTAAATGATATATCCGCCGATTGCCATGAATCTTCAAGATCCTAATACAAGAGGGTCTCGGGTAGGTTTTCCTTGTCTTTTAGTTTTAATTTTAGTCTCTGATCTTCTGTTGCGTCTTTCTGTTTTGAAAATCGAGAGTGTGAGGGAGAGGTTGTTTTGTTGTGATGTTGGTCTCGCGTCTGGTCGAGAGAGGGAGTTGAGGGAGTCAGTTTGGTTTGAGAGGTTGGGGGGTCTTGTTTTGATGAGATGAGTCGAGGGTGGGGGGTGTCGGTTGAGTGAAAAGAGTTTGTGGGTGTGGGTGGTTGGTTAATGTAACGAGAGTTTTAAGTCGAGTCGAGAGGGTGTGGGTTTGTGAGGTTGTTGGGTAAATTGTGTGAGTCTGGATGGTTGTGTGTGGGGACGAGAGGGTGTGTGGGGACGAGAGTCTTGGGTGAGGGTAAAAAGAGAGAGTGTGAGTGTTTTTGGTTGAGGGTTGAGTTGTCTGTGTGAGATGGGTGAGTGGAGTCTGAGTGAGTCGAGGTTTGTTTGAGGTGTGATGGTCGAGAGAATGTGAGGGTGTTTGGTTTTTTTGATGGTGTGTAGGAAGTCTTGGTCTTCGTTGTGGGTAAAATTCGTCCGTTATGTTTGAAATGGTTGCTTCATTCGGAAGAGTTCCGAATCGGAACTTGTTCGTTCGGAAGAGTTCCGAATCGGAACTTGTTCGTTCGGAAGAGTTCCGAATCGGAAGAGTTCCGAATCGGAAGAGTTCCTTCACCCGGAACTTTTTTGGGTTTGATTTGGAAGTTTGAGTTAGAGTTTGATTCGGAACTTAGAGTTTGACCCGGAACATTTGAGATTGATTCGGAACTTTTAGTTTGATTCGGAACAGGACAAAAACTGCATGACTGACTGACTGGAAACCCAAAAACCTTGATAATCGACAAGACTGAAGGACAGCAGGACTGATATTGGACAAAAACTGAGACCCAATAGATTAAAAATAAGGAAAAAATACTGATTATAAAAATATTGATTAAAAAACTATATAAACTGTTTATAAAAAAATAGAAGCTGATTAAAGTAATAACTGATAAAAAAAATAATAACTGGTAAAATTGATTAAAAAATAAAAAAAAAATAAAAAAAAAAATAAAAAAAAAATAAAAATAAAAAAATAATAAAAAATTGATTCAAACAAAAAAAAAGTAATCAAAATAGAAGGATTTAATCAAAAAAAAAATACAAAATTGAAAAGAGAAAAACACAAACTTTTATAAAAAACACCAACTTTTTATAAAAACACAAACTTTTTAAGATTTTATAAAGAAATTTTTGATTTTTATATAAAAATTTGTGATTTTTTATATAAAAAGTAAATAAATTTGAAGATTTGATGTGATTTAACACATAAAAACACAAACTTTTTATAAAAAATACAAACTTTTTAATATTTAAGCATAATTAAATCAAAACCCACCAAAATCAAAAAGAAATAAAACAAGAATAAACCAAACTAACCATGGCTCTTGATACCAATTGAAGGTCTACGAAATTAATGGCCTATTCTATATCATGGATTTGGTGGATTAGGTTGGTTGATTTAGATGATAAACATAAAGAGATAAAGGAAGGAGATGAGGGATTAGAGAGAGAAAGGAGAGAAGGGAGAGAGTTAGAGAGAGAAAGTGAAAGATGAATAATGATTAAGTGTAAAATGGTAATCAACAACCCCTCCTAACATGCTAGGAGGGGATATATATAGCCCACCCTACATGTGGGCTATATGGACTATACATAAAGTAAATAGATCACGAGCCCGTTACATAATTATCGTTGGAGCGACCGATCCTTCATAAATACGTAAAAACGTATTTCTAACAATCTCCCCCTAAGGGAGGTCGCTCCAAGAAACAAAGTTCTAAATAGTCTATAACTCGTGATCTATGCTAACTAAGATGTGACCGAGACTTTATTGGGAAAAACGTATTTCCAACATCTTTGAATCGTTTAATATAGCTTATGTGTGATGATAACTACGTAGCACCTAAATGTTGTAGTTCCGCTGCGCATAGCATTTGTTGGGGTGTTATAATCATATACGTCATTATCTAATGAAGAGGAAGAGTTAGCCATAAGAGCATATTGAACATGCTCTTCTTCCTTTTAAGCTATCAATGCTTGATTCTGTTCCACCTCATCTACCATAAAGCTCTAGTCCCATCCAAGACCATCAATTCCTTGCATGGCAACCATAGCCTTTGGCTTAGCATCTTTAACCATGATGATATGACTTGAGCTTTTTTAGCATCATTCCTACGTGGAGATCAACATTCCCTCAGGTAATGTCCTATTCTATGATAGTTATATCTTTAAACCTTGGATTTATCAAACCCAACAGTTTCTTTGCTATTAAATGTCATTCTCCTTCCAAATCTCTTGTTCCACCTATTGGCCCTTATGCTAGTAAGTGCCATATTCCACTTAGTATCCATCTCTTTAAGATCAGCATCACTAATTTGCTCAAGATCCTCATAGGTAACTAGAGAACCATTGGGTAAAGCAACAATGTATACAAAGTATCCAAGTGAATACCAGCTGGTTTAAGACTTGATGAACCAACATTGTATGTGTCAGCGGCTGAAATTGATCCGCTAACATATGTTGATCCAATTACAAAATGTACATTCAATCCGCTGACATGTGAAACATTGTCAACCGGTTGAGAGTCATTGTGAGAGTTGAATGCCATGCTTCCAGATGTTGGCTTGCTCCCTTGTTTGAGTATAGCTTAGGGTTCCATAATCTTTCGTTGATTATAAATGTCATCAAAAGAAGCATTCTTATGGGCCTTGGTGGCAATGATTGATTTTGCATGAATCTCCCATGCATCACCAAGACCTCCAAGGAAGGTAGTAGTAATATCTTGCTCTTCAAGATCTGTTCCCATGAAGGCCAACTTACTAGTAATATCTTGAAGACGACTTCTCACCTCACTCAGCTTTTCATTAGGATGAGCTTTGAAAACAGTATATTCAATCATTAACTGCTTCTTCCTTTCTTTGACAGTTTCCTCATTACGACCATAGATAGTTTCAATAGCTGCCTAAAGTTCCTTAGCAGATTCATACTTTCTGAATTTATGTTGCTGCTTAGGACCAAGAGCCAATTTTGGCAACACCACGATATTCTGCCTCTGCACTAGAACGAGAAATTGTAGGTTGACGCTTAGTGGACCATGAGAGTAGGTTGTTGCTAAGAAATACACAGTATATAGAAGTAGATCTCCGAGTAGTAGGGCAACCGGCCCAATCCGCATCAGAATAAGCAATCAATGATGTAGTAGAAGTTGCAAAACACTGTTGGCCATAGTCTAAAGTACCCTGTACATACCTCAAGATCCTTTTAACAACCGAGAAATGAGGCTCACGAGGATCATGCATATAAAGACAAACCTGCTGTACTACATATGAGATATCAGGATGAGTAAAAGTAAGATACTGGAGAGAACCCGCAAGACTCGTGTATAATGTTGGATCAACAACTGGATCATTATCATCACCCAGTTTAGATTCAGTATCAATAGGATTACGACTGTAATTACAACCAACCATAGGAGCAGTCTCAAGAATCTCACTAGCGAACTTACGTTGTGTTAAAAACATCCTTTTAGAGTCACGCGTAACATAAATACCCAAAAAAATAATTAAGAAAGCCTAGATTTGTCATAAGGAACTCCTGATGTGAAGAACTAATAATCCGATGTAATAAAATCTCGGATGAGGCAGTGAGGACAATATCATCAACATATAGTAACAAGTAAGAAGTGTTAGCATAGTGTCAATAAATGAATAATGATGAGTCACAATGACATTGGCTAAATCCTACCCGAGTAATATCAGTAGCAAACCACTGGAACCATGCCCGAGGAGCCTGTTTAAGACCATAAAATGACCGCTGCAAGAGACAAACATAATTACGAGGTGTAGAATCCCTTAAACCTAGAGGTTGATGCATATAAATGGTCTTACATAAATCTCTATGTAAAAAAGAATTCTTGACATCAAGTTGATATACAGGAAATGTCGAGAAATGGCTATACTAAGAACCATCCGAGTAGTACCAGATTTAACAACCGGGCTAAAGGTCTCATCAACATCAACACCTTCTAACTGTGTACTGCCATTGGCTACAAGGCGAGCCTTGTAATGACTTTAAATACCATCTACTAAATATTTGTGGGTAAGCAACCACGTACAACGAACGAAATTGACATCTGAGGGTCGAGGCACAAGAGTCCACGTGTTATTTTCAATAAGTGTATTGTAATCATCTATCATAGCATTTTTCCAGTTTGAATCATTAATGCATCATTATACGACTTAGGTAAAGGTGAGACAGTTGGCACATAATAATTTTACATTGGATTAGGACGATTAGTCCCAACACGAAACGCGTGACCATGGGGTGAACCAAAGTCAGGTTTGGGTTAGGGTGAGAAGTCGCAATAGAAGTGTTTGTAATATTATTTTGAAAATGATTTGCATGAGTGGAAGTGGTGGTGGACAGGGTAGAGGATAAGTCAATTTTCGTTGGACCAGGGACATTTAATGGACATGTCGGAATTGGATGAGTGAATGGGCCTGTGGAAGAATGTCGCGTAGTTTGTTTAGTTAATGGGCTAATGGGATTATCGTCAGTGGCATTGTGTTCGATTTGTATATTTTATGATGGAGTAGGAGATGAGTTAATGATACGAGTAATAATGTTAAGTGATTCTTCCAAAAAGTCATGCGAAGGTATGGCAACCCATAAATTTCACAAGTATGATAAGTACTATGATTGAATGAATATGGAAAATTGAGTAGAAATTTTTGCTTATTGTGCCTTACTTGGTAAGATGAACTGCTTCTCACAACCTGAACTGCCATATCAACATATTCCTATATGTTGTAAATATAATCTATACATCAAGCATGAGTTCTAGAATATAATCTAATAAGTATATTATGGATAAGAACATCTCAAGTATAACCATGATGCCCCAAATTCCCTAGAAACCTTATAAATGAGTGGTAAACTCAAGAATTATGAAAGTATGAATACAACCCATATGAATAAGTGATCAAGAAATATAAACAAGATATAAACTATCATATGAAATTATAAAGATATCCAAGGAAAGTAAGTACAAACCATACAAAGCTAAGTACAAATGAATGTACATAATAGTCTAGATCATCACCTATAAAGCCCTTGTAAACTAATATTTCAAACCATATAATAACCCAATACCTATGTATGAATATCAAACATAAATGTATAAGTTATAATCTATCATAAAAGAGGAATATTTAATTATAAGACACTAAGTGTAAGTAATCTAAAGATAATTACAAATGTAAGACCTAGTAACTAACATTAGCACATAAAATGCATTTCATATTGAATTAGAGCCTAATATTTTGCAACCAATTATAGAACTCAACTAAGTACCATATTAAGATTATACATTTACCTCAACATAACTTACAAGTTACTTAAGCACAATGTACAAGTTACTGAAGCATAGAATCTTAAGTTAACCTTATTATACCTAGGATATGATTACCCTATAAACCCTTAAACTAAGTGTGTAGAATCATCTGAAGTCATAAACATACTATATAAGACCTAGAACAAGTTTACACAATGATATAAACACTAAATACCCAAGATAGAAAGTCATTAGGCTTGATGACCTAGAAACCCTTATATTAAGCATTCTACTTAGAATCAATACCTAGTCTTTTAGGACATGTATACCAACACTCATAGGATCAAAGTGAAGGATAATGAGTTTTACTAAGACTTAACCCTAGATCATTAGAAACCCTAATCTACATAAGTTTTCTTCGCAATTTCACTTCAAACCTTTGATAAACTTCAAACCAAGGACCCTAACTTTCTTATTGCAATGTGTAAACCCTAATTATACCTTTACCCAACACTAATCACATTCCTAAACCCTTAATAACCAAAATCAAAAACCATAAAGTTACAAGACCTAGTTTTAGACTCGATTTAGTTTTTCCCTCTAAAATCATGTTTAAAAACTTTAACTCCCATTCTAAGTTTGAAATTAGATATTTGCAAGATATTTTGGCCTTCTAGAAGACCTCTAAGCTACTGGATCACCACCTTGTAGATGTAGAATCACCATTCTTATCAACAGATTCCGTGAGCCATTCCTAGCCATAAACCTTACATATTTTTTATCCTAGACTATATAAACTTTCATAGACCTTCCCTAGCTTCCTGCAGTCACTTCTCTACAGCTCTTACAATATTCATAGAAAAAACTTGGAGCCTAAGTGTTGAAACTACTATAAATAGGGACAAATACACAACCTTAGAACTCACACCCTGATTTCCTTATATCCTAATACCCATTCTGATTTCCACTTCTACAAAAGCTATAGGACTCTTATAAGATCAGAGAACAAGTCTATATGGAAGCCATTGAAGCTCTTGAAGCTTTGGTAGCTAGTAGTGTTCATAAGAAGCCATAAGGAGCCATTTTGGAGCTACCTAGGTAATCTATATGTTAACTATGCTTTGATCTAGTTATACTGTTTTCTTAGACATGTTATAATGTTTATAAGATGTTAAAAAAATAATCTAAAAGAAATTAGATCATATGATTATTTAGTTATAAGCTAAAGATGTCTTAAAACCCTTGTTTTGTAATTTACATGAAATAATGAGAAAAATCCCATTTCAAAAGATATAATTCTATAGAAATATTTTTATTATGATTATAGATGTGTTTCTAAACTTTGTTAAAAGTTCCTAGATAATTTGGAGTATTTTTGAGCTTGTTATGTAATTTTAAGCAAGTCTAGGGACAAAAACTATCATTTTTGAAACAATAAATATTTTTGGCCAAAAGTTTCATTTTTCAAAGTTAACTATATGGATCCATATTGTAAAGTTTGAAACCCTAAGGTTAATATTTGAAGGTTGAGAATGTAAATATTAAAACTATATACTTTAAGGTTTAAAAGTGAAAATATGCTAAACTTATAATATTATGTGCCAAAAAGGAAAATATTCCAAACTTAGAAACTTTAAGGGTCATTTTGGTCATTTATGAATCTATATGGATGAAATTTGTTTAATAAAACCTATTTTCTAAAGATATATAAACTAGAAGGATGCCAATTATGCAACTAAAATATGTAAAATATAATAATAAAAGAACATACTAACTTTTGAAGATATTTCTTATAATGTATCATGTTAGTAGGGAACATTGTACAAAGATGTTTCATCTTGATATTATGTTCCGATTGAGTGGTTGGGTTTATGATTTAAAATGCCCTCGCTCCTCAAACGTTTATATAATGGATTCTGAGTATGAAGGCCCGAACAATGATGATATAATTATAAGAAATCATAACTTCAATAATACATAATTAATACTTAATAATATTGAACGTAGAATCAAAGACTTGATACAATGAAAAACATGTTAATCCAGGTTTGTGTGAGACCAAGTTCTTGTTTGTTAGCCCATGTTGTTCTTTGTGACATAAACCTGCCAAGATACAAAATTACTAGATATAAGGTGAGTTCATAGCCTCACTAAAGTACACTACTTTCAATGATTTGAAAACCCGTGAGGGGGATATATGCTAAACTGGAATACAAGTATTTTGTTATTCTTCCCAGATATGTTTATTGAGACTATGTTTACTGCTGTCTTGAAAGTCCCTTTTTAATTATGAACCGCTAATCATTTCGTGGAAAATGAGTTCTAATATTATAAATAATACTATTTGAGGACTAACATCCTCTGTCTGGGCAAGTCGCACTTGCTAGAACCTTAGTGGTAAAACAAGCATACTTTATTTTGCAAACATGATAGTTTGGCAGACTTCCTCATAAGGGCAAATTGTTGGTTTCTAAAATGTCCAACCGCGTTATCATAAGCTTAGTGCAGTAATTCATTAATTTATTTTGTGGTCGAATAACAACGTAGCTCAGGAAAAGGATCTTGTATTTAAAAATGATTTCAAACCTATGAATTCACTTAACCATTGTGTTGATTTTAAGCATCTATTTTAGGTCTTGAATATTGATTGCATGGAGTAGCATAATGATGAGGTTGAGAGATATAGACATGGAAATGTTTATCAATCAGACCTACTTTTTCTAGATCTCGGGAACCTGTGATGTACGGAGTATGTTTAGTTGTTTATTTGAAAATTCCCTGATTTTGAATGATAATTGATAATAAATAAATAAAGTTTATTAAAACGCTCTTTCGAGTTGTTTTCTGTTATTGTGACTTTTATTCCATGAAGTAATACCTCAAAAATACAGTTTCGCTTCATCAAGGTAAAAATGGGGGTGTTACAGAGTTGCATCAGAGTCAGGTTATAGAGAACAAGAAATTAAAATCTTGACAATAATTGATTTTCCTAAATAAATTCCAAGTGAAATCTCCGCATCAAAACTATGCTGCTGCAAGAGAAAGATGCAAGTGATATTTAATGATTTCTAGTAATACTATTATATCTTGGGTCTAAAAAGTTGATGTTGCAGAAACTCAAAACAAAGAAAACATTAAGGTATTTGTTTTAGCCGCTGCCACGTTGTGTGTAGCTGTTGACAGATGTCTACGCGCCGCTGACCGATGTCTACACTGTTAGAAATCTATTTAGGATAAATATTCAGAATATTGTTTATCAATATTCTGTATATAGTTTATTTAAATAGAATATATGCATGTTTATTTGTTCTTATCTCTTGTAAAACCTACTCCTTGCACTATAAAAGGAACCAAGGGTATTAGGTTTATTCATTCAGTTCCTACTATCAAAATGTAAACATAAAGTGTGTGTGTATCTATACATGGGATTAAATGTATACATGTCTAGATGTTTACTTGTAATTTGTGTTGTTTAATGCAAGTAATCATTTATGTTATGTGAAAACACCTTGTCCATATGTTTGATTCGTTTCCGCTTTAGAACTATTCATATGCCAAGCAAGCTCAACGATCCTAGGTTCATGTATTTTGGACTCCACAATTGGTATCAGAGCCTAGGGCTCATGATACTAGGATTGACGAGGTGTTCGTAGCGTTTACGAGAAGAAAAATCCGTTTTAGGGTTTTTATCCTCGGATCTATGAAAAGCAGTGAATTTGGAAAGGCCATATCTCATTCGTTAACCGTTAGATCTTGATGAATTTTGGTATGTGTTCTACACATATGGATCTAAATTCTCACCGGAGCAATCCTAGTTCTTATCATTGTTTTTATGGAAAAACTAGGGTTTCTACTTGATGAGATGGCATTTATACATGATCTCATCGTTCTTTTCGGGCTTTAAATGCATAAAAATGTCATAAAATACCATATATATGCTTGTGTTTGTTTACTTGTGTATTTTAGGTATGGATATCGTGAAAAGACAAAAGATAACAAGTTACAAGAAAAACGGACACGAGAAACGAAGCCGTACAAAGAACCGGGCCCTAATCATGGAATTTTCAACAAAATACCCTTGAAGACTTGAAGACAAACAAGATTGATCCTCATTTATTGAAGAAATGACACTTAAAACCCTTGTATATTCATAATTACAAGTTTGGTCCCTTAAGTTTGTCAAAATTACACAAAAGGTCCTTCAACTTTGAAGAAATGGCAAGATTAGTCCCTCAACAAATCAAAATTGCCAATAATGATCCCTCATGAAGACAAAGATACAATGAAGACCTTTGAAGATCAAGAAAGTCCAAAATCAGCCCTTGAAATATCTCAAAATGGCAAAAATAACCCTTGAAATCCTTTTTCCAAAGTTTTGTGCCAAAAGTGACAAGTGGTGAAACTTAAAAAACAAAGGGAAATACGTTTTTAGGCTGAAAGACCTTGTTTACCAAAATACCAAAACACAAGGGCTAAACTTGTGCATTTGAAACATTTGAAACGAAAATGCGCCAAACACATCCATTTCCCCCAAAATCGGATCAAAATTACTACTATTCACCCTTCTTCACCTCCATATTTTACCTCACTTAAACTTAGGGTAAAAATCAATTCCCTTTGCACATGTGTGATTCACACATGCAGAAACCTATCCCAACCTTAAAACCTTAATCCCACTCACTATGGACCCCACCCCCAATTCCCGTTTAGCCAATCACATTGCAACTTACTCTCCAAGTTATGTGACGTGTCAAGATCAACAGCCCACATCATTTGCTTCATTCCAAAGCTAAAATGAACAGCCTTGATCAAATTAGACAGCTCAAATTCAGAAAACATCTAGAAGACTCAAGGGCATTTAGGGAAATTCAGTTCTAGGGTTTATGAATAGTGTTTAGCCAGGCATTTGCCTATAAAAGGAGACCTCAACATGTGAGAGTCCCTTTGTTCCAGTTTTAGGCTATTAATCTTTGTAATTCCTTTTTAAGCTTAATAAAATTTGAATTTCTGAAATTTGAAATCTCTTTTTGATTTTGTTAAAAGTTTGGTGTTTGAGTAGCCTAATTCTGAGTTCCATTTGATTGTTTAGACCTTCCTTAACCTTGTGGTTAAGGCACGTCTAGGTTTGAAAGGTTTTCAAGGTTCAAAAGCCTTGAAGTCCTTGTTTCTGATTTTGGCTTATTTTTGTGTACTAACCCTTGGCCTTAAGCCTTGAGTTCTTTCAAGCTTGTTGACACCAAGCCTGAGAAGGATTCTAAGCCTTTGGTTGAGTTTGTTTGCTGCTTGTGTTAAAGATATCAAGTCCTTGAGGTTCTACTTTGAACCATCAACCAAGGCAGATTGCATCTCCTTATTTAAAGTACCTTGGTCTTGTTCTAGTTGTTGAACAAGGTCCAAGGAGCATTGCTGGCCTTCCTAGGATGTTGTGGAAGGCAGGTATAAGCTCTTGTTAAGATTCCCCTAAAAATTTCATGTTTATGCCTGTTTTGGATTTTGTACTTTGATTTTGAGTATTTGTGTTTGTGCTGGTGATTTATGTGTTTGATTGTGTTAGTTGCTGCCTAGTAAGTGTTTTTGATCATTAAAATCAGTAGGTTATTAGAAGAAATCACAAGTTTCTTTGATAAGTGACTGATTAAGGAGTGTTTGGGATTACTGCATAAGTTTGGATTGTGGCTTGTTAAGTGTTTGTTTGTTGGTTGCAAGTATTGGTATCTGTTATTTGGGTGCATATGTTCATCTGTTTGCAGGTTTTGTGGGTTTGAACACATTGATTCATAGATTGGCTATAAAATCTTCATAACTTGGTAAAATTGGCTAGGATTTTGAGGACACCTAGATCTAAGCATAGGCTAGGGCTAACAAGTGCTAAATCATAGTTAATCACACAAGGATAGAAGGATTTGAGGCTTGAAATTGGATCAAGTGTCAAGTATATCAGCAAACTGTTTCTGCATATTGTTCATTGTTCATCAGTAACTTCTAGTGCTTTGATCTTGTTGATTTCTTTGATTCAGTGTTTGATTCTTGTTGCTTTGTGTTTATTGTTAGTTTATATAGCTTGTGTGTGCATCTGGTTAAGTTTGGTTGGCTTATTTTTCTTAAATCTGCTTATTAAGTGCATAACTGCTTATTTGCTTATCTGGATCATATCTGTGGACTGTTTGGCTTATTGTGGCTTATTGTGTGGATCATTTTGTGATTTTATTGTTGCTATTGACTCCTTGTGGTTCACTGATCACAAGGGTGCCTTTGTTTCCAATTGAATCAAACCAGAACTCTCAAATAAGCTTGGTCAATTAGTCAAAGCAGTGGGAAGTCCTTTCCCCTGCTGGTTGCCACTGATAGTGCAATTTTGGTGTCAGCTTATCAATAAGCTATAATAGCTTATTTTAACCAGAAACAACTTAGTTTTTGTAATAGGTGCTCTTATTTTGACCCATTGGTTCATACTAGAGCATTTGGGTGGTTGACTTTTAGGTTTGACTAGAAAACCAACTCTTTTGACTTTTACATAAGTTCATTTGTGCTTATTATGGCTTATTGCTTGTGCTTATTGGATTTTTGTTGATTGATATTGCTTATTGAGTCCATTTGAAAGCTTTTGCAAGTTGAATCAGCTTTTGAGGTGCATTATTTCTCAAAAACGACTATTTTGTCGTTTTGTGAATTTTTGCTTTTCTATTTTCTGGCTTATTGAGTTAGCTTATTGGAAAATTCTTTTGACAGATCTCTTAAGCATCCTAAAAGAGGGTTGTGTGTCAAATTAGAGCTTATGGCATTAGCTTTTGGCTTAATGGGCTGAAAAGCCCAATAAGAATAAGCTTTGTGTTCAATAAGCTGTGATAAGCACATTTTCAGCTTTTGGGCCTTTAGAGTTTTGTTCTTAGAATTAAATTTTAAGTCAGATAGGGCTTTTCCAAGTCAATTGGGCCAAGTCTGATTTTTTGGGCCCAAAAGCCCATTTACCTTGACTGTTTTTGGATTTGGCCCATTTGAGGGCCCACTAGGGGTATTTTGGTAATTTCACTTTTATTTTCTGATTATTTAGGTTAAAATAAACTAGTTTGCAAGTTTTTAGAATTTTTTATAATTTTGGATTTTTAATATTATTTTATTATTATTTTATTATTATTTTTAAAATTCCACATTTTCCAACTTTTTACATTTTTCTTAGGTTAAATACATTAAAATAGGAATTTAGCAACTTTTAGAATAATTTTATCAGTTTTACATTAATTTATATAATTATTTTATGTTTTAATAGTTTTTAAATCATTTTAAATAGTTTTTATTAGTTTTAAAATTTCTAAAAAATAGTTTTTAATCATTTTAGGTCATTTTTGAGTTTTATCAATTGAAAAATCTTTATTTGGGCTTTTTGATAATTTATTTGATTTTTAGGGCTTTAATTAGCATTTAAAAATTAAATATTTAATTATTTAAAAGGTTTGAAAAAGTTTTGATCATTGGTAAACTCTTAGTTTATTATTTTTGATTTTTGGTAAATTTTTGGTAATTTTTAGAATTTATTTTTATTTTTGTGGTTTTTAAGGTTCTACGTTTTAACTTTCTAGTAGTGATTTTGTGTTAATTTTTATTTTTACGTCTTCGTCATTTTCTCTTCTAATCCCCTTCTAAACCAATCATTAATCACAAACATTTGGCAAGTTTTTCACACACATATACCTCCTTGGGAAACGAACTTACACACCATCAAGGGTCATTAACACTTGATTTTTCCTAAAGTCATTTGTTTGATACTTACCGCTTTTACGCCTTTTTCCTAAAGGGTGTATTTTGCCACAATCACTACTAATTAACCCTTGTGTGATAGCAGCAACAGCAGTTGGTACGATGGCATGTGGTCCAAGAATATATAGGACACTTAGTACTAGTCCCAAAATGTCTAAACATGTGATGATCTGGAGCTGTTGTGTTTACAAGAGCTTTTGGTATGTATTGTTTGCTGACGTGTTTCTCACGCGGGATAGCATATTCGTATATGGTCCAAAGAAAAAGAGGCTGCAAATCATGTAAAAGTAGTAGACGTGTAGAAATCAGACGTGTGATCAGTTTTTGGAGCAGATTTAATTCCTGATTAGTAGGGATTGGTTTATGCATGAGAATCGTGATTTACACAAACTCCTCATCACGTTTAAGGTCAGTTTCTGATTCTAAGGAGATATATTCTCCCTCACATTTATTTTTGGACAAGATATATTTCTTTCAAATTTAAAGACGTGGGGGAGTATACTAAGTGATTGTTTTGATTGTGATGCTTGGGAAAAAGAGATACTGTATACAAAGGGAAAAGTATTGTCATAAAAGGGTAATATTTTAGCCACTGTTATCTTTATACACTGTCATATTCTTAGCTGCTATCAAGAAGTCGTAGCCATAGGTGGTGTCAGCGATTGACCGAGCCGCTGACAGGAATAAGTTAGACGCTGACACAAGCGCTGACAGAATACTGTGTTGTCCGAGATATTGGTTTTTGTCCACTGACAAGTGTTGTCCGATATTGGACAACACATACTGTATGGTTATTGGACAGCGAAGGATCTCGAGTAAAGGAGGAAATGTTGTTGTTTTGATTTTTGATTACGTTTTGGCACACAAAACGAGGAGATTATACAAACAGGTACATGGGATCTCTGGTTTTATACAGAATATCATTATGATATTTATGGCTCGGATATTTTTAGAAGAATTTATGATTTTTAAGCAAGTTAGCAACAATTCGTGAAGTAATTGATTGGAATGATATTTGATTAGATTATGTAATCAGGGTAGCCTTGTAAAAGAGTTATCCGTTTCCAAACTTTTACATATGATATGAAGATATTATTTCATAAAGATTCGTCATGAAGAGGTGTTGGCTTAAGGGGAAGAATTCTTATGATAAATTTGATGTTCGAAGTAGATTTTCGCGAGTTTGTATTCTATCATATCTTAAAGTCGTGGTGTTTTCCCTGTCACACTCACACTTTAAAGATAACTTGTTCGTGCTTATACGGTTGGTGACGGAGACTTGTCATATCTAGAAAATTTGGGTTGCTATCACTTGAAGGAGTTACATTATCGTGCTCAGTGTCTCACAAAGGATGAGGATTTTGACAAGAGATCGAGGTTTGCTTATACTCTCTATTGTCATATAAGTTCGACGTCACGTGAATAGTACAAGACATGGAAAACAAGTTTCGGTTATTCTACTTCTACATCAAAAATTATTGTATTAGTTTTTCTTCAAGATCATTACACAGAGCCTATATTTGGAGAATCTTCCATTGCATACATTGTTTGCTTCCCTATTTGATGTGACAAAAAGGGGAAGATATACATGCTTAACTTGAGGGGAAGCAATTTGAAGATGATGTACCACTTACAAGAGATACACAAAGAGTTTTGCCGACATCAACTAGGGGAAGATTATTGGGTCTAAAAATTTGATGTGGCAAAAGCTCAAAACGAAGAAAACATGAAGGTATTTGTTTTAGCCGTTGACACGTTGTGTCTAGCCGCTAACAGACGTCTACGCGCCGTTGACAGATGTCTACGATGTTAGAAATCTATTTAGGATAAATATTCAGAATATTGTTTAGCAATATTCTGTATATAGTTTATTTAAATAGACGATATGCATGTTTATTTTTCTTATCTCTTGTAAACCCTATTCCTTGCACTATAAAAGGAACTAAGGGTATTAGGTTTATTCATTCAGTTCCTACTATCAAAATGTAAACCTAAAGTGTGTGTGTATCTAGACACGGGATTAAATGTATACATGTTTAGATGGTTACTTGTAATTTGTGTTGTTTAATGCAAGTATTCGTTTATGTTATGTGAAAACACCTTGTCTATATGTTTGATTCGTTTCCGCTTTAGAATTATTGATATGCCTAGCAAGCTCAACGATCCTAGGTTCATATATTTTGGACTCCACATTATATGGTAATATGATTATGTGTAAGTAATATAATATTAAATACTAATATAAGTAATTTATTTTATCGATGTCTTCAGAAATATGGCTTCCTATTTTCATCCTGTCGTCGTATCGGATTCAGATTAAGAAAATATCTATCTTTTGGATTTACATAAACCCTTAGTAGTAGCCCTTTCTACCAATAATTACCCTAATCCATAACCAAATGTACCTATTGCATAGTGCCAAACTTCTTCATCCCAAGCATGCAATAATATCCAATTTCCCAAAATACATCTGTAGAGTGATGAGACTGCTTTTATACATAGTCTCATCGTCCAAATCGGGCTTAAAACGCTTAAAATATACTTAAAATACCCAAAAATATGCTTGTGTTTGTTCATTGTGTATATTAGGTACGAACACGGGAAACGAAGCCGCACAAAGAACCGGACCCGAAACAAGAATTTCCATTCAAGTCCTTGATGTTTAAAGATTTGGCAAGATTGGTCCCTCTACTTTTGAAGACTTAACATTTTATACCCTTGCAAAACTCATAATTTCATTTGGGTACCTAAAATGTTAATTATATTCAAGATTGGTCCTTGGAGTTTGGTTATAATACACATTTAACACTTGTGAACATGTTTGATAAAGTTTGGTGGCCAAAATGAGAGAAAAGAAAGTTTCAATACAAGGGAATACAAGTTATTGGCTGATTAATGCAAAGTGAACAAAGAATGAAACATGGGGGACTAAACATGGGAGACATCCAAAAACACCTCAACCAATCATACGCCCCACGTAATCACCTACCACCAATCATAAGCCCCCTACACCCCACGTCACCTTCCACTTACTCAGTTTATTTAATAAACTGAGTCAAAATAGTCAACCCCCATTTTTCCCACTAAACACCCTTTTTAAAAATCCCTAATCCTAAAACGAATTAAACTTATACTGTTTAAACAACACTCCCATATAAACCTTAATCACTAATCTCACCCAAATCAAAGGAGTATCCCTTTATTAGGTGCAGATTAGTGATTCATATCACCCTAAACCAATCCCACTCACTTAACCTTTACCAGCTCATCACAAGGTCCCCTCCCCTTGTTCCCCTGCTTCATCTTTTATGGTAGAAAACGAATCTTCACAGACCATAAATGAGCCTTGTTCATTTCGTGCTCCCAAAGGAAGTTTGGACGTCACAGATTACACAAGGACAGCTGACCATCACTTTGCATCACATTTGACCTCCTTTGACTGAATTTCAAGATAAGAAGACCAAGGGAAAATATGAAAGAACTTGTATTAGGGTTTCAGCTTGTACTATTTTATTCAAGTGTTCTAGAATCATCCTAGACTAGTCTTTAAGGAAGTCGCATGTGACTCTCCTTCCTTTGTTCTAGTTTTTTTGTAATTTTTTTTATCAAAGTAATGATAATGAAAAGATTTTGATTGTGCAAATAACTGAGTTCCCTACTGCTTTATTAGTTTAATGATTTCCATTTTATGCAAATTAGTTTAATGTTTTCAAGGGGTTTCATTTTACAAAGTAATTTTCAGAAAATACGTGTTTTAAAAATTCTTGAAAAAGGTTTTTCAAAAGCTTGAAATAAATATTATAATGAAGTGAAAGTGGATTCATAATATAGATTTCAGGTTTGAGATAACTTTTGTCATGTTTTTATTGGTTTCAAAATCAGTTTTCAAAGATTTTATCAAAATCTTTTGTCACTATTATTTGTTAACAGCTTAAGGCCATAAGCTCATCAATATGCTCACTGACACTAAGCTTATTGATCAACTTATTTGCCTAGTTCCTTCTCTTGGTTTGTTGTTTGTGCAGGTTTCAAGAACAAGGCATCATACCCTATTTATTTTTATTTTGCTCATTGGAAGATATTGTCAACCCTGGGTCTTTTCTTTAAGATTCCAATAACGGGTTTCTCTACTATTTCACAAGCCCACACAAGCTCCCAAACTAATCTTTTAGAAGGCATCAGCCCTGGTAATTGGCTTAAACCCCATTAGGGCATTTGTTTGATTTTTATGTGAGTTTTATGTGAATTTGTATGAAACCTTTTAAAATGGTAGTTTATTTGTTTGTTTATGATTATTCATAAGTCTTATGCATGTTTAGATAGTTTGTAATCAGTTTGGTTTAATTTTGCAACCTTTTGGTTTGAAAAGTTCATTTTCAGAAACTTATAGGGTGTTTGGGATTAGGGGTTTGATTGGTTAAGGTGACATTAGAACTAGTTAAAAACCACTCAAACATACTTAGTTAGTTGGTTATAGGTGATTTCAGTATTTGGTTTTCAGTGTTGTAGGATAAAAAAGGTATTGCATGTTCAACATTTGGGTAGAAAAACTACCAAGTAAATCAGTAGCCTTTACCTACTTTCTTTTAGTGTAATTTGGCCTAAATCTTTGTTATCTGTTAGACCTAGGTGATATTTAGGATTGATTATTGGTTTGTGATAGTTTGTGTGTGAGTTGAGTGAGTTTTGGCCAACCAAAACTCACCCAAGTGCACAACACATCAGCAAACAACCCCCAGACCCATACTTGCCATATCATTGACTGATTTAGTGATTTTTTGTGTGATTTTTGAATTGAACTTGTTCTTTTTCTTGTATACTTGAATCCCCACAACCCAACTAGTTGTAGGGGTGCCCTTGTTTCCAAGTAAAACTCAAAAACCAAGTTTTTACAAGCTCATTAGTCACCAGTCCCGTTTTTTTGTTAAAGAAGTGGGAACAAAGTTCCCCCTGCTAGTGTTATTTTTTCCACTGCTACGCATGTGGACAAAACCTGAGTCAGCAGCCAACATCAGCTAGCTAGCTTTTTGTCTTTAAAGGCTTATCTTAAGCTTTTTCCAGTTTTTTCATTTTTCCTCTTTTTGTTTATTTATTTTATGAATTTTCATTGAGTTTATTTTTATTTCACTGTTCATTTACTATTTTTTAGATTAAATTCCATTTTTATTAGTTTTATTTAATCTGTTTTTTGTCTTTTAGTGCATAAAATTAATATTTTTCAGTTTTTCAAATTTTCTGAGTTTTAGAAAAATGTTATAAGATTTTTAGTTTAAAAAAGTTTTACTGTTCATCTTTTTATCTATTTTGTAGATTTAATTTTAGTTTAAATAGGTTTAATTCAAATTTGTTTTGTCTTTTAGTGCAAAAAAATTACTTTTTCAACTTTTTAAATTTTTCTACTGTTTAGTATTATAATTTAGGATTTTTGAAAAAGTAATTTTATTTTTAACATTATTTTATTATTTTTAATCATTATTTGAGTTTAAAAATTGTTTTAAGCATTTTAAAAATAGATAAATAGTCTTTAAAATTTAGGAAAAATACTTTTTAGTCTTTAAATAATATAAGTGAGTTATTAGTTTGATTAAATAATATTTTGGGTTTTTCTTAATTATATTAATTTTAGGGCTTTAATTAGCATTAAAAACTGAATATTTAATTAATAAAAGGTTTTAAAATTTATTTATTTAATTTTTATTCTTGTTTATGTTATTTTAGACTTAGTTTTCATTTTTAATTAATTTTTAGCTTTAATTTTTAATTTTTTCGCCTTTTACGTATTTACGTTCGCGTTTTACGTCATTACGTCGTAGTGTAATCGTAGTCGTAGCTCGTCTTTAATTTTCTCTCTTCTAAAGCGAAAACGAAACTAATCTAAATTTGATTTTATATAATTGGCACTCAATTCACACACCTCCTTCGAGAACGAACTCGCACCTATTCGGTATTATGTTTTTCCTAAAGCGTAAGACTTAATACTTGCCGACATTATACGCTCTTTTTCCTAAAAGACGTATTTTACTACTATCATTTTGGCGCCGCTACCAGGGAGGTGTTTTTGAGTTGCCATTATTACTATCGTGTTTGTGTGAGTAGTGCGTTTTTGCTTTTCAATTTTTGGAAAGCGTAAATATCGTACATACTCATTTTTATTATTTTTCCTTATTATATTATAATATCCAAATAAATAGTGTTTAATTAGCGGTGCCAAAATGATATAGTATTTTTATACAAGTTTAAGAAAACAAGTATAAACGGAAAGTATTAATCGACATGATTTAGGAAAACCGTGAAGATGAAAATTCTAGGTTCGGTCCAATAAGAGAGCTTTATTGACCTAACCAAAGTAACCCTTGAAGAAACTTGTGCATCGATACTTCTTAAAAAACCAAAAAGGCATATGCCGAGAAAGGAAGAGGATCCGGGCCAATTTTTTTTACCTTGTGATTTTTCCGAGATTGAGGGATGATTAGCCCTTGCCGATTTAAGTGCTAGCATCAATCTCATGCCTCATTCTCTTTAGAAATTGATGAGATTGCCTTCACTTACCCCCACGAACATGAATATCGAGCTTGCAAATTGTACACCACTTATACCAATTGGAATAGCCGAGGATGTCTATGTTAAAGTTGGAAAGTTTGTTTTTCCCGCGGATTTCGTCATATCCGATTATGAGTGTGACCCTAAATAGCCCATTATTTTAGGTCGACCATTTTTATCAACGGTTCGAACCGTAATCGACGTTTACGAGGGGAGACTTACTATGAGATATGGGGATGACAAAATGGACTTTTTCATGAGTAAATCCCAAGTGTCTAATGATCATAAAAAAACCGAGGTTTCAAAACCTAATGTTTCAAATTCTAATGATTTCAAAATGTTAACTTTAGCGGAAAGTATGAGGCTTAATGCATGTTTTGAAATAATTAAGAAAAACTGTTTTAAAGATGATGGTTTTAATGAGAAAGAATACGTGTACCTAATTCAAAAGGGTATGCGTAAATTTATGGATGAAAAATCACTTTGGGATATATTCGGTGAAACAAGTGAAAAACCAATTCCGAAGGGCGACATTAGTGCCATCACGACAATGACAAAAATGGACTCGTCTTCACCACCTTCGAAGGACCACGTCTTTGAGGCTTCAACTTCTAACTCCATCGAAGTGTCTCCTTTTCCTAGCCCAACAACCGTTGAGGCTAAAGGTTTTATCGACATCGATCCTCTCGTCTTAGAAAAGTCACCTAAGCATAGTCATTCGACTTGTAAGACCATGGTTGTGAGTGCTCACATCGACTCTTTCTTTGATGAAGAGGATGGCGATTTCGCCGAGATTGATCACGTACTTCAAAATCCACATGCCATTTTTGAGGATTCTCCCAAAAAGACCTCTTCACATGTGAAGTACAATGATTACGAATTTGATCCCGAGATTGAGGAAATTATCAAACGAGAGCTAGCTCTTTTGCCTCCACTTCCACCTACAAGTGAGGTCGATCTTTCCAAAATCGAGGATGAACTAAATGAGTTGGAAAGTCTTATTTTCGATGATGAACCAACTCGTGTGACTAAAAATCCAATTCTCGAGGAGTTACCTAATCAACACTCCTCAAATGAGAATTACGTTTACCACATTCGTGAGGATTTAACTTATCAACAATCCCCACAAATGAATGGTGGTTTCGTGCTTGATCATGATCTTTTCGAGAGAGTTTCTAAGATACTCAAGGAGGGGAATGAAAAACCTTGGTTTGACAATCTTATCTTTGACGAAGAAATCGATGAGATCGACGTTCATGAGGATGAAGAGTATGTAGACCCCGAGGGGCCGGTGTTCTTTGTTGATCGACGATTTGAGAACATATACAATCCACCACCCCCTCCCACCAATGACTTAAATGTGAGTATTTTTAGCGCGACTAATTTTGAATTTTACACGCCAAACATTTTCGACATTATAATATCGGGTTTTCATAAAGAGTTTTTGAACGATGAAAAAGCAAAGGATTTTAAATATATTTTAAAAGATTTTTCTACAAGTTTAAATCCGTCATCACATCGTGTTATGAGTACTACCACCTCGTCTGCTCCTTTTGACGACGGTTGGTGTGGATATAGTGTGGGGGAAGCCCCTTATGTTCCCTTACATTTCTCCACCGAGGACGAGATTTACGATCCCTGAATTGCTTGTAAAGGGAAATCTCGGTCTTCCAACGATGCAATAAATGGAAATATTATCTATTTGCTTGGTGTGAGTCTACCTCGAGTATCTCATGTTTTTAGTGACTTACCCATTGCCCCACCTTTCTACTTCTCATCTCCTTTCTTCTACCCCTTTGGGGTTCCACTATCGGTTGAAGTAGCGTTGTTTCGTCTTTCATCCGAAAACGAGGACGCTATCTTTGACCCCGGTATACGTATATCAGGTTTTTAAAGTACTCCATGTACTTTTGGGCATTGTTTATCATGTAAGACCCACCAAAATGACCATACCAAGATTATCCCTAAATGATCACATTTATGGGGATTCGAGTCGAGCTTTTGACTCGGTTATAAAAAACAAGGTGCCTCGTGGGGTATTCTCATGCTTATCCTTGTAAATATTATCGCTTTCTAATTAGTTAACGAGGGGACTTGTGCTCTTCAAACCTTTGTTTCGTGAGTTCTTGTGATTGTGATTCATTAGGTTCATCGTCATCATTGAAGCCTCTCGTGTTCATTTTACGGATCACTCGATCTTCGATCGTTGCCTTTGGAAATTCTGATATCCGATGATATCCTTTTATGTTCTAACGTTCATCTTATTAGCATAATTCATAAACGGCTTTTAGGTTATTCGTTTTACCCTTTCCATGCTCGAGATTAAGCATTCGACTTCGTCTATAGTATGGGGGTGTTTTCACCCCTAGACTCGAAACATTGAAGACAATGTTTAGTTTTAGTATGGGGGTGAGTAGATACTTCACCTTGCTTACGTCATCACGCAATCCAATATTCATCTTTTTGTTATCGTTTTGATGCAAAATAAGGCTAAAAATGGCAAAATCTTAAAAATTTTCATCTTTTTCATAAGTGTTTAAGACACGAATGTAGGTTTTCCGATGGTGAAAATAAGAGTAATTTTTTACCCGACCGTGCGTGTTGAGCACTTAGCTTCAATTCCATAACTTTTTAGGCTAAGTCTCATAAATGAGGACGAGAGATGATAGAGTTATTTATAAGTCTCGTAATCTTTCACGATCTCAGGTGTAGTAATTATTAGCTTATTATCCCCATGCTTTTATAATAAATTGTTAATAAATATTGATTTAGCGGTTTTCTAACACACCCTAATTACATTGCGCAACGGAAATACATATTTGGGTGCTAAATACAAACATCGTTATACAAGTCACCTTGAACAATCTCAAAATGATTCATTTGAAATATAAAAGGATATAATTTAACCATGTTCTAAAACTTTCGATCCCAAGTAAAAAAACTTTAGAAATATCAGAGTAACATTTAGGTCCCCCAAAGATTTCATTTAATCAACAAACAATTTACCAAAGTACATGACCGCACATTATTATTTTTATGACAAAAAGGGAAAGAAATCCGTTTTAGACTAATCACCACAAAAGCAATCAGCAATCCTTCTCCAGCAAGCTCCGCAATTCAACATCTTCAATCACCAGAAATACATGGTTAAAATCATCAACACAACGGTTGAGCGAGTCTATAGGTTTTCCAAATCATCATTTGAACACAAGAGAAAAATCAATCAAGATCATATAATAGAATTGCTGATCATTACAATCTATTATTCAGGCAATCTGGTATATAGCAATAGCTATTGAATTGTATTAATCTCATGACACCGACCCCTTAACTTAGTCACCCACGCCTAAAGCCGGCATGACTAGATGAATTCCAGTGCCCCTATTAGGGTATCAGTTGCAAGTATACCACATTCTCATTCTCGTAAAATTATCCTCCCCAGCGGGTTACTCAGCGTAAAGCCCTGGTCTCAGATAGGGTCGTCAGCCCAATAGTACTATTATTAGAATAAGCGGCAATTCCCAACTCACAACATCAAGTCAGAAGATAGTTAACGGCTCGTGAATTTAGGGACTTTTACAACATAGGTACTTATACAATTCAGGTCAACAAAGGCAACAAAGGCAATATTCGGGTCTAAACAGTCAATCATGACTTGTGTTCATTTTACTTTCAAATAGCATGTATCCCCCTCGCAGGTTTTAAAATCATTCAAAACAATTACAAAAGCGAGGCTATAGACTCGGCTTGAGTAATAGCAGTAGCAAGACGATCTTCGACGATAGTTGATGCCCGATAAACACAAAAATCGCAACCTATCAAATAAGACGCGTTCATCAATAATAAACTCGAGTAAAATCCATACATAATAACATAAAAATAAAAATCATAATATCACAACCAACCCAAAATAAAAACAATACAAGTGACCTATTACTTCCTTCTATATGTTTACTTTATTAGTCAATCCTTTCGATAAAAATCTGCCGGTACACACCAAATGTACGAGGTCATTTACCCCACTTAAACCCATCAAATATTTATGATACTAATCAGATACCTCACTTACTATATATAGAAAGACCTGTTAAAAGCTCATCAAAATATTTTACTTTTAAAGTTCCCTGCACGACACATCTTTGAACTACAAAAACTAGACAGTTTTACGTCACCGACTCATACAACCATTTTGACCATTCTAAACAATCCCGTTTACAAATCCGACACTTGGGTTTGAAAATAGACTCATAACCCGTAGTTTAGAACCAAACATCAGAACTTGACCATTTTCACAACTCATTCTATAGTCCCCGAGATTCGATCCAAATATCGACAACAACTTCGGATTGTGTCAATACTCATCTTCCGGTACACGAATAATCAAATCATCATAACTTCGCGCTCTTTTGGAGCTAGAAGCTCTATCTTATATCAAATCGAAGCTAAAAGAATTCTCTAGAACATCATCTAATTAGTTTGTTCATTTTCAAACAGTAAGGTAGCCAAAATTGGCTTTGAACCTACTGCCTTAAAATACCTTTTTAAAAACCATACTAAATAAATTTTTCAACCAATTTTAATCAATCCCATATGCCTAAAATCATCCTAATATCATCACAAACAACTTAAATAAATCATAACACTCTTGGATGATCATTTAAAAATTATCCACTCAAAAATAATGAACATGCAACCAACAATTCTTGAATATAATAAAAATAACACATATATACCATCATAAAAATGGACCAGACACCACTAGTTCATAAGGAGAAAATAAACTTTTTAAAAAGTTAATGCATGTGGGTAAAAATTATATCAAAATGTTCCTCTTTGAATTTGCAAGATGGGATATAATTTAGTTTCTCTTGATTCAAGCTAAATTTTTGAAAATCAAAAGTGTTTAGGGGTTGATGGTGGACGGTAATAGCAAGGGAAGGAAAGAGAGATTGAGTTGTGTTGTAAAAATGAATTTTATATTAAAAAGAGTTAGTGGAAAATCAATATATAGTGGGGTGGAGGGGCAGAATTTGCCAATTTATGATAGTTTTGGTACAAAATACAATTAAATAGTTTACAAGGTTAAAAAAGTAAATTGTCAATTTGGAAAATATTTACGAGGCTCGGGTTTCGTAAAAATACTTTTCAAAAGTTGAAACGCACTCAAAATATGATAATAATATGATCCCAATTCGACTTAATACGAACTTAAAATAAAAACGTCAAAAATATAAACATCGAGACAACAAATGATTAAACATAAAAGCTCGGGTATCCGTCGATATCGTGGTCACCAATAATCCTCGCTATTAGTAAAAAGATAAAAATAAGACCTCCAACGTCGGTTTTAAATAAAACCATCAACCGTCATATAATTCAACTCATCAAAAATTTCAAAAATTTTCGTAAAATAATATTATATAATATTAAATAAATGACCTCGGGTTTTGTGTTGTCACATCCTACCCTCCAAAAAGAGAGCAACGTCCCGGCGCTCGGCCCCTCTTATATTCACATTCCATACCTCCAGAACAAAAGAAAACTATTTTCCTTAAAGAAATCCTCATGCTTCTTTCACAATTCCAGATTCCACTCCTAGAATTCTTGTATCTTCACAATATAATCCTTACTACGTTTCGACCTTATAAGAACTCTTCACAGTTCTTTCTTTGAAAAGCAACTTATCTTCAAGTTGAATTCTTTCCTTGTTGTTCTCAAAATAAATTTCACCCGTCATAACGACACCTTAAGCATAACCACGTTTCCCAATTTCAAACTCCATCGATTTCTTCGAATACCAACATAACTCTCCTGACAACTCCTTGTTACTAATAAACGGTCCTTACCCTATACAATCTTATCAATATTTGCCAACATCAGTTCTTGTTCGGTCATTCAGTTCCACCTACATTTCTTCAATACACCGAAAAGCTAACTTACGTCCATAACTCACGATCTTTAACCTTCACAAATTGAAGTTCTTTGTGTACTATCAATAGTACAGCCTCACTACTAGCACGATAACCATCGTCATATAAAAAATTCCAACAATTTCTATGTCAATCACACACGCACAAGCATACCGTTCAATGTTCGAACCGTCCTTTCAGTTTATCCATCAGTACCTGTATAACACACAGTACTCAACTCAACTTTTACTTTTACTCAAACCAGAAGGTATCAATTACTTGACTTGTGAGATTCCTTCATCACTAAGTCTCACTCTCTCAACTCAGGTATGTTAGGAGTGTTCAATATTCCACGTCTCACTTGACCTTACAACAAAGTCCTTTCCACAAGTTTGGCAAAATGTCGAAACCACATACCTTGACATTTTTCTCAAATCAGACCACTAACTTAAAATTTCAATATTCTTTCTATCAAGTCCACACTTTTGTCATTACCAAAACTCAAACCTCAGAAGATTTTTCCCTTTTCTTCCTGATAAGTGCATCAGCTACCACATCCGCCTTTCCCATATGGTAGTGAATCTCGTAGTCATAATCACTCACAGTCATAACCACCAACATACTCAAATACCCGAATATACAACTGGTAATCCTCTAATCATCTCCTTTATCTTCCCAAGAAGTTAATTATGGAGCAACTTCTATGGTCCTTTATCACTACACACTTGATTCCATACAAGTAATATTTCTAAAATCTCAAAGCAAACACCACAACTACATAACCCTTACAAAACACATCACATCAAACCACAAACTACAAGTACTTCAGATCCTTTCAAAAATGACAACATCGGTGCAAAACACAACCTACCCTTCAGTTTTAAGAATATAGCTTCCCCATCTGATAAGGATCAGATCTCGAAACTTGCAATTTAGATGTATAAGCGGGACTCACACATCCAATTCCTCTTACTCAACTTAATCAATGGTTTAACAATCAGTGAAAACCTTTTGATAAACCTCCGATTATTCCCAACTTAAACTAAGGAATTAACAGATTTCCGTCAGCGTCGTTGGTACCGACCAATCCTTAATCGTTTCAATCTTGGCAAGATCTTCACGAATACCTTTGTTGTCAATCAACTGCCTTAGAAAACGCAAATAATTCAACTGACATTCACACATAGGAAACTTTACATACAGTTTCACTTTTTCTAACCATCCCAAAATTATCCTCATATGCTACTTATGTTCCTCCTTTCCTATTAAAAGAGAATATCTTCAATAGATATAATGACTAACTCATCCTAGTACATCTTACACACAAGATTCACCCAGTCCATGAATATGGCAGACGCGTTCGTCAATCCAAAAACATCACTTGAAACTTAATGTACCCACATCAAGTACCAAAAAAAACTATAGGAACATCTTCTTCGCTAACTCTCAGTTAATGATAATCAAAACTCAAAGAGATCTTTGAGAACACACTGGATCCTTATAATTGGTCTAATAACTTCAATCCTCGGCAATGGATACCATTTCTTGACAGTTAATTTGCTAAGCTCTCGATAATCAGTACACATCCTAAACAATCCATTCTTCTTGACAAACAACACAAGCGATCATCATGGCAAAAAAACCTACTCTAATACATCCCTTATCCATTACTTCTCGCATTTGACCGAATAACTCATTCCACTCTAACGGTGCCAAATGATAAGGCATACAAATACTACTCAACAAAACACAGAAGCACTACAAAACAAAACACAAAAGCACCACATAAATCGCATACAACACTCAATCAAAACGAATCCCTCTTTGCAAGACGGCAACAACCTTGCAAAACTTCAGGAAAACCTCAGAATACTCTCGAATCATTAACAGATCTCCTAACTTCTCCTCAACTACCCTATTACTAATTACCTGAGCTAGGAATACATCACATTCCTCTTCCACATACTTCCTTGTTTCCAAACAAGATACTTCTCAAACAGAAATTTCACTCATCACCTCTCACAGTTAACACTCAGCTTATTAGCAATATCTAAATCAACAGCTATCAATTTATGGTGAAGATTTGTCCAATCTCAAGCATCAGCACTGCGTACCACTAACCAATTCATACCAATAATCCACATCCAAAGATTCCAACTCTTTGAGCATCAAGTCGATACTAAACACCTACTTTCCTAATTTCAAGGAACACATTCTTGGTATAGAACTAATACTAGTAACCTTTCCATCTGTTAACTCCACATCATAGTTAATGGTCAATCTTATTAACTCTCTATTGATAAAACAATTGAATCTTTACATTACTACAGTTTCTACCGATCTGAAATCCAACAACATACTGACGTAAAGAATCTCAAGTAAGAATATACCATTTACAACATTGTTGGAAATGTGTTTTCCCAAAGAAAGTCTCGGTCACATCATTATTAGCATAGATCACGAGCCATAGTATATTTAGAACTTTGTAACTTGGAGCGACCTCCCTTAGGGGGAGATTGTTGGAAATACGTTTTACGTATTTATGAAGGATCGGTCGCTCCAACGATAATTATGTAATGGGCTCGTGGTCCACTTAATATTGTATAGTCCATATAGCCCACATGTAGGGTGGGCTATATATATACCCCTCCTAGCATGTTAGGAGGGGGTTGGTCATTCATTCATTTTTCAACATTTCATTTAATCTAATTACTTTCTCTCTCTACTTTCCTTCCCTCTCCTTTCTCTCTCTACACCTAATCTTCATCTTCCCCATTTCTTCCACCAAATCCATATATCTAATCCATCATTTACCAAATCCTTAGAATTAGTAGGCCTTCAATTGGTATCAGAGCCATGGTTGAATCTTAGGATTTGCTTATTTTTTATCTTTTGATTTGGTGGTAAAAATCCCTTCTTTTCCAATTTTTTATCAATTTTTTCATCATTCTATCAACTTTTTATCTATTTTTATAAATTTTATCTATTTTTATTTTTTATCAGTTCTATTTTTTTTCGTATGTTTTTACCATCAGTTTTTGATTATCATTTTTTTAGTCTCATTTTATCAATTTTGTTTAAAATAATCAGTCTTTTTCTTTTTCAATAATCAGTTTTTTATAATCATATTTTGTTTAATTTTTTTTTAATCAGTCATTTTGTTATATAATTTCTTAATCAGTATTTTTTTTCTCAGTTTTCTTTTTCATTTTTTAACAGTCCAAAACAGTCAAAAAGTCCAATCTGTTAACTCAGTCCATTAGTCAATCTGTCATATCTGTCTACAGTCCAAACAGTCCAAAAATTATCAAAAGATCTGTCTTTTTCATATTTTCCATCTACTTTTGAGATCGAGCGATTTCATATTTTCCGAATAGGACGAAACTTTCCGAATGGTCATATTTTCCGAATAGGACAAAACTTTCCGAATGGTCATATTTTTCGAGTAGTCAAAATTTTCCGAATAAACCAAATTTTCCGAATAGACCAAATTTACCAAAAGTTCCGAATAGACCATTTTTCAGAATCAGAAAAACTTTCCGAATAGACTTTTTCCGCATAGAAACTTTCCGAGTAGAAAATTTTCCGAATAGAAAAAAGTTCCGAATAGGCATAACTTCCGAATAGGAAAAACTTCCGAATAGGAAAAACTTCCGAATAGGAAAAACTTCCGAATAGGAAAAACTTCCGAATAGGAAAAACTTCCGAATCAGAAAAAGTTCCGCATAGGACTCGTCACAAACACAACTCACAATCCTACACTCGAACCCAAACACACTCGACTCCCTCAAAAACTCACTCACACATACACTCGACTCGACCTCAACCTGACAAATCCAGAACCCTCTTGGCAACTGACTCGACTCGAAAAAACCGCTCGAATCTCGACTCCAATAAAAACAGACCAAAAACCAAGACTCAAGAACCCCTCACACTCTCGACCAGACTCTCGACTCCATCAAACAACAACGTCTCTCTCCCTCGACATCATCCTCCCTCACTCCCTTACACTCCCTCGACACACTTAACACTCTCTCCCTCGCACACTCCCTGGACTCCCTCTATCCCCAACGAAACCAAACACCCTCACATTCTCTCGACCCTCGCTCAATACGACCCAAACAGTAACCCACATCACACTCTCGATTTATCCAAACCCACAACTCATCGACCCATTCTCTCACAACCCTCGACAGACTCTCCCAATACCCCAAACCAAAACCCTTTCACTCAACACCCTCACCAACTCACAGACTCTCGACCAAGACTCCCTCACCAACACCCATCTCGACAAAACAACCTCGACACCCTCGTTACAAACCATTCTCACCCTAACTCATCACCCTCTCGTTACGACTTTCTCCCTGGCAACCCAAACAACAAACCATCCACACTCGACCGACCCTCACCATCACACACAACCCTTCTAAACAAGATCTCTGTCACAAAAAACAACATCATCGATCGACTCAAGACTAGATTTTTCGACAGAAAGACTCAACAGTAGAAGAGGGACTCAACATAAAATTAAAAGAAAAGACCTACCCGAGATCAATAGATCTTGATGTGTCAGGATTGACGGTTGTTTCTTGAATCGAGCAGAATATTAGATAGAGATGGAAGTATTCGAAATCTGCTGGGTTTGAGGCAAAAGATTGGGAGAGATGCGGTTTCTGAGTGAAAAGTTGTTTTTGTGAAGTGAGAGATTGAGAGAGATAGCTAGAAGAAAGAGGCGGACAAAAAGAGAGTTAGGGTTGAATAATTTTTGGGAATTGATATATTGTGGGGCGGAGGTTACAAAGAGGCTGTTTGGGCCACGTGGGTGCTGATTGACAGACGGAGAAAACAAGATCCGTTGTTTATTGTTTTTTTTGTTAGATGGAGTAAACAAAGAAGCGTTTTTTTTTGGGGCCACGTGTATAGACAGGTTTGAGGACGGAGTAAACAAAGTTATTTTTAGAACGTTTATAAGTAACGTTTATTTTTTTTTAATATATCCGCTTATTCTTTAGAAATCAACTCATATTCTAATTTACTTTCTTGTCTTTAAACGTTTTTTTTCTTTAAACGTTTTTTTCTTTAAACGTTTTTCTTTACTTTTATTTTTCTATTCTTTTAGTTTCATTATTTTTATTTTTAAAATTAACTTTTTAGTAAAGGTTATTTTGTTTATTGAAAGTCGTAAAATATTTGACGGGTTAAAACAATTTTTGTGGCCGGATTTCAAGAAAAACGTGACGAGTCAAGTGTTCTTTACGGGTCTTTCGTTTTTTCACGAACTCTAAAATCCCAACAACGACAACATCCCCGTCATTCTTCATCAATATTTAATGGATTCGTTCGATTCGACATGTCAAAAGGGAGATTCGTATTTAATGCAAAACGAAGTTAAGAAAAGTGGCATCACCTCCTTTCAACTACTCCAGTCTCATCTTGTCACTCTTTCGGGGATTCAAGGAGGGAGCGAATTTGTGACAATCTTTGGACAAGATCGTCATGTATTCATCGACTCAATGTTCACCACTTTGACCGAACTCGCCGAGCAACTCAACCGTGACAACTTTAATCAATCTGCATCGTTACTTGCTTATAAGGCTCTTGTGACACAACTCACGCCTTTCCTCCGATTCAATATCATCCAACCTGAAAGTTCATTGATTTGCCAATCATTTCTTCGAGATACACATACTGAACTTCGAGTCTTCCGTGATACAATTCTGAAACTCATGATATCAGTCTCGTCTTCGATTTATCAACAATCACAACTTCAGCAAACGTATGATAATGGAGTGCAAGAATCAATGCCGCAGATGCAAGAGGAGAATGGTCATACGGTTGACAACTTGGAGCATAACGATGGCAAGAGCACGGATTCAGAAGGACAACATGATATCAGTGGCACGTCGGGGAATGTTCACGAGATTTCTCTTGATGACACCTTACCCATTTATGACGCAGAGCCTGCAAACATGGTACAATGTAATGTGGTTTATGATGTATATGCTGATGATATGCCGCATATTGAGAATTCTGAACCTAATTATGACAAACATGGGATGGAAACGAGTGATAGCAATACCACTTCTGAGTCATCCGATGTAAGTCATAATGGGGGAGAGATTGTTCAGAATGCTAAATATCATGATAATTATCCTATAACTGCTTCATTGATTGCTTCTGATTTCAAGATTAGAGAGCTCGAAACAATTGTAGCTCAACAATCAAAAGATCTTGAGGATGCCAAACTTGAATTTTCTAAGAAAACGGTCAAATTTGAAACATACTTTGAAAAACTTGAAAAATCAAACGTTGTTCTTGAAAGAAAATTGGATCAAACTGTTTTAGATTCTAAAGCTGAAAAGGATAATCTTTTGAAACAAATTCAACTGCTTGAATCTAAGTTGGCATCCCAAGATAACGTGCTCAAAGAAAATGAAACATTAAAGGCTCAAGTACAGGAAAAGGTTTTTGCTATAGCTGCGTTGAAAAACGAGTTAAGGAAAAATAAAGGACCTAGTGTGGACACTAAGTTTGAAAAACCATCAATCTTGGGGAAACCGCCTACAAATCAGTTCGTCAGACAACCGTTTGTCAGACAACCTACTGCATTTAGATCCGAGCGACCACAATCCTCGAGACTGCGGTTTGCCTCCCAAGTTGATTTGGTTCATCTTATTAGACCAGTCACTCCAGCAACTAGGCCCAATGTGATCACTCCAGCTTTAGCAAGACCAAATCATATGATTGCCTCTAGTTTCCCTAAAAATACCAAGACCACGTCTAGAACTAGTTCAAATGACGTTTGCCATAAATCTGGTTTTGGGGAAGCTAAGCAAAAGACACATGTAAGAGCTAGCAATGTCCAACCTAGTCAGATGCCTTCTAGATTACCCAACACTGCTAACCGTAGCATGCCATCTTCTAGGAGCATCGATCAATCATCTAGGAATTATTCAGACATTAAATATGCTACTTGTAAAACATGTAGAAAATGTGTCTTTACGGCAAATCATGATGCTTGTGTTAAGAAATTACTTGATGAGGTGAACTCCCGTGCTAGAATTAAGTCCCAGTGGATAGCTAAAATCAAACCCTTTGGTAAAGTTTGGCGCCCCACTGGTAGAACTTTCACTCTTGTAGGAAACGAGTGCCCTTTAACTAGGATAGTCTCTGATTCTACGAAGACTACTAGGGAGGAAATTGCAAAGGATGATACATCACTTAAGCCTGAACTTAAGGTTTTCTATAAAAGGAAACGTTTGCCAACTAAGACAAGTGAATCATCTCCTCAGGCCACCTCTGACACAAGTAAAGCCAACCGTGAACCCCCACGTGCCTCTAAAATTGATATTGCTAACCCACGTCAAAGCATGCAAATTCCTAATGAGATTGCAGGTACCAAAGTTGATGTTCCAAAAGAACGAAGCGGTCCAATCGTTGTGTACCGTTCAACTAAGGACACTCTTAGAGTTTGGTTGCTGAAGAAGCAGATATCAGAGAAACAAATGTCTCAGGGGATTCATGGATAAGCTGCACAAGGACTTACAGTCACATAACAGACTGTAACTCGCTCTTCAAAGAAAGGAAAGTTTATCGCCGATGATAAACTTATCCTAACAACGAGAAATTAATTTTTCTCGGGCATGAGCTTATATCAAAAACATTCCAAGTTTTTTAAGCTCATGCATTATGGCTCCTCGTTAAATGACAGACGACGACCCGGACTTCAGAGACAGGGAAGTTTATCTACGCAACGATAACTTACCCTCTTAACAAGAAATTAATTTTTCTTGGACACGAGCTTACCCTAAAACCATTCAAAGGTTTTAAGCTTGTGTAAATGGTTTATCATTAAATATCAGATGGTAACCCGTGCTTCAAATAAAGGAAAGTTTATCGCCGATGATAAACTTATCCTTACAACGAGAAAGTAAATTTTCTCGGACACGAGCTTACATTTAAAACCATTCAAAGGTTTTAAGCTCGTGTACACGACTTCTAAGTATATGTCAGCTTAGGACTCGTTCTTCAGATAAAAGGAAAGTTTATCGCCGATGATAAATTTATCCTTAACAACGGGAAGTTTACAACTTCTCGGACTTGAGCTCGCTTTTAAGATATTCAACATCTTAAGCTCAAGTAATTGTTTTTTCAAAACTGTGAACACAATTTTTCAAGAATTTCTCAAAAAGGTTTTTTCTAAATCTTTCAAAATTGTGTGTTCAAAAACGTTTTGATAAAACGAGCATGTCTTCTGGAATCGATAATATTTACGAACCTAGAAATGTCATTCAATAATGACACGGGGTTGTAAATAAAGTTCGAGCAGAAGTTCAAACTTTTAAAACATGCTCAAAATGGTTTGCTATTATTTCAGATAGCAACCCGCTTTTCATACTCAAGTCAAGCATTTCACCAGAAAGCTTTGACTCAACAACGAGAATTAATTTTCTCGGGGACGTGACGAGGTGACCAACATTCGTGAACAAGAACCATGTGCTTCTTTCATATGCTGTTCTCCATTATTCAGGTCCAACCTCGTACATTGCTAATCTTGTGAATTCATTATTATATCTGATCTTTGCACGTAATAAATACCTTACACTTGTGTTTAAAAGGTATTTAATTTACGTTTCAAGTACACCCTCATTAATTTGAGGGGGAGCTTGTTAAAATCATGAAGATAATTGGATTTGCATTTTTCTTCCCAAATTTTCTTCAAATGCTATTAAATCAATTGATATTAAAAACATCGATTGGGTTAATATTTTTAATATGGGGGAGAAAATGTGATTTAATATGGGATATGATCAATCATAAATGGTTTGACTTAACGTGTTAGCTCATCCCGACATGTGCGAAATGTTTTCGAATATCGTAGCATATGTTAAGGGGGAGCAAAATGGATTTGCACTTCAAAATGGATTTCATGGTGACATACACTTACCCAAAACATCTCTATTCACGACGGTGAAGATTGTGGTGACATAAGGATGGTAGGATAGGTTAAAGTCCAATGATTTCTCTAGAACCGGAGGAATCTTCCCAAGGACATTCCATAGCTAGAAATAGTAGTCCTTAGGAAAGATGGAGAAAGATTGTGAACGTAGCTGAATGCCGACCAAGTACTTAAGTTAGCACTGGAACAATCACAACAAGGTGCTAGTTATGACGTATTGGTAAGCATTGAAGGGGTTGAAGAATGAAAAAGAATTGTAAAGATAAAGGGTGTAAAGAAAGAAGCCCTCCTTACAACCTTAGGCAGAAACCGGGTCAATTCATATGCTATTGAGATCATTTTAATGATTCTTGATATTGAAGAAAGACATCATGGACCCAGTGATGCAATGCACAACCCTTCCCAGCTAACTCAAATATCTCTCAAAAGGTATTTGTTTTAATCACACGGAGATCAACACATTATCTATTGATTTATTCACTCCGAATAAATTGGTATTGAAAAGGTGGCACTCCTCTCCAGCCTCCGATCACTAAAATCCAAAATGCACGATCGAGTCTAGAGCCATTTGAGATCATCAAATATCTCATTAGGACACACTTTCATTATTTACTTGCTTCTTCACACACTGTGAAAAGTAAGAAAGTTCTTAAGAGTCCTACGCAAAATCTTCATGATCTTGCCTGAACATCCGAGTAATACGAAAGTATTTACAATGAAGATGGAAATCCTTCTTGAGCGAATATCAAAAAGCTCATGGTAGGTGACTTGTGCGATTCTTTATGAATCAAACTTGTGATAACTGGAAAGCAACAGTGGTTTAATTCTTAAATGAATTTAAACACGTTCCAGGCCTCTACGCATTATCATATGATCTTGCCAGAACACTCAGAGTGACTCTTTATTGATCACAGTGACGAGTGGAAATCCTTCTAGTGTTAACATCAAACAGCACTTGGTAGGTAACTTGCAAGATTCTATACGAATCAAGCTAGTGACAACTGGAAAGCAACGATGGTGCGGTTCTTAATTGAACTTCACTTGTTCCAGGAACATGAATTGACGGCTTCAAATCATGCGGATAATATTATCCAAATGATTCACTCTTTACGTTCGCAGTCAGCTTTGGACGGTCGAGTAAAGAGAACGGGTTTACCCGCGAAATCTTGTCAAGGAGGTTCTTAATTGAAACTACCTGCCACAAGTACGATATTTAATATCGTCCAACGGTCTTCACCGACCGGAGGTAAAATGCTACCGAATTAGAATGAAATGTTCAAGGCCATTTCATCCGTGTATATTGTTTGTTGCTAACTGTCTTATGCAGCGTAACAAGAAGGTGGCATTGCGGTGTACAATCCAGAAGAAGTCGTCACCACATGCTTATACTACATACACTTAGCACTTCAACAAATTCAAGAAAGTCTGAAGGTCAAGTCTTCCGCTGTATCAAACTCTGAAGCTTTCAAGAATTTAAAGGTATAAGTATGTGGAACATGAAGTCACGAAGAGGCAAATTTCACAAGGGATGAATGCACAAGGTCAAGGCAAGGAAACATGCTCAAGACTAAAGTCAAAGATCACATCAAGCATATTCACAAGAACAAGATCGAAGACTCAAGCATAGTATGCTAGGTTTAAGATTTTGTAAAATGGTGTGACCTCCCTTAGGGGGAGATTGTTGGAAATGTGTTTTCCCAAAGAAAGTCTCGGTCACATCATTATTAGCATAGATCACGAGCCATAGTATATTTAGAACTTTGTAACTTGGAGCGACCTCCCTTAGGGGGAGATTGTTGGAAATACGTTTTACGTATTTATGAAGGATCGGTCGCTCCAACGATAATTATGTAATGGGCTCGTGGTCCACTTAATATTGTATAGTCCATATAGCCCACATGTAGGGTGGGCTATATATATACCCCTCCTAGCATGTTAGGAGGGGGTTGGTCATTCATTTATTTTTCAACATTTCATTTAATCTAATTACTTTCTCTCTCTACTTTCCTTCCCTCTCCTTTCTCTCTCTACACCTAATCTTCATCTTCCCCATTTCTTCCACCAAATCCATAGATCTAATCCATCATTTACCAAATCCTTAGAATTAGTAGGCCTTCAAACATTCAGACCTTAAGGTTTGTCAGCATCATTCAAACGTAAGCTGGAGCGGCAGCATTCCTACCTTGTCAATTTCCTTTCCTTGGACAATTCCTTTGTTTGTGTCCTTTCTTGCCACGGCTAAATCCTATCACTACTCTAGGGGTACTAATTCCAGTAAATAATCCTCTTGTCCTACACTTCGCAGCTTTATGACCAGGTTGTCCTAACAATAGTCGCAAATATGGAAAATTACCTACATGGTATAGAGTACAGCAAACACACTTGAGATTTATTTTGTCACTTCTAGACACAGTGGCAGCATGAATCCCATCATTACTTCCATGGTTTAAATACTGATTTCGGTTCTGTCTTTGGTTATTGTTATTATTTTAATCCTCACAATTCTGACCTTGATTCTGGTTAGACTGAACAGATTCCCACTTTCTCTTATTGTTTTCAACAATACTATCTTTCCTAACTTGCACTTTTACTTCCTTTAAATCATGCACCATCTGAATAGCTTCATTGAAAAATTCAGGTTTTGAAGAAATAGTATCATCCTTGATATAACTAGACAATCCTCTAATGTACTGCTTCCTTGTCTTATGGACATTCACAAAAGTATCAGGACATAGCAAATATAGCTTAGATAGTTCCCAGTAAGCAGTAATAACATCGTTCCTCAGCACTAATTTTCTCAATTCGGGTTCCAACTGTCCTAGTTCCTACTTAGAACAAAACTTAGCAGTCAATAGTCCTTTCATCACGATCCATGTCTAACCATTAGCCACAACCAATCCTAAAGTTATCACTTGGTTATTCCACCATCTTAGTGTACCATCGTGAAATATAGCAGCAGCAAATTTCACCTTATTAATTTCTGATCACCCAGTACTCTCAAAGTACTCTCTATCTTATCAATATACCTATGCACTTCTAATGCACCACTAATACCACAAAACTGCGTAGAATCACACTTCCAAAAACTAACATAAGTACATTCACTTGAACTTGCAGAACAGCAGCAACACTATCATCTGGATCAGCAGCATCGTCATTATTCTCAACAGCATCATCATTATTCTCAACAGCATCATCATTATTCTCAGCAGCATCAACTGCAGCACCATTATCTCCAGCACAACTAACTCCAGCATCTTGATTCCTTGCAACACGATCAGCTTCATGTGCTCTAGCAATAACTCGCTCAATCATAGTGTTCACAGTAGCAGTCGTTAGTTTTGGTGACATATTTCAAGACACTTAGTCACGTGGTTACGTGGTCACGTGGATACCCACTAATGACAAAGATATGATTCCCCTACTCCTTCTTCCATCATCACAGAAGAAAGAATCATGATAAGTATACATATCAAGATAAAAGAAAGATTTCTTTATCAGGATATCTCATGGATACTACATGCACGAACAACACAAACTACAATGGTTCATCAACCAAAACTCAAAAGAGTTAATAAAGACACATCATAGATCATTAGGGTAATTCAGATTGCGTTGAGGATTAATCAGGATAGTGGCAGTGTCTGTGACTACAATCATCTACCGGACAAACTTAAAAGATAATAAGTTCCATCATAATGCTACGACACATGGTTAAAATAAGTTCGATCACATAAGAAATTAAGATACAAAGAAATCCATTACACGATTAGTTCCTTAGACACCAGCTCTTCATCCTCCTTATCATTGTTGTCAGCTTCATCACACTCATCTATTTCCATTTTCGCACTTCAAAGTCGAATTCCTTACATGATGGCAGCTCATTCTCAAAATCCAAATACTCACTTATACATGGCAGATTAATCAGCAGGCAAATCTCAGTATGACTTTCAACATTCCTAAGCTTCCAAGCTTGAATCAGAATCAATCTCACATAAGACTCACACTCACTCATCCTTTCAAAAACTTACCTACTCCTCTTTAAACCTTTCAATTCAAGCACACAAATTCATCACAATCAAACTAAGACTAGCAATATCATCCATCTTCCAAGTCCTAACAAACTCAAATCTCCAAATACCAAATACAACCTTTAAAAAAACTTTTCTTTCACATAAACCTTCTAATCACACCAATTTCAACCACATATCTATCATACATCAATCAATCAAACTTCTTCATACCCGATATAAGTCGCAAGAAATCAGTTGTAAAATCGTTCATCCTCTGGTGTACTGTCCCAGACCCTCGGTAGTATATAAGGTCATTATTTAAAATTATATACATATGCATTACATAAAGAAAATTATGATAAGAAGTACTCAATGTACTTTCAACAACATCAATACATCATCAATACATCATCAATACATCATTATATATCATCATAGTATTTACTTAATAAATACTTTAAAAATCATTTCAAATTATAAGGGATACATCTAACTATAAAACAATACAAAACAAATAATCTTACCGGAGCCTTGCAGAGAAGTTGCGTTGCTTTTGTAAAATATTTTCGACACCAAAGTTATAATTTAGGACATTTTTCAAAAATTGACCTAATTTGCTATACCTAAAAAGCTCTGATTACCAATCTCTAACACCCCCAAATTACATTGCGCAGCGGAAATACACATTTGGGGTGCTAAATACAAACATCGTTATACAAGTCACCTTGAACAATCTCAAAATGATACATTTGAAATATAAAAGGATATAATTTAACCATTGTCTAAAACTTTCGATCCCAAGTAAAACAATTTTAGAAATATCAGGGTGACATTTAGGTCCCCCAAATATTTCATTTAATCAACAAACAATTTACCAAAGTACATGACCGTACATTATTATTTTTATGACAAAAAGGGAAAGAAATCTGTTTTAGACTAATCACCACAAAAGCAATCCGCAATCCTTCTCCAGCAAGCTCCGTAATTCAACATCTTCAATCACCTGAAATACATGCTTAAAATCATCAACACAACGGTTGAGCGACTCTATAGGTTTTCCAAATCATCATTTGAACACAAGAGAAAAATCAATCAAGATCATTTAATAGAATTGCTGATCATTACAATCTATTATTCAGGCAATTTGGTATATGACACCAACCACTTAACTTAGTCACCCACGCCTAAAGCCGGCATGACTAGATGAATTCTAGTGCCCCTACTAGGGTATCATTTTAAAGTATACCACATTCTGATTCTCGTAAAATTATCCTTCTCAGCGGGTTACTCAGCGTAAAGCCCTGGTCTCAAATAGGGTCGTCAGCCTAATAGTACTATTATTAGAATAAGCGGTTATTCCCAACTCACAACATCAAGTCAGAAGATAGTTAAGGGCTCATGAATTTAGGGACTTTTGCAACATAGGTACTTCAGGTCAACAAAGGCAACATTCGGGTCCAAACAATCAATCTTGACTTGTGTTCATTTTACTTTCAAATAGCATGTCTCCCCCTCGCGGGTTTTAAAATCATTTAAAATAATTACAAAAGCGAGGCTATAGACTCACCTTGAGTAATAGCAGTAGCAAGATGATCTTCGACGATAGTTGATGCCCGATAAACACAAAAACCGCAACCTATCAAATAAGGCGCGTGAAAATCGAGTAAAATCCATACTTAATAATATCAAACTCAAAATCATAATATCAAAACCAACCCAAAATAAAAACAATACAAGTGACCTATTACTTCCTTCTATATGTTTAATTTATTAGTCAATCCTTTCGATAAAAATCTGCCGGTACACACCAAATGTACGAGCTCATTTACCCCACTTAAACCCATCAAATATTTATGATACTAGTCAGAGACCACACTTACTATATATAGAAAGACCTGTTAAAAGATCATCAAAAGATTTTACTTTTAAAGTTCGCTTCCCGACACATCTTTGAACTACAAAAACCGGACAGTTTTACGTCACCGACTCATACAACCATTTTGACCATTCTAATCAATCCCGTTTATAAATCCGACACTTGGGTTTGAAAATAGACTCATAACCCTTAGTTTAAAACCAAACATCAGAACTTGACCATTTTCACAACTCATTCTATAGTCCCCGAGATTCGATCCAAATATCGACAACAACTTCGGATTGTGTCAATACTCGTCTCTCGGTAACGAATAATCAAATCATCATAACTTCGCGCTCGTTTGGAGCTAGAAGCTCTATCTTATATCAAATAGAAGCTAAAAGATTCTCTACAGCATCATCTTATTAGTTTGTTCGTTTTCAAACAGTAAGGTAGCCAAAAATTGGCTTTGAACCTACTGCCTTAAAATACCTTTTTAAAAACCGTACTAAATAAAATTTTCAACCAATTTTAATCAATCCTATATGCCTAAAATCATCCTAATATCATAAAAAACAACTTAACTAACTCATAACACTCTTGGATGATCATTTAAAAATTACCCACTCAAAAATAATGTACATGCAACCAACAATTCTTGAATATAATAACAATAACACATATATACCATCATAAAAATAGATCAAACACCACTAGTTCATCAAGAAAATAAACTTTTTGAAAAGTTAATGCATGTGGGTAAAAATTATACCAAAATGTTCCTCTTTGAATTTGCAAGATGGGATATAATTTAGTTTCTCTTGATTCAAGCTAAATTTTTGAAAATCAAAAGTGTTTAGGGGTTGATGGTGGACGGTAATAGCAAGGGAAAGAAAGAGAGATTGAGTTGTGTTGTAAAAAAGAATTTTACATTAAAAAGAGTTAGTGGAAAATCAATATATAATGGGGGGGGAGGGGTAGAATTTGCTAGTTTGTGATAGTTTTGGTCCAAAATGCAATTAAATAGTTTATAAGGTTGAAAATGTAAATTGTCAATTTGGAAAATATTTACGAGGCTCGGGTTTCGTATAAATACTTTTGAAAAGTTGAAACGCACTCAAAATATGATAATAATATGGACCCGGTTCGACTTAATACGAACTTAAAATAAAAACGTCAAAAATATAAACATCGAGACAACAAATGATAAAACATAAAATCTCGGGCATCCGTCGATATCGTGGTCACTAATAATCCTTGCTATAAGTAAAAAGATAAAAATAAGACCTCCAACGTTAGTTTTAAATAAAACCATCAACCGTCATATCATTCAACTCATCAAAAATTATAAAATTATTCGTAAAATAATATTATATAATATTAAATAAATGACCTCGGGTTTTGGGTTGTCACAGGTTTAGTCACTATTGTTGGTTTCTAATTTGTTTTAGTAGCTTCCATGTAATCAAATTGGGAAAACATTAAGGTATCGTCAGTGTCACGGTTTTAAAGTATTGGCACCCGAATAATCAAAAGCTTCATCCAATAATAAGATTTCAAGTGCTCACCTAAATTAAGAAAACATTTGAAGCTCACAAGGCCGAAAAATCTATGCCCAAATTGAAAGTGAATCAAGCCTTAATCTTTGAATCAATCCTTAATCTTTGAAGCTCACAATACCGAAAAATATATTCCCAAATTGAAAAATTTGAAGCTCACAAGGCCGAAAAATCTATGCCCAAATTGAAAGTGAATCAACCCTTAATCTTTGAAAGTGAATCAAGCCTTAGCGTGAGAATATACGTCAAGAAATAATAAAACCACCGATGATGGCGGATAATAAAAGACAAGGCAAGACCAAAGTCATAATAAAAGCTTCATTGCGAAGTTGAATAAAATATGGAGATAAACCATGATAATAAAACCACCGACGATGGCGGAAATAAAAGTCATGGTAATAAGTCTCATGTTCAAAACCGTTCTAAAATCGTGTTTATCGATCCTTCTTGTTGACTTCATTTTTTGACATCCTTGTCTATTAGTGTGAATTATTAATTTAATGATTTTGGTTACACCGTTAAGATTCTATTTTTAGACCTAATCTCTATTCACGCATAAGTCAATGGTGTATCCTCGTGATCATTAAGACAAAATAAAATATAAGAGATACCAAGTAGGAATAAGGGAGTTTAGGTGTGTAATTAACACTCATGAGATATGATTGTGTTGCTAACTTATAATAACAATGATCTCGTTACACGCTTAGCATGGAATTGAGTGAAAATCGAGGACGACGAAATTATTTCTAATGAAGCATTCACGTGTTCTTATTCTATGACCTTAAAAGTCACTTTATCGTGATGAAAACAATACATTATGTCTAAAACACGTGTAGTAGTTATTTAAATTTATGTCTTCAATAAATGTCATCATAAAATGATTTTTAGAAGTGTTATGATACTTAATTTTAGCATTGCGTGAGGGCACGACAATGGTTCAGTATGGTGGAGTGATGAGACTGCTTTTATACATAGTCTCATCGTCCAAATCGGGCTTAAAACGCTTAAATACCCAAAAATATGCTTGCGTTTGTTCATTGTGTATTTTAGGTATGAATATCGTGAAATCAACAAAAGATCACAAGAATCAAGAAAAACGAACACGGGAAACGAATCGCACAAAGAACCGGACCCGAATCATGAATTTCCATTCAAGTCCTTGTAAATGTTTGAAGATTTGGCAAGATTGGTCCCTCTACTTTTGAAGACATGACATTTTATACCCTTCCAAAACTCATAATTTCATTTGGGTCCCTAAAATGTTGATTATATACAATATTGGTCCTTGGAGTTTGGTTATAATACACATTTAACCCTTGTGAACATGTTTGATAAAGTTTGGTGGCCATAATGAGAGAAAAAAAAGTTTCAATACAAAGGAATACAAGTTATTGGTTGATTAATGCAAAGTGAACATAGAATGAAACATAGGGGACTAAACATGGGCGACATCCAAAAACACCTCAACAAATCATACTCCCCACGTCATCACCATCCACCAATCATAAGCCCCCTACACCCCATGTCACCTTCCACTTACTCAGTTTATTTAATAAACTGAGTCAAAATAGTCAAACCCCATTTTTCCTACTAAACACCATTTTTAAAAATCCCTAATCCTAAAACGAATTAAACTTATACTGTTTAAACAACACTCCCATATAAACCCTAATCACTATTCTCACCCAAATCTAAGGGGTATCCCTTGATTAGGTGCAGATTAGTGGTTCATATCACCCTAAACCAATCCCACTCACTTAACCTTTTGATGAGACTGCTTTTATACATAGTCTCATCGTCCAAATCGGGCTTAAAATACATTAAATATCATTAAAACTGCCAAATATATGCTCGTGTTTGTTGCTTGTGTATTTTAGGTACGGATATTGAGGAAATGACAAAAAGATCACAAGAATCAATCAAAAACGAACACGGGAAACGAAGCCGCACAATGAACCGGGCCCAAGAATGGATTTTCCAAAAATGACCTTGAAGAATTGAAGATTGGCAACATTGGTCCCTCAAAGATTGAAGACTTGTCAATTTATACCCTTGCAAATCTCATTTATTGCATTTGGGTCCCTAAATTATCAAGAATGTACAAGTTCAGTCCTTGAAGAATGAAGATATTACAGAAGATGTCCTTGTTTAAAGTCTACAAAGTTGTTGTGCCAAAAGTGACAAGTTGGCAAAAGTTGATACAAAGGGATTCAAAGTTGTTGGCTGGTATTTACAAAATGAACAAAACAAGAAAATAGGGGGGCCAAACTGGCCAGACAACACAACTCTCCTCACCCTCTCACAACACGCCACATCACCCACCATCATTTCTCCACCAATCACACCCTTCCTCCTCTCCACGTCACACTCCACCCAAACTAAATAACTGATTAAATCAGTTATTTATGTTTCCCACCAAAACACCTTATTTAAATAAACCCACCCCCTAAATGGATTAAACACGCCCTAATTACCCCATAAACCCTAGTTAATCCCCAGCTTCAATCCAACTAAAAACAAAGGGGGTTTTTGTTTATCTTTTCCAGATCACTAATTAACTCCTTTGTCACCAAAACCCACACAAAAACCGTGACCAAGACACACCCATGTGTCTTGTGGGACCCTCCCCTGCACCCGTCACTTTCCCCAAACCCCAATACTAGACATGATCAACGTCCCACAAGATTCTACTTGTCCTCCACACCAAATGAACGTCTATGATCAACAAGAACAGCTGGCCATCACTTTCCATCACATGGGCACTAATTTGACCCAGAATTCAGTCAACAATCAAGGGCTTTTCAGGAAATTCGTCCATTAGGGTTTCAGTATTCTAGACTCTTCTTGTAGCCATTATATAAGGCAGCTTAGCATTTCACTTCACTTGTTCCAGATTTTCTTTAAAAATTTATGTAATGCCTTTTTAAGTTTAATAAAAGTTGGTTTTGTTAATGAGCTTGTAATCCCTTTTTGTTAGTTAAAAGTTGGTCTTATGTTAAAAGGAAATCTGAGCTCCAAAGTTTGAATTTGTTTAAGAGATAAGGAGTTTTCAGAAAATACGTTTTTGAGAATTTTTGGCAAAACATTATAAAACATTGAAATCAGTTTTAAAAGGAAGTAAAAGTGGAATTTTAAAACAGGTTACTAGTTTTGTGAGTTTGAGTCAAAAGATTTTCCAAAGTTCCAAGGTTTATTGGTTTCTAAGGTTTGTGAAAGAATTTTGAAGAAAAAATCAGTTTTTACTATTTTTTGTACTAAGTTTTACTGTATCAAAAGCCATAAGCTACAAGCTTATGGCATTTTGATACTTGGATTTCCTGTTGGTTTGTTGTGGTGTGCAGGAAACAAGAAGGAACCAAGTTTCCATTCTTATCCATTTCTTTTCCAATTTTTGTACCAAGAACTCTCCATACCAGCATCCAAGGATCAGCACAAGCCCCAGCTTGTTTGGAGATGGCTAAGCAGCCATTGAGGGGCCTGGATGTAGGTCCCTCTAGGTAACTTGGCTTGTATCTCAGTTTTCAGTCTTCAAAAATTTGTGATCTATATGCTTATGTGATTTTGTGAAAAAAAAATTATTTAAGTGTTAGTTTGTGTTTGTTTATGCTGATTTGTGACTTGGATGCATGTTAGAAGCTTGTTTAATCAGTTTGGTTAGGTTTTGAATAGCTTTGCTTTGTTAAACTTCAATTTCAGTAGTTAAAGGGGTGTTTGGGAATAGGGGATAAGCTCATATAAGCTACTGCTTATTGCTTAAAAACTGGTTTAACACACTCATTAGGGTAGTAGTAGGTTGTATGTTACTTGGTTTTCAGTTTGGCAAAGTTTAAAACAAAATTGCATGATAATCTTGGGTAAAAATAGCATAAATTCAGTAATCCATCTTGCTGCCTGATTTTGTTGGAATTTGCTCATCAAACCTTGCAAATTGTTAGGAGATAGGTCCATCTAGGGTTTGCTATTGGTTGTACGTTATTTGCTTAGCTTGAATGCAAGTTATTGGGCTTTGAAATTCATTTTTGTGCATATAAACAAGAATTACTGTTCATCAGAAACATCTTGCCATATCAGTAACCATTTTGTGTAATTTGTGGTTGATTTAGTGAAAGGACTTGTGTTTTTTCTTGTTTAACTGACTTCCCATAACCCAACTGGTTGTGGGAGTGCCCCCATTGTCCAAAGATAAGCTCAATATAAGCTTTCCTAAGCTTATTACTAAACTGAACAAATATTTGCACTAGTTGTGGGAAAAAGGTTCCCCCTGCTAATACACAAGTTAACCCTGCTATACAAAAGGACAAATCCTTTGCAAGTATCACTATCAGATTTCAACATTTTTTGTCTTTAGTGGGTGAAAATTGGATTTAGGACTTGAAATTAGTTTCTATATTTTTCTAATTTTATTTCTGATTTTTCTGCTTAATAAGTTTTTAATTTACTGTTCATTTGCTATTTTTAGGTTTAATAGCTATTTTTAATTAACTTTTAATTTCTGATTTTTGGCATTTAGTGTAAAAAATTAATATTTTTAGATTTCAAAAATTTTCTTAGATTCAGAAAAACATTTTAAGATTTTTAGTTCAAAAAGTTTCTACTGTTCACTTTTTAATTATTTTTTAGAATTAAATTAGTTTAATTAGGGTTTTATTTATTATCAGTTTTGTCTTTTAGTGGAAAATTTTATATTTTTCAAACTTTTTCATTTTTCTACTGCTCATTAGAGTAATTTAGGATTTTTAAAATTGTCAAATTATTTTTGGCATTATTTTATTATTTTTTATATGTATTTTAGTTTTAAAATAGTTTTTAGTGATTTAAAAATAGAAAAATAGTTTTTAAAATTTAGGAAAAATACTTTTTAGTCTTTAGATAATATAAGTAAGTTATTTGTTCAATAAAATAGTATTTTTGACATTTTGATTAATTATATTTAATTTTAGGGCTTTAATTAGCATTTAAAATTGAATATTTAATTAATAAAAGGTTTTAAAATATTTTTGTTGAATTTTTATTCTTATTTATATTATTTTAGACTTACTTTTAACTTTTAATTAATTTTTAGGCTTAAATTTTTAATTTGTAGCTTTTTACGGTTTTACGTGAACGCCTTTTTCGTCTTAGCTTAATCCGTCATCGTAACCGTCTTTCTCTTCTCGTCTCCTTCCTATTTCCTTTTCTCATAGCAATATAATCTCAAATCAAAATCAATTCATTACACAACGCACTATCCTCCTCAAGAACGAACTCACCTCATTGGGTCATAACTTGTGGTTTTCCTAAACTACTCGTTAATACTTACCCTAATTGCCTTGTTTTCCTAAACAAGTGCTAAATTTAAAACTATCATTTTGGCGCCGCTGCCAAGGAGGCGTGTTGTGTTTTGATTGGAATTGTTGTTTTTATATACTAACCATAAATAGTATTTGTATTAGTAGCACTCTACTAATACGTATTATCGGTTTTCAATTTTTGTGTGAATACTATTACTATAGTGTATACGTAGAACAATAAATTCACAAGTACTCCAAATACGTGAGAAATCACAACCTTGACTTGGGAGGTCATTACCCAATCATTGTATTCGAATCTCAAACCAAAGAAAAAGGCAAAAATAGATAAATACTTTCGTGAAGCTCGATTTTGAAAAATACAAACTATAAGGTGGGTATAAGGCGGTTGTATTTCACGACCTAAAGGAAAAAGGCTCTTAAGTGCTTCGCGCCGCCTCGTTTCCTCCGCTTGATTGTGCGTATTTTGAGATTGAAAGCTAATCGAGGGTTTTGCCGCCCAAAGTATTACTAAGTATCATATATATTTTCTTGGTTTCATTTGATTAAACCCTCTTGAACGATTTGGTGTTCCACCATCGTTCTAAAGTCATCGAAGGCGTTCACTTCACGTGATCGTTTTCATTCCTTGAGGCTTCTTTAATCGAGAGATTTGATTAAGGAGGAGATTTGTAGATTTGTGTCTACTTAATACATTCACCAAATTCCAAAAAGGTTAATACAATCAAAAACCACAAAAAAATTGAAAAATACAAAACACCAAACAGAGTCTTTTTTGCTCGTCCCCTCGTTGTACGTGACGTTTATGCTAACTCGTAATCAAGCAAGACGTGCACGTAAACGAAAGAACAAAACTCCCACTCCAAATATTTCTAGTGAGGAGTCTCCTATTGACGAACCCATTGTAAGAGAAGCACCAACCATGGCGAATCGAACTATGATGGAGTTACTTCAAGCACCCACCGAGGGTTATGGAGAAGCTATTGTGATTCCCGCTATCCTTGCAGAGAATTTTGAGGTGAAAACGGGTTTGTTGTCGATGATCCAAAACAACAAATTCCGTGGTGATGAGAAGGACAATCCCCACAACCATATCCGCCAATTCAATCGTGTTACCACCACTTGCAAATTTAAGGATGTCTCGAATGACTCGATTAAGATGATGCTTTTTCCGTATTCCTTAGCGGGGACCGCAAAAATTTGGTTAGAGAAAGAGCCACCCAATTCTATATTGACGTGGAAGGATCTCGTTTCAAAATTCGTGAACCAATTTTTTCCGCCCTCTAAGACTACGCACTTGAAAAACGGGATTTCAAAATTTTCGCAAGAATCAAATGAAAGTTTTTCAACGGCTTGGAATAGGTTTAAGGAGATGTTACATGAATGTCCTCATCACGGTTTTTCCGACTTGCATCAAATTGACACATTTTACAATGGACTTAATGATCATGAAAGAGATTATTTAAATGCCGCCGCGGGTGGTAATTTTTTGTGTAGAACGGTCGAGGAAGCTTTCGTGATAATTGAGAATAGGTCTAAGGTTTATAGCCCTCGTAACACACCGAGTGTTGCCAAAATGGGCTCATCGTCGTCTCGTAGCATTAATGCCTTACATGATGAAGCAAATGAAGAAAATCGGTTTTTTGATAGATTTGCTAACCTTATGTCCCATTGGAAAGCTCAAGAAGCTTCAAATTCCGCTTCGGTTAAAGCGGTTGCTAAGAGTTGTTTGTCGTGTGGTGGAGCTCATGATCTTTCCGAGTGCATTACCGCGGATGGTAACACTTCGAGTGCTTATGTAGCCACGGGAACTTATAACCAAAACGGTCAAGGTTCCCGCTAAAATCAAGCTCCACCAAATCAAAATGCTAATAACTATCGAAACAACAACCAAGGTGGTAATTATCAAGGCAATCAACGTAACTACAACAAGGGTAATTATCAAAGTGGAAATGGGCAAATTTCAAACCAAAACCAAAACCAAAACCGTGATTTTCAAACTACCACACAAGGTTTTCAAAATGATCACACCAAAAATCTTCAAGGAGAATTTTTGAATTATGCTAAAGCAAACGATGCTAAGTTTGATAATATGCAACGTGAAATGGTTAGCTTAAGATCCGAGTTGAAAAACGAGCTTAAAAACGAACTTGCTAATGAACTTAAGACTCATGCTAATAAAATGGAAGGAAATGTTCAACGACTCCAACAAAATCAACAAAAAATGGAGCAAGGTCAACATGAGATTAAGCAAGAGTTGTTAAAAGCGGATGCTAGGCAATCTAAGTTTGAAGATCGAATGGGAAAAATGTTTGAAGCTATCATGGGAAAAATGTTTGAAGCTATCATGTGTAAACCCGAAAGGAGAATTGAAGGTTATTACTACTCGTAGTGGTAAAACTTTTAAAGAACCCATTTCTCGTCCAAGTACTTCTATGGAGAAGGAAAAAGAGAAAGAACCCGAGGTGGTGGTAGAAAAGGAGCAAATTCCAAGCCCACGAAGTACCGCTCAAACCACACCTACGGTTGAACCAATACCAATCATGGAACCCGAGATTCCAAGGCCGATGCCTATGCCTATGCCCCAACCCACACCACCCTTACCTTACCCTTCAAGACGAGACAAGGAAAAGGCACAAGAACGAAATAATTATCAATTTGAACTTTTTATGAAAATGTTTCGTGACTTGCATTTTAATATAAGTTTTTCTAACGCCTTGGTCATGATGCCTCGATTTTCCGCGAACTAAGAGAAATTGCGAAAATCGTCTAGTTGTTGATCGGTTTTTCTTAGCCGCATACCTCAAAAAGTCGGTGATCCCGGCAGGTTTTTAATCCCATGTGCTATACAAGACATGGAGGAATGCTACGCCTTGGCCGATCTTGGTGCTAGTATTAATTTGATGCCTCTTGAGATTTTTAAATCGCTCAATCTTCCCAATCTCACTCCTTCAAGAATGTCAATCGAGATGGCCGATCATTCTATGATTCTAGCTTGTGGAGTAGCCAAGGACGTCTTCGTGAAAGTTGGAAAGTTCTACTATCCCGTAGACTTTAGTGTTGTTGACATTCCCATCGATCCTAAAGTTCCTCTAATTTTAGGTCGATCATTTCTGGATACCTCGAGAGCACTTATTGATGTGCATGCTAGGAAAATCACTCTTCGTTTCAATAAGGAAGAACTCGTCATAAATGCAACTCAAAACTCCACACTTTCTCATGTGTATTCTATCACGTCTTTGAACAATGTTAGTCCCATCAAAAACATTTGTAAAAAGATTTCAAAAAGAGTTTTAGGAGTTGATGATAAAAACGATTTTCCGTCCCCTCCGCCGGTGGAGGTTAAGAGTGTTAAGCCTACGATTCCAATCACGAATGATTCTTCGGATGATGAATATGTTGATCCCGATGGGGGAGTTTTCTTTGTAGACAAACGTTTTGAGAACTTACCACCACCTTTACCAAAACGGTTTTCAAATGTGAGAATTTTTAGTGTGACTAACATTGCTTTAGAAACACCAAATATTTTTGACATAATTAAGTCGGGTTTTCATAAGGAGAGTTTAAAAGATGAAAAAGGAAAAGATTTTAAATTGGATTTAAAAGATTTTTCTACAATTCTAACTCCGTCATCACCACGTGTTTTGAGTGCTACAAGCTCGTCTTCTCCTTTTGACGATGCTTTGTGTGGACCTAGTGTGGGGGAAGCCCCTTATGTTCCCTCCCCTTTCTCCACCGAGGACGAGATATTTGATCCCGGAATTGCTTATAAAGGGAAATCTCGGTCTTCCACCGATGCAATAAATGGAAACTCTTTCTATTTGATTGGTGCGAGTCTACCTCGAGTAGCTCATGGTTTTTGTGACTTACCCATTGTCCCACCCTTCTATTTCTTCTCATCTATTTTCTTGAAACCCTTTGGGTTTGTGTTGGCACACGATGAAGTGGCGTTGATTTGTTTTTCCAATGAAAATGAGAACGCCATCTTCGATCCCGGTATTTGGCACCATCAAAGGACTTAGTCCTTAATACCGGTTGTTTTTTGGCCTTGTTTATCATGTAAGCCCCACCAAAAATTGACCATACCGAGATAATCCCTAAATGATCACATTTATGGGGATTCGAGTCGAGCTTTTGACTCGGTTATCAAAAACGAGGTGCCTCGTGGGGGAGACCCATGCTTATCCATGTACATATTATTGCTTTCTAATTAATTTAATGTGAGGGGATTTGTGCCCTTCCAACCTTTGTTCCGTGGTTGTTTGTGCATTGTGGTTTTTAGATCATGATCTTCACAATTGGAGCCTCTCGTGTTCGTTTTATGGGAGCACTCGATCGTTTGCTTTGAAGACTTTCTCAATATCCAAATGATATATCCCTTGATGTTCTAACCTTAGGTTTTTAGCACACTTCATAAACGGCTATTAATTTATTGGTTACACCCTTTCCATGCTAGATTAGGCATTCGACTACGTCTCTAGTATGGGGGTGTTTGCACCCCTAGACTCGAAACATTGAGGACAATGTTTAACTTTAGTATGGGGGGTGAATAGATACTTGCCTTGCCAAACCTTCACGCTTTCCAAAGTTTATCTTTTTGTTTATCGTTTTGTTGCAAAATAATGCTAAAAATGGCCAAATTTTAAAATTTTTCTCATGTTTTATAAGTGTTTGAAGACACGAATGTAGATTTTCCGATGGTGAGAATAAGAGTAATTTTTGACTCGACCGTGCGTGTTGAGCACTTAGCTTTGGTTCCTTAACTAAACATTAGGCTAAGTCTCTTAAATGAGGACGAGAAATGATAGAGTTAATTATAAGTTACTATGCTAAACGTAGAGTACTCGTATTCTTTCAAAAACTCATGTGTTCTCGTTGTTTGCTTATTCTCCCTTCGCATGTAAATATTTTTTGCTTAATAAATATTGACTTAGCGGTTTAGTTAGGATTGTTGGGCTTCTAGTCTTTTCTAGTAGCTTCCGTGTAATTAAATTGGGAAGACATTAAGGTATCGCCAGCGTCACGGTTTTGAAGTATTGGCACCCCAATAATCAAAAGCTTCACCCAATAATAAGATTTCAAGTGCTCACCTAAATCTAGCAAACAATTTGAAGCCCCACAAGGCCGAAAAATCTATGCAAAATTGAAAGTGAATCAAGCCTTAATCTTCGAAGCTTTAAAGATCCAAAATTCGCCTTAGCGTGAGGATATACGTCTTTGGCTAATAAAACCACCGATGAGGCGGATAATAAACGGCAAGGCAAGACCGAAGTCATAATAAAAGCTTCATGGCGAAGTTGAATAAAAGATGGAGGTAAACCAAAGATAATAAGGCCCTTCCGTTAGGGGGCGTATAAAAGTCTTGGTAATAAGTCTCATGTTCAAAACCGTTATAAAACCGTGTTTATCGATTCTTCTTGTTGACTTAATTTTTTGACATCGTTGTCTATTAGGAGGGGTTATTGATTTGATGGTCTTAGTTACACCGTTAGGACTCTATTTTTAGACCTAAATCTCTATTATCGCATAAGTTAAACAATGTATCCTCGTGAAACATTCAAGACAAAATAAAATATAAGAGATACAACTTAGGAATAATGGGAGGATAAGTACGTGATTAGGGCATATGAGTAGTGTTAGCATTACTAACTTATAATGACAATGATCTCGTTGCACGCTTGGCATGGAATTGGGGTGAAAATCGAGGACGATGAAATTATTTCTAATGAAGCATTCACGTGTTCTTATTCTATGAACCTAAACGTCCCATTTTGCGATGAAAATCATACATTATGTCTAAAACGCAAGTAGTAGCAATAGTAGTAGTATAGCTAGTTTATCATTCAATAAAGTAAATAAAATGGAATTTTGGAGGTGCTACGATACTTTATTCTAGCATTGCTTGAGGACACGGTAATGGTTTAGTATGGGGGAGTGATGAGACTGCTTTTATACATAGTCTCATCGTCCAAATCGGGCTTAAAATGCATTAAATATCATTAAAACTGCCAAATATATGCTCGTGTTTGTTGCTTGTGTATTTTAGGTACGGATATTGAGGAAATGACAAAAAGATCACAAGAATCAATCAAAAATGAACACGGGAAACGAAGCCTCACAATGAACCGGGCCCAAGAATGTATTTTTCCAAAAATGACCTTGAAGAATTGAAGATTGGCAACATTGGTCCCTCAAAGATTGAAGACTTGTCAATTTATACCCTAGCAAATCTCATTTATTGCATTTGGGTCCCTAAATTATCAAGAATGTACAAGTTCAGTCCTTGAAGAATGAAGATATTACAAAAGGTGTCCTTGTTTAAAGTCTACAATGTTGTTGTGCCAAAAGTGACAAGTTGGCAAAAGTTGATACAAAGGGATTCAAAGTTGTTGGCTGGTATTTACAAAATGAACAAAACAAGAAAATAGGGGGGGGGGCAAACTGGCCAGACAACATAACTCTCCTCACCCTTTCACAACACGCCACATCACCCACCATCATTTCTCCACCAATCACACCCTTCCTCCTCTCCACGTCACACTCCACCCAAACTAAATAACTGATTAAATCAGTTATTCATGTTTCCCCCAAAACACCTTATTTAAATGGATAAACACGCCCTAATTACCCCATAAACCCTAGTTAATCTCCAGCTTCAATCCAACTAAAAACAAAGGGTTTTTGTTTATCTTTTCCAGATCACTAATTAACTCCTTTGTCACCAAAACCCACACAAAAACTGTGACCAAGACAAACCCATGTGTCTTGTGGGACCCTCCCCTGCACCCGTCACTTTCCCCAAACCTCAATACCAGACATGATCAACGTCCCACAAGATTCTACTTGTCCTCCACACCAAATGAACGTCTATGATCAACAAGAACAACTGGCCATCACTTTCCATCACATAGGCACTAATTTGACCCAGAATTCAGTCAACAATCAAGGGCTTTTCAGGAAATTCGTCCATTAGGGTTTCAGTATTCTAGACTCTTCTTGTAGCCATTATATAAGGCAGCTTAGCATTTCATTTCACTTGTTCTAGATTTTCTTTAAAAATTCATGTAATGCCTTTTTAAGTTTAATAAAAGTTGGTTTTGTTAATGAGCTTGTAATCCCTTTTTGTTAGTTAAAAGTTGGTCTTGTGTTAAAAGGAAATCTTAGATCCAAAGTTTGAATTTGTTTAAGAGATAAGGAGTTTTCAGAAAATACGTTTTTGAGAATTTTTGGCAAAACTTTGTAAAACATTGAAATCAGTTTTAAAAGGAAGTGAAAGTGGAATTTTAAAACGGGTTACTGGTTTTGTGAGTTTGAGTCAAAATATTTTCCAAAGTTCGAAGGTTTATTGGTTTCTAAGGTTTGTGAAAGAATTTTGAAGAAGAAAATCAGTTTTTACCATTTTTTGTACTAAGTTTTACTGTATCAAAAGCCATAAGCTACAAGCTTATGGCATTTTGATACTTGGATTTCCTGCTGGTTTGTTGTGGTGTGCAGGAAACAAGAAGGAACCAAGTTTCCATTCTTATCCATTTCTTTTCCAATTTTTGTACCAAGAACTCTCCATACCAGCATCCAAGGATCAGCACAAGCCCCAGCTTGTTTGGAGATGGCTAAGCAGCCATTGAGGGGCCTGGATGTAGGTCCCTCTAGGTAACTTGGCTTGTATCTCAGTTTTCAGTCTTCAAAAATTTGTGATCTATATGCTTATTTGATTTTGTGAAAAAAATTGTTTAAGTGTTAGTTTGTGTTTGTTTATGCTGATTTGTGACTTGGATGCGTGTTAGAAGCTTGTTTAATCAGTTTGGTTAGGTTTTGAATAGCTTTGCTTTGTTAAACTTCAATTTCAGTAGTTAAAGGGGTGTTTGGGAATAGGGGATAAACTCATATAAGCTACTGCTTATTGCTTAAAAACTAGTTCAACACACTCATTAGGGTAGTAATAGGTTGTATGTTACTTGGTTTTCAGTTTGGCAAAGTTTAAAACAAAATTGCATGATAATCTTGGGTAAAAATAGCATAAATTCAGTAATCCATCTTGCTGCTTGATTTTGTTGGAATTTTCTCATCAAACCTTGCAAATTGTTAGGAGATAGGTCCATCTAGGGTTTGCTATTGGTTGTATGTTATTTGCTTAGCTTGAATGCAAGTTATTGGGCTTTGAAACTCATTTTTGTGCATATAAACAAGAATTACTGTTCATCAGAAACATCTTGCCATATCAGTAACCATTTTGTGCAATTTGTGGTTGATTTTGTGAAAGGACTTGTGTTTTTTCTTGTTTAACTGACTTCCCACAACCCAACTGGTTGTAGGAGTGCCCCCATTGTCCAAAGATAAGCTCAATATAAGCTTTCCTAAGCTTATTACTAAACTGAACAAATATTTGCACTAGCAGTGGGAAAAAGGTTCCCCCTGCTAATACACAAGTTAACCCTGCTATACAAAAGGACAAATCCTTTGCAAGTGTCACTATCAGATTTCAACATTTTTTGTCTTTAGTGGGTGAAAATTGGATTTAGGACTTGAAATTAGTTTCTATATTTTTCTAATTTTATTTCTGATTTTTCTGCTTAATTAATTTTTAGGTTAAAATTTTTAATTTGTAGCTTTTTACGGTTTTACGTGAATGCCTTTTTCGTCTTAGCTTAATCCGTCATCGTAACCGTCTTTCTCTTCTCATCCCCTTTCTATTTCCTTTTCTCGTAGCAATATAATCTCAAATCAAAATCAATTCATTACACAACGCACTAGCCTCCTCGAGAACGAACTCACCTCATTGGGTCATAACTTGTGGTTTTCCTAAACTACTCATTAATACTTACCCTAATTGCCTTGTTTTCCTAAACAAGTGCTAATTTTACAACTATCACCTTTGCCAGCTCATCACAAGGTCCCCTCCCCGTGTTCCCATGCTTTATCTTTTATGGTAAAAAAACGAATCTTCATAGACCATCAACGAGCCTTGTTCATTTCGTGCTCTTAAAGGAAGTTTGGACGTCTCAAATTACACAAGGACAGCTGACCATCACTTTCCAGCACATGTGACCTCCTTTGACTCAATGTCAAGCTAAGAAGACCAAGGGCAAATATGGAAGAACTTGTATTAGGGTTTCAGCTTGTATTATTTTATTCAAGTGTTCTAGAATCATCCTAGACTAGTATTTAAGGAAGTCGCATGTGACTCTCCTTCTTTTGTTCCAGTTTTTTGTACTTTTTTTTATCAAAGTAATAACAATGAAAATATTTTGATTGTGCAAATAACTGAGTTCCCTACTGCTTTATTAGTTTAATGATTTTTATTTTATGCAAATTAGTTTAAAGTTTTCAAGAGGTTTCATTTTACAAAGTAATTTTCAGAAAATTCTTGTTTTAAAAATTCTTGAAAAAGGTTTTTCAAAAGCTTGAAATCAATATTATAACGAAGTGAAAGTGGATTCATAATATAGATTTCAGGTTTGAGATAACTTTTGTCAAGTTTTTATTGGTTTCAAAATCAGTTTTCAAAGATTTTATCAAAATCTTTTGTCACAATTATTCGTTAACAGCTTAAGGCCATAAGCTCATCAATAAGCTCACTAACACTGAGCTTATTGATCAACTTATTGGCCCAGTTCCTTCTCTTGGTTTGTTATTTGTGCAGGTTTCAAGAACAAGGCATCATACCCCATTTATTTTTATTTTGCTCATTGGAAGATTTTGTGAACCCTGGGTCTTTTCTTTAAGACTCCAACAACGGGATTCTCTACTATTTCACAAGCTCACACAAGCTCCCAAACCAATCTTTTGGAAGGCATCATCCGTGGTAATTGGCTTGAACCCCACTAAGGAATTTGTTTGATTTTTATGTGAATTTGTATGAAACCTATTAAAATGGTAGTTTATTTGTTTGTTTATGATTATTCATCAGTCTTATGCATGTTTAGATAGTTTATAATCAGTTTGGTTTAATTTTGCAAGCTTTTGGTTTGAAAAGTTCATTTTTAGAAACTTATAGGGTGTTTGGGATTAGGGGTTTCATTGGTTATGGTGACATTAAAACTAGTTAAAAACCACTCAAACACACTTAGTTAGTTGGTTATAGGTGATTTCAGTATTTGGTTTTTAGTGTCGTAGGATAACATGGTATTGCATGTTTAACATTTGGGTAGAAAAACTACCAAGTAAATCAGTAGCCTTTAACTACTTTGTTTTAGTGTAATTTGGACTAAATCTTTGTTATCTATTAGACCTTAGTGATATTTAGGATTGAGTATTTGTTTAGGGTAGTTTGTGTGTGAGTTGAGTGAGTTTTGGCCAACCAAAACTCACCTAAGTGCACAACACATCAGCAAACAACCCCCAGACCCATACTTGTCATATCAGTGACTGATTTAGTGATTTTTTGTGTGATTTTTGAATTGAACTTGTTCTTTTTCTTGTATACTTGACTCCCCATAACCCAACTGGTTGTGGGGGTGCACTTGTTTCCAAGTAAAACTCAAAAACCAAGTTTTTACAAGCACATTAGTCACCAGTCCTTTTTTTGTTAAATCAGTGGGAACAAATTTCCCCCTGCTAGTGTTATTTTTCCCACTGCTATGCATGTGGACAAAAGCTGAGTCAGCAGTCAACATCAGCTAGCTAGCTTTTTGTCTTTAGTGGCTTATCTTAAGCTTTTCCCAGTTTTTTCATTTTTCCTCTTTTTATTTATTTATTTTATGATTTTTCATTGAGTTTATTTTTATTTCACTGTTTATTTACTATTTTTTAGATTAAATTCCATTTTTATTAGTTTTATTTAATCTGTTTTTTGTCTTTTAGTGCATAAAATTAATATTTTTCAGTTTTTCAAATTTTCTTAGTTTCAGAAAAATGTTTTAAGATTTTTAGTTTTAAAAAATTTTAATGTTCATCTTTTTTATCTATTTTTTTAGATTTAATTTTAGTTTAAATAAGTTTAATTCAAATATGTTTTGTCTTTTAGTCCAAAAAATTTACTTTTGTCATCCCTGGTAATTGGCTTGAACCTCATTAAGGCATTTGTTTGATTTTTATGTGATTTTGTATGAAACCTATTAAAATGGTAGTTTGTTTGTTTGTTTATGATTATTCATCAGTCTTATGCATGTTTAGATAGTTTGTAATCAGTTTGGTTTAATTTTGCAAGCTTTTGGTTTGAAAAGTTCATTTTCAGAAACTTATAGGGTGTTTGGGATTAGGGGTTTGATTGGTTATGGTGACATTAAAACTAGTTAAAAACCACTCAAACACACTTAGTTAGTTGGTTATAGGTGATTTCAGTATTTGGTTTTTAGTGTCGTAGGATAACAAGGTATTGCATGTTCAACATTTGGGTAGAAAAACTACCAAGTAAATCAGTAGCTTTTAACTACTTTGTTTTAGTGTAATTTGGCCTAAATGTTTGTTATCTATTAGACCTAGGTGATATTTAGGATTGAGTATTGGTTTAGGGTAATTTGTGTGTGAGTTGAGTGAGTTTTGGCCAACCAAAACTTACCTAAGTGCACAACACAACATCAGCAAACAACCCCCAGACCCATACTTGCCATATCAGTGACTGATTAAGTGATTTTTTGTGTGATTTTTGAATTGAACTTGTTCTTTTTCTTGTATACTTGACTCCCCATAACCCAACTGGTTGTGGGGATGCCCTTGTTTCCAAGTAAAACTCAAAAACCAAGTTTTTACAAGCTCATTAGTCACCTATCCCGTTTTTTTATTAAAGCAGTGGGAACAAAGTTCCCCCTGCTAGTGTTATTTTCCCACTGCTATGCATGTGGACAAAAGCTGAGTCAGCAGTCAACATCAACTAGCTAGCTTTTTGTGTTTAGTGGCTTATCTTAAGCTTTTTCCAGTTTTTTCATTTTTCCTCTTTTTATTTATTTATTTTATGATTTTTCATTGAGTTTATTTTTATTTCACTGTTCATTTACTATTTTTTAGATTAAATTCCATTTTTATTAGTTTTATTTAATCTGTTTTTTGTCTTTTAGTGCATAAAATTAAAAATTTTCTGTTTTTCAAATTTTCTTAGTTTCAGAAAAATGTTTTATGATTTTTAGCTTAAAAAAGTTTTACTGTTCATCTTTTTATCTATTTTTTAGATTTAATTTTAGTTTAAATTGGTTTAATTCAAATCTGTTTTGTCTTTTAGTGCAAAAAATTTACTTTTTCAACTTTTAAAAATTTTTTATTGTTTAGTATTATAATTTAGGATTTTTGAAAAGTAAGTTTATTTTTAGCATTTTTTATTATTTTTAATCATTATTTTAGTTTAAAAATTGTTTTTTACATTTTAAAAATAGAAAAATAGTCTTTAAAATTTAGGAAAAATACTTTTTAGTCTTTAAATAATATAAGTGAGTTATTAGTTTGATTAAATATATTTTGGGCTTTTTAATTATATTTAATTTTAGGGCTTTAATTAGCATAAAAAATTGAATATTTAATTGATAAAATGTTTTAAAATTTGTTTATTGGATTTTTATTCTTATTTATATTATTTTAGACTTAGTTTTCCCTTTTAATTAATTTTAGCTTTAGTTTTAAATTTTGTCGCGTTTTACGTATTACGTTCGCGTTTTACGTCATTACGTCGTAGTGTAATTGTGGTCGTAGCTCGTCTTTAATTTTCACTCTTATAAACCCAAAAATACACTAATCCAAATTAGATTTTATATAATTGGCACTCAATTCACACACCTCCTTCGAGAACGAACTCTCACCTATTCGGTTTTACGTTTTTCCTAAAGCGTAAGACTTAATACTTTCCCGCATTATATGCTCTTTTTCCTAAAAGACGTATTTTACTACTATCATAGAGCAAATGGAAGATATGTTCAATTATTTTAATGAGATACCTCCCAAACGAAGTGAAGGTTTAAATTATAAAGTTGAGGGACTTATGTATGGAAAGACGTAAGGAGAATTCTGAGTTACGATGTAAGTAGAGGTTGAAAAGCTTTGTGAATATTGTACCTTTCGTCTTAACTTTTATGTAACAATGAAGCTTGCCTGTCCATCAACAAAGCAGATTGTTAATAAATAAAACTTTCTTTTTCTTTCATTTATTTGCATATTAAATTCTAAAAGAGAAATACTTGATAAAGTATAAGTCTTTAAAAGAATTCTTGCAAAAGAAAGATATCTTAAACTAAAAAGGACTCTCAAGTCTATTTGGTTAAAGAAAGTATTAATCTAAATAAAGGATAAATAACATAGGATCCTGCCTTATAGATATATAGCCCTGTAAACCTATTCCCTAGATTTACATGTTATGATGTGCCTTTAAATTTTTGAAAAAAATGCTCGTAAAGCGTTATATGTATTCACATATGACAAATGCTTGATAGACAAGTATATCTAACCTTTAGAAATTTTGTCTTCTAATCAAAGAATGACACATTTTAGGACATCGATATCTTCTACCCTAACTCTTGAAGCACTTCAGCGAATAATTAACGATGGTGTTGCTGCAGCTTTACAAGTACCGACTCTCAAAATAGTAAGGAATGCTATTCCAAAGGAAAACTTTATAACTAGTCAAGTTATATAAATTACAAGGAAACAAATATGATATTGGTATCACTCACGGGATTGAAAGAACTAAGACGATTTTCTCCCAAAATTGTTGTGCTGAGGATCGTAAAGTGAAGCTTGCTGCCAGTACCCTAACTACTGAAGCATTATCATGGTAGAGTTACTATTCTCAACTCGTTGGAATAGAAGAAGATCATAAGATGAAATGGTTAGATTTTAAGTACCTTTTGAAGACGCAATATTATCCTTCAATGGAAACCGAGAAAATGAAAAAGGAATTTTGCTATCTAGTGACAAAAGGAAATGATCTCAAAGCCTATTTGATTAAATTCCAAGAGTTGGCCGAATTGTGTCCAATCACTATTTCTCAAAGGATGATGAAGGCTTTTATCAGAGGTTTTACCCAAGGATTCAAAAGAATGATTACTATTTCTAAAACCCAAAATTTAGAAGAAGCTATTAATATTTCCCCAAAACTAATGGATGATGTAACGAAACACAACCCTGTGCAAGAATCAAATACCCTTAAGCGTAAGTTTAGTGAAGAAATAGACTTTGTCGAACCTAGACCTAGTCACCTAAAGATTCCCTATGGTCCATATTTTCCCTACCTATATTATGTTAACCGTCCCAACCCAATAGGATACAATAAGTATGCTAGAAAACTTCCTTATTGTATGAAGTGCCTACTGCATCACAAAGGACTCTACACAATTGTGTGTCAGAATTGCTACAAAATAGGTCATCAAACACGAGACTGTTGGTGCAAGATGAATTTCTAGATTTTCTTAGATGTTGTATTTTGTAAATAAATAAGTGTTATAAACATATGTGAGTATTATTAATAAAATATATATGTTTTTTATTATATCTCTTGAAAGTGCTATTTTGCTTCATGATATTATTTGTACTATATGAACTTAGAATAATAGGTACTTGACGTTTTTAGCTACATATTTAACTTATATCTTAACAAAATTTAGAAATCTGAATTACAAAGGTTTAACCTGAATTTTCTTTATGAAGATAGGCAAGAACAGTAATAAAATTCATTTAAGAATTTCTTAAGATAAGGCATGACACCATATGGATCATTGTCAATTTTATTTCATCATAGATATGGAAACTATGACAAGATTATATCTAAAAAAACTTATCGACATAGAGTACCGATATCTACAATTTTGAATACAGTAGGAAGGATATTATCGGTTATACCAATAAGCTAAGTAAGAGGATTATCCAGATACTAAACTACATACTCCAAGTATGCATTATGATATTTGGAAATACACTTATCCTATAAAGAATAGAACTTCATAGTACATTGAGTAGTGACCATTAGGTATCTTCTGTATTAAAATAGTGAATTGTAAGAAATCTTTATTAGAATGATTACAATCTTTTATCTCCCGATAAATGGAAACCTCACCATATTGAACAATATCGACTTTAGTAAGATTTTTATTTTCCTATTAGATATCCAAATTGATTTAGAAAGATGCAATTTTAAAGATTTTGAATTGAGATATGCATATTAACTTGAGTTTTCCAAAAGAATTCAGTAATAATCTCAATCATTTTTGTATTTCGGAATCTAAGGACGATTTATCTGATTAAATGATACATTTTATATATTCCGTTTAGTGATCTTTTCAAGTAATGGATAAGATGTAAATAATACTCCATGAATATCTATTTTGATAATAACTTTGTTAGGAGAAATTGATTTGAAAGCAAATAACAACAGTAAAAGTTGTATTCTTGATATATGAATGGAATTCTAGAAAGGAATTTAAGAACATGAGAACTACATATGCCTTTGATATGCCATGTTATCATAATAATCTCAGGACGCGATTTCTTTAAGGGGAAGAGGCTATGACAACCCATAAATTTCGCAAGTATGATAAGTACTATGACTGAATGAACATGGAAAAGTCATTAGAAATTTGGCTTTTTGTGCCTTACTTGGTAAGATGAACTACTTCTCACAACCTGAACTGCCATATGAACATATTCCTATATTTTGTAAATATAATGTATATATAAAGCATGAGTTCTAAAAAGTAATATAATAAGTACATCATGGATAATAACATCTCAAGTATAACCATGATGCCCTAAATTCCCTAGAAACCTTATAAATGAGTGGTAAACTCAAGAATTGTGAAAGTATGGATACAACCCATATGAATAAGTAATCAAGAAATATAAACAAGATATAAACTATCATTTGGAAGTATAAAGATATCCAAGGAAATTAAGTACAAACCATACAAAGCTAAGTACAAATGAATGTACATAATAGTCTAAATCATAACCTAGAAATCCCTTTTAAACTAATATTTCAAACCATATAATTACCCAATACCTATGTATGAATATCAAACTCAAATGCATAAGTTATAATCTATCATAAAAGAGAAAAATTTAATTATAAGACACCAAGTGTAAGTAATATAAAGATAATTACAAATGTAAGACCTAGTAACTAAGATTAACACATAAAATCCATTTCATATTGAATTAGAGCCTAATATTCTGCAACGAATTATAAAACTCAACTAAGTACCAGATTAAGACTATACATTTACCTCAAGATAAGATACAGGTTACTTAAGCACAATGTACAAGTTATTGAAGCATAGAATCTTAAGCTAACCTAATTATACCTAGCATATGATTACCCTATACAAACCCTTAAACTAAGTGTGTAGAATCATTTGAGGTCATAAACATACTATATAAAACCTAGAATAAGTTTACACAATGATATAAACACTAAATACCCTAGATAGAAAGTCATTAGGCTTAATGACCTAGAAACCCTTATATTAAGCATTCTACTGAGAGTCATTAAATTTTGGTTATAAAATTATATTAACGCAATATACAAGTACCCTTTAGCTCAAGGTACAAGATTTCAATGCATGACTTGCAAGTTATGTCAAAATAGGTATTTTCACTCTTTAGACATGTTTACTTAGAATAACCTATTAAACCAAGTTTGGAACCACTTTATTTACTTAAAACACAATGTCTAAGACCTAAATTGAGTTTACATCAGTAGCTAAGTGATGAGACTGCTTTTATACATAGTCTCATTATCCAAAACGGGCTTAAAATGGTTAAAATATCATAAAAAGTGCCAAATATATGCTTGTCTTTGTTCAATGTGTATTTTAGGTACGGATATCGAGAAAATGACAAAAGATCACAAGAATCAATTAAAAACGAACATGAGAAACGAAGCCGTACAATGAACCAGACCCTAGAGTTGATTTTCCAAGAGAAGTCCTTGAAGAATTTAAGATTTTACAAGAAGGGTCATTCATTATTGAAGAATTGACACTTTATACCCTTGTTTATTTATAATTACAAGTTTGGTCCCTAAAGTTTGTCAAATTTACAAAAAGGACCCTCAACTTTGAAGAATTGGCAAGATTGGTCCCTCAAATTTGAAGACTTGTCACTTTTAGTCCTCCATGAAGACAAGAATACAAGTGAAGACCTTGAAGAATGAATACATGCCAAAAATAGCCCTTCAAATATCAAGATATTACAAAACAAGTCCTTATTCAAACCTTTGGAATGTTTTTGGGGCCAAACTATAAAAACAAAACTTTATTTACAAAGGAATTCAGATTTTTAGCTGATTAAACCACAAATGAAACATAAGGAGGAATAGAGGGGTTAAACATGGGAGACAAGCAAACATACCTAGACCAATACAATATTACCACATGCCCTACTCAACTTTTCAACCAATCACCACCCATCCCTTTGCCACATCACAATCCCATTCACACCGGTTTAAACTAGTTATATTAATTAGTTTAAATATGGTGCCTAACACATATTTAAACATAAACCAAGATCAAACGCGCAACTATTCACCAAGAACACGAATTGGGTATTCGTTAATCACTTGAAATTAAACCCTAATCTCTTCCAGATTAATGATTGAGGGTTTAACAAACATAACCCAACTCTTAAACATGCCACTTGATCACTCCAAAGTATCGCATGAATCACCCCTGCTACATACTTTGGGTACAAGAAAAAAGCATGTAGAGGATCAATGTCCAACAACATTGCTTCATTCCTAAGCTCATTTGGACACCTTGGATCACTTTTCCACCACTGGCGTCTCAACATACGTCAAAAATTCTTCACATGATCAGTCAAATATTCAAACATCACAAGGGCATTTTGGGACTTCTACAAACTAGGGTTTTGAGTTTTATCAGCTTCTAGGTAATTGTACACCCTCTATATAAAGGTTTTAGCTCACAACATTAGCTTTTGTTCTTGGTTTTTCCTTAGGTCAAGTTTCTGTAAATCATTTGTTCAAGTGAACGAAAAAATTTCGAAATCTTTGACGAAATCCAAATTCCAATTTACTTTATTGTTATTGTTATTGTTGAATGATATGAGTTGTGATTTTGAGGTTCTAAAAGATTGGTTTTAAGGTTATGCAAGATTGTTCAAAGTTTTTCAAAAAATCTGATTTTTCCATGTTTTGTGTACAAACACTTGAACTTTTGGATCAAAAGTTGATCATAGCACCCTGATAAGGTACTTATCAAGGTGTAGTGAAGCTTGTGGTTTGGGCGTATTCAAGGAGTGGGGTACAAGCTTGAAATAATCTGTTTCATTTTCCATTTTTCCTTTGTTATATAACTATTGCTTTTGACTTTGTTTGATCTTAGCATGGTGTTTTGTTAGAAGCTTGTGGTTGTTAAGCTACCACATAAGCTATAAAAATCATGAGTATGGATGTACATTCATGAGGTTTGCCTTCTTCCCTTGTTAAAACTATCAAAAAAGTGGTTCAAATTGATTATGTTGCCTGCTGATATCTGGTGCTATGTGATGCATATTTTGTTGTTCTAAGTTCTTTGTGAGGTTGTTATGATGCTTGTTTGAGTTTGGTTAAACTTGAAAACATATTTTCTTTGTTAAATTTAGATTTTAGAATTTAAAAGGCTGTTTGGGATTCCATGCTAAAATAAATCTAAGGCAATTAAAAGTGCGACTAAGGAAAAATGCGGGAAAAATACAGCTTGAAAATTAAAAACAGAAAGTTAAAAACTAAAATTAAAGGAACCTGAAAAATAGCTCATCCGGAATAATCCTTTGTTCGGAATAATCACTCATCCGGAATGTCACCTTCGTTCGGAATGTTTCTTCTTCACTCGGAATATTCACCAAAACCCTTGATCCGGAATAAATCCTTTATCCGGAATATGTCACTTATCCGGAATAAAGTCTTGATTCAGAATACTTGGTTGATCCGGAATGTTGTGTTTGATCCGGAATGTTTGGTTGATCCGGAATATAGAAGATTCCGGATGAAGTCTTTGATCCGGAATAATTAATTATTCCGAATAAAAGTCCTTGATCAGGAATGTCTCCTTGATCCGGAATAAAAGGCTGATCCGGAATGTTTGGTATTCCGGATGAAATGCTTGATCCGGAATAATAAATTATTCCGAATAAGCACTACTGATCCAGAATGTCTAATATTCCGGATGAACAACCCTTGATCCAGAATAACCAAGAAACTCACCTTCACTCAGAATAACCTTGGCTTGATCCAGAATATGCTGTTGATTCGGAATAAACCTGGGAATACAGTAACAGAACGAGCGAAGAACAAGGAACAAGAAAAAGGTACGAATCTAATCACAATCAATCAAAATAAACCAAAAGATTAAATCGCACTAATCAATAAACATCTATTAATCATAAACAAACAATCCAAATCAACAAAACTAATCCAAATAATCAAAACCCACTTTAATCAATAAAAACTAAAAAACAAAAACATGAACATGAACAATAAACATAAAAATCAAAGATTAAAGAAAGGTAGATAGGAGATGAACAATAAAAATAAAGATTGACAAGAATTAAAAGGAAACTTACTTGAAATTAAAGGTATTTAAGGTGCAAGACAAGTATTTAAATTTGACATGAAAAGTAAATGACAAGGTAATTAAAATTGGAAGAACTAATTGTCACTATTAGCCAACAAAACTAATAAAATGAAATCCTAATCTATTTATAGGGGAGGATTAGGAGGTGCTTAGGAAGCTTCCTCCCCTCTTTCATCTTTTCTTAATTGCATGCTTAAGTCCTTGTCCTCTTAATCTTTTTAAATCTTGGACTTTAATGACTTTGTCTCGGGATTTCTTTAAACTCGTCTAGACATTTCTTCATAAATAAGACTTGAGTTCTTCGGCTTTTAGTAAACTTCCGTCTTTTGACTTTTTCTTCGATAAATCTTCAGAATTGGTCTTGGAATTCCGTTCTTTTTGCACTCTTGACTTCTTGACTTCGTCTTTCGTCTTTTTCTTCGATAAAAGCTCGTGAATGCCCGTGTTTTCTCCACTTTTCACCTTTTCGTCCTAAATCACAACAAAAACACAAACCACGCATAATTCCGACATAAATGACATAAAATACACGTTTTGGCTCGGTTATTATTGTAATTAAGTGGTAAAAAGGATGGGTGTTTACACACCTATGAAATCCCCTACACTTGATCATTGCAATGTCCTCATGCAATGCATTAGTTACAAAGCACGTTTACATTTTTCATCAAAATCAATCCACGTTGGCCTTTATTAAAGAGATAGAAAATTATAAACATTCAAAGGAAGAAATCAAAAACATACCTTGGGTTTTGGAAATGTCATGAATAATCATCATCCTCAAGTTTTCACTTTCTCCAAACCAAGCTTAAAAACGAGATCATTGTTATTATAAGTTAGCAAACTAACACGAACTCATGTGGGCCAATTATTCACTTAGACTCCCTTATTCCTAGGTGTATCTCTTATATTTTATTATTGTCTTGAATGATCACAAGGATGCATTGTTGACTTATTTCGATAGTTTATTAGGCCGAAAATAAAGTGAACGATTTAATCAATAGTTAGCTAAAGGACAAAATCTTTTAAAACTGCTTCTCGGGACCTCAAAAAGTTCATATCTTGGCATAACTCACTTCGCGATTTGAGACCTTTCTCGGACCGATATTTGGCAGCGACTTCATACTTCAAACCTTGAGATACGTTCATGAAATAATGGCCTTCTCTTCATAATAGGAATTTCTTCACTTGAAGTTTTGAGAGATTCTTCATATTTGGACCACGACTTCTTCATTTTTCTCCAATCATTATTTTGGACTTTGATATAAAACGATCCGCCTCCTTTTTGGACTTGGATCTATTTATCCTCATACCTTGTTAGGGCCTTTTTGGATAGACTTCTCCATGACTTTTGGGGAGTTTTTGCTTTTCGTCGTGTGTATCGATCCTTCATATTGATCTTTGATAAATGATTCTTCACATCACTTTGGATCTTTAGCAACAAAATGTAGCCCTCATGCCTTGTTAGGACCTTTTTGGACTCGCCAATCTTCGCATCCCGCTTCAATAAGTTATGCCTTGGCTATGAACTCTAATCATTACCGAGCAACTTTTAAACGATCTTGGGCTAGAAGCTAAGTAACTTTTCAAATCGTACAACCTTATTTATTGCAGATAAATTTATTAGCAAGCGATGGGAGAAAAGGCTTATAATTAACTCACATAAATTCACGAAAGAATACCAAACTTATAATTGACTCTATCATCTCTCGTTCTCCACGGTTTAAAATCTCAAGGAATGAGACTCGTGGATGCTTAGCCTATTAAATCAAAGTTTTGGGTTTTCGAGTCGTCTATAGGATCTTGCAAACTCTTAGACTTTTTCAAGTTTAGAAATCGCATTTTAAAGTTTCCTTGATAAACGACTCTCTAGGATCAATTATAGGAACTTGCGAAAAGTTCTTGTTCTTAACCCGTGAGAGTTAAGACTTTCGCGTTTTATAGCTCCCTATATAAAATTCTAGCAAAACTTGAGTTAAACACGTTAAGGATACTAGCTAGAGTAAACTTAGATAAGTAAACTCGGGTTGAGTCAAAAGATTCACAACGTTTGAAAATTAAAACCACTTTATTAAAGATTTATTCTAGCAAGGAAAGAAAATAACTATACAAAGGGAAAAACTAATAGGCCAATATAGATCAAAATTTTTGGAAAATATCGAAAAATTGACTTTCCGGTTATAATGAGGACAAATACAAGGAAAAGGCCACTTAACTTCGATAGAAGTCCCCCCTACACTTAATATAAACATTGTCCTCAATGTTTAAGCATGTGGGAGTAAGCTCCCCTAAACTTAGGACATTGTGCACTTTGTTTAAATCTTGCTAAGGAAAAGACAACTAACGAGATTCCTATTTTAATATTGAGAAATATAAAATAGTGAATCGAAAAGAGTTTAGGATAGAACCGGGAAAATGGGAACACGGAATCACGGGTCGCCAAGAATCATCAAGAGTGGATCATTGAGCGCTCGAATCCCTGAATATTAGAAGAGAGGAAATAGCAAACACCAACGGGTCTCCCCTACACTTAGGATAAAGAAAGCTAAAAGATAGATGCATGGTTTGCCTCCCAAGAAGCGCTTGATTTTTGTTAACCGAGTCGTGAGCCTGACTCGACCTTGATTAGCATAGGAAGAAGCATGAAACATATCCACCGGGATCAAAGACATAGTTTTCGTCCATCAAATAACACAAGCTTAAGGCGAACAAGGCAAGACAAAGAAGAATAGGCAAGGTTCCCTTAAGCAAAGATGGAGCACGGTGGAAGCAAGGGTGAAGTGGTGCAAGCATATCTTCAAAATTTCCAAAGATTTTTCCTTTTATTTCATCAGACGGATACTAAGATGGCTGAAGAATATCGATACCGGGGTCGAACACCTTTTCCTTTAGGGGAAAATAGCACTCAGGCTCAGCAAAATGTGAAGATGATCCGCGAAGAAGATGCACAACCTCGTCCTCAGAAGGTGGACAAAGAGGTGTTAACTCATACGTGCTGCGGATGTTGGTGTCGACCGGTTGCTTCTCCTTTGAAAGAATTTTCTTCAAATCCAAAGTAGGATCAAGACCATAATTATCAAAGTCCAAAGGAGGTGCATCACTCTCATGAGGGAAGTAAGTATTGAGAAAAGTTGAAAAGTCTTCCTCAAATGAGTAATCGTCCAAAGTAGGATCAAGTGATGGCGGAGGATCTTCATCATGTTAAGAATCACTCGAAAGAGTATCGGCCTCATCAAAATCATCATATGTGGGCATGTCGAGATACTCGGAAGTAAGGTCATCATAATCATCCGAATCTGAGCTAGAATCATCATCATAAGCATCAAAGATTGGTGGAGAATCATATATGGGTGAAGGTTCTAAATTGGATAGAGAATCATCCACATCATCTTGAAAAAGTGGATTATCAATGCAAGACTCGAAGAGAGGATTGTTGTAGATGACAAAATCATCGAGCACATTAATTATATTCGCAGATTCTCGTCCGTAGGATTTGCTTGTAAGCTTCCCCATTTTATAAACGTGTGCATCATCCCCAACTCTTAAGATGAGCTCACCTTCGGCAACATCAACTAAAGTTCTTCCGGTTCTCAAGAATGGCCGACCAAGTATTAAAGGAATACGAGGGTCCATTTCATAATCAACAACCACAAAGTCGACCAGAAAAGTGAAGGTGTCAACTTTAATAAACACATCTTCGGCAATACCAACGGGGTAAACGAGAGTGCGATTTGCAAGTTCAAGAGTCATCTTTGTTGGAGTAAGATCGGGTAATGATAGTGTTTTCCAAACACTTAATGGCATGAGATTTATACTGGCCCCGAGATCAGCTAGGGCAGTAAATTCTTCGGTTTTGTTAAAAATGCAAGGCAACACAAAACGACAGGGATCTCCAAGTTTTTCCGGAAGTTCTTTAAGAATAACTGCAGAACAGTTTTCATTTAAGCGTGTGTTGGCGAGCTCAATCAGCTTCTCCTTCTTGTTAAGCAATTCCTTGAATGCTTTGACAAATTTTGGCATGTGGACAAGTGCTTCAACAAGGCTAATGTTGAAAGTCATTTGAGAGATCATCTTCAAATAATTCGACACTTGTATGTCATCCTTTGTGTGCATTTTGGTCTTGCCTAAGCGAGATGGATAAGGAATATTGGGGTTGGGTGGTGATGGTGTAGCAGGTAAAGGTTGAGATGTTGAAGGGTTCTTCTTGGGGACATCATCATGACGAGGCGGAGACGGTAATGGTGTATTAATACTAGGTGTAGGAGGAGTAGGGATAAATGGTGGTGGAGGAGGTGTAGATGATGGGGGTGGGATAGGTGGTCCTACTATGGTTACTCCACTACGGGTAGTAATAGCACTCACATTCGCTCGCGGATTGGTGATGGTGTTTGAAGGTAGAGAACTCGAAGTAGAAGGTTGAGTTGTGGGCAAGAAACTAGCAAGCATATTCTTCAAATCATTCGTTTGATTGCTGAAGGAGGATTGGATATTATCTCGAAGCTCGGATCTAATGTCATTCCCTTGCTTGGTAATATCTCCTTTCAGATTGATAATTTGGCTCTACAGATTCTTGATTTGCTCACCTTGAGTTCTCATCAAAGCTTCAACATCTTGATTGATGGGTGGGGCTTGTTGAGCGGGTGGGTGATAAGGATTAGAAGCTCTAGGTGGGATTTGGTTGCTTCTATTGTAATTGTTGTTGTGGTTTTGGTTTTGAGGAGAAAAACCGGGTGAAAGGTAGTTGTTTGATCGGTAACTCAGCGAATTTCGATCCCCTTGAGGTCGGGCTTGGTAATTATCCGGTGAATAATTACCATAAGCTACATACACGTTTTCCGGATTTCCTTGAGTAGAAGGACAATCAGTGTATGAGTGTGGACCGCCGCATGTTTCACAAGGATTGGCAACCGCTTTAACTTGATGTTGTTGGTTTGTAGCGAGAAGCAAGATATTTTTATTCATTTCGGTCATCATGCGGGTGAATTCGGTCATGTCGGGGTTTGCTGAAGTTGAAGAAACATTGACTCTCGGGTTGTTCCTTGAAGAAGCGGAGGAATCCCAGTTTTTGTGGTGAGTAGTCATGTTCTCAATAAGCTCTCTACACTCCTCGGGTCTCCTTTTCATGAATGTGCCACCGGCGGCTGCATTAATCGTATCACGATCTCGAAAAGTCAAACCGTTGTAGAAAGTACCAATTAAGGTCACAGGGAGCATGTTGTGGTTTGGACAACGATCGATCAAAACATTATATCTTTTCCAAGCATCAAAAAGAGATTCATCGGGTTCTTGCATGAAACCGCTGATTTGATTGCGAAGGCTCGTGACCATGGATGGTGGAAAGTAGCGCGACAAAAAGCGTTGAGTCATGTCATCCCAAGTATGAATTGAATTCTTCGGGAGACAATCAAACCATTCTCGGCGTGGTGTGATAATGTATGTGGAAAGAGTTGTAGGCGAAGAACATCCATTGTGGCACCGGGCAACTTCATGCTTTGAGTGATTGTAATGAACTTGTCGAGGTGTTTGTTGGCATCATCATCAGGCATTCCGGCGAATGGATTAGTTTGCACTTGTTGAATCATGTGGTGCTTCAACGAAAACTCCGGAGCCGTGATTTGCATCGGCGCAATCGGTCCTCCTCGTCCAAACATGGTGGGTTGACAAAGCTCCTCCATTGTCCGAAGATCGGGCTGTGGAAGAATATTGTTGTTATTGTTGAGGTGCGGTGGATTATTGTTGTTGTTCACACCTGCCATACTTAAATCTTCTCGAGTCTCGGGCTCTTGATAATTAGAAGATCTAGTACGCATACACCTACAAAGGCAAAAGAAAACAATACCAAACGCAAAGACAATATATATACACAATAAAAATAAAATCTTTTTGGATTTTTGAAATTTTTTATTTTTATGTGTTTTTTTAACAATTTTTTAATTTTTATGGTTTTTTTTTTTTGAATTTTTTTTAAGCAAGAAAATAACGCTCACAAGTGAACGGATCCCAAAAAGCAACGCGTCTCTCACAGAAAACTGTTAATCTTTACGAAAAGAGCCGGCAGCGGCGCCATTTGATACAAGGCTTTTGCCCAGGTAAAAAGATTCGTTGATGTGTGTCTAATCGAATTGATCTGGGTTTAACTATGCGACTCAGTCGTTCTTTGATGAAACAAATAGTTGTGTTGTTGTAGTAATTAAAAGTGCAAAACTTAAAAGTAAATGACATTAAAGTAAATCTAACGCTAATTTAAAATAAATGGCGAGTATTTAAAAGCGTGACGAAAATTAAAAGGCACTAAACGTAAATAACGCAAACTTAAAACTATCTAAGGCAAACTTAAAACGCAACTAAAACTTAAACTAAGGCAAGGCTAAAATAAATCTAAGGCAATTAAAAGTGAGACTAAGGAAAAAGGCGGGAAAAATAAAGCTTGAAAATTAAAAACAGAAAGTTAAAAACTGAAATTAAAGGAACCTGAAAAATAGCTCATCCGGAATAATCCTTTGTTCGGAATAATCACTCATCCGGAATGTCACCTTCGTTCGGAATGATTCTTCTTCACTCGGAATATTCACCAAAACCCTTGATCCGGAATAAATCCTTTATCCGGAATATGTTACTTATTCGGAATAAAGTCTTGATTCGGAATACTTGGTTGATCCGGAATGTTGTGCTTGATCCGGAATGTTTAGTTGATCCGGAATATATAAGGTTCCGGATGAAGTCTTTGATCCGGAATAATTAATTATTCCGAATAAAGGTCCTTGATCCAGAATGTCTCCTTGATCCGGAATAAAAGGCTGATCCGGAATGTTTGGTCTTCCGGATGAAATGCTTAATCCGGAATAATAAATTATTCTGAATAAGCACTACTGATCTGGAATGTCTAATATTCCGGATGAACAACCCTTGATCCGGAATAACCAAGAAACACACCTTCACTCAGAATAACCTTGGCTTGATCCAGAATATGCTCTTGATTCGGAATAAACCTGGGAATACAGTAACAGAACGAGCGAAGAACAAGGAACAAGAAAAAGCTACGAATCTAATCACAATCAATCAAAATAAACCAAAATATTAAATCACACTAATCAATAAACATCTATTAATCATAAACAAACAATCCAAATCAACAAAACTAACAAAACTAATCTAAATAATCAAAACCCACTTTAATCAATAAAAACTCAAAAACATAAACATGAACATGAACAATAAACATAAAAATCAAAGATTAAAGAAAGGTAGATAGGAGATGAACAATAAAAATAAAGATTGACAAGAATTAAAAGGAAACTGTTAGAAATACGTTTTTACGTATTTATGAAGGATCGGTCGCTCCAACGATAATTATGTAACGGGCTCGTGATCTATTTACTTTATGTATAGTCCATATAGCCCACATGTAGGGTGGGCTATATATATCCCCTCCTAGCATGTTAGGAGGGGTTGTTGATTGTTATTTACACATTAATCATATTTCCATCTTTACTTTCTCTCTCTACCTTTCCCCTTTTCTCTCCTTTCTCTCTCTACTCCATCATCTCCTTCCTTCATTTCCGTATGATTATCATCTAAATCAACCAACCTAATCCATCAAATCCATGATATAGAATAGGCCAATAATCACATAGACCTTCAATTGGTATCAGAGCCATGGTTAGTTTGGTTTATTCTTGTTTTATTTCTTTTTGATTTTGGTGGGTTTTGATTTAATTATGCTTAAATATTAAAAAGTTTGTATTTTTTATAAAAAGTTTGTGTTTTTATGTGTTAAATCATATCAAATCTTCAAATTTACTTACTTTTTATATAAAAAATCACAAATTTTTATATAAAAATCAAAAATTTCTTTATAAAATCTTAAAAAGTTTGTGTTTTTATAAAAAGTTGGTGTTTTTTATAAAAGTTTGTGTTTTTCTCTTTTCAATTTTGTATTTTTTTTTTTGATTAAATCCTTCTATTTTGATTATTTTTTTTGTATTTTTTTAATCATTTTATTTAATCAGTTATTAATTTAATCATTTTATTTTTTTATTTTTTTCTATCAGTTATTACTTTAATCAGTTTCTACTTTTTATAAACAGTTTTTATAGTTTTTTAATCAATATTTTTTATAATCAGTATTTTTTCTTTATTTTTAATCTATTGGGTCTCAGTTTTTGTCCAATATCAGTCCTGCTGTCCTTCAGTCTTGTCGTTTATCAAGGTTTTTGGGTTTCCAGTCAGTCATGCAGTTGTTGTCCTGTTCCGAATCAAACTAAAAGTTCAGAATCAATCTCAAATGTTCCGGGTCAAACTCTAAGTTCCGAATCAAACTCTAACTCTAACTTCCGAATCAAACCCAAAAGTTCCGGGTGAACGAAACTTCCGGGTGAAGAAAAAGTTCCGGGTGAAGGAACTCTTCCGATTCGGAACTCTTCCGAACGAACAAGTTCCGATTCGGAACTCTTCCGAACGAACAAGTTCCGATTCGGAACTCTTCCGAATGAAGCAACCATTTCAAACATAACGGACGAATTTTCAACATAACACTCCTGACACTCACAAACTCTCGACACACATTCAAAATCACACACTCTCGTTACATCTCTCGACACACTCGATCCCAACATACTTGACTCCAAAATAGATTTTATCCAACGAAACCCATCAGACTCTAAAACTCAAACACAAAACCAAACACAAACCGACTGACTCCATAAATCTTTTTCGCACAACATTCTCTCTCGACTCTCGACCCACTTCTTTACAAACAACCTCACCCTCGTCCCCCCACCCAACCTCGACACCCACTCACTCTCACAGACTCAACAAACCACACCCTCCCTCATCGACTCCAGACCCTCGTCTCACACCCCCTCCAGACTCAAACCCTCGCAACACTCTCAATCCCCAACACCCTCCCTCGTCATACCCTCACAACACCTCTCTCTGTTAGCCCTTGACACCTTACTCCCTCAACACCCTCGCGACTCAGACTCATCACCCTCTCTCTCGACTGTTACAAAACACCACAACTCCCTCACCGACACCCTCTCGACCCATATTCTCTCGACAAACTCAAACACAGACAACACACCGTCACACCCTCGACTCATTGACATTTCGACTCAACCCTCGACCTAACTGAAGACCACCAGACCCAAACCCAACACCCTCACATCTCTCGACATCTCTCAACACAAAACCCACAACAGAAAGACGCTACAGAAGAAGAGAGAGACTAAAACCAACATGCAACAAATACCTACCCGAGACCTTTCTCCAAGATCTTGAAGCCAACGCTGTTTCTTCGCTTGATGAGTGTTGGCTGTGAGAGTGACATAACTGGAAAGATATTAGGGGCGGATTTTTTTTGAGAAAGAGATATTGGATAGGTTTTGATTAGATAGATCTTGTTTTGATTGGGATTGTTTAGTTGTTGACTGAGATTGTAACTTGAGAAGAGAGAGAGATATGGACGGACGAAGTTGTGAGAGAGAGAAGAGAAATTAGGTTTAAGTATTATTAGGGGCGGATATAACTAGGAAAGGAGTTGGGCGGTGGAATTTTTTGATTGGCACACGTGTTTTTGTTAGACGGAGAAAACAAGGAGGCTGTTTTTGGGGACACGTTTCAAAGCAAACGTTTTGTTTCTCTTTTTTTTAAAAAAAAAAACTTTACTTTTCAACTTTATTCTATTTCAACTTTTTTAAGTTAAATCAGATTTTTTAATAATAAAAACTATTTCTTTATTTTATTTTATTGAAAACATTAAATCAGATTTTCCTAAACAATTTAGATTTTCTTTTATTTTATTTTATTTTATTTTATTTAGATTTTATTTAGCTTATTTTGAAAACGTTAAATCAATTTTTTATTGAAACGTTGGGTATAACTTTATTTTATTTCTTTAAAGAAAACGTTTTTAGATTCTGTTTAGTTAAATTAATTTTCTTATATTTAAACATTTTTAAGTCAAATTTTTAGATATTAATTTTTAGTTTGGATATTAATTTTCATATCAACTGTTATTTTAATTTTATTCAAATTTTTATTTTAGCAAATTTTTGTGATATTAAGTCATAGTTGGGACAAAGTAACGTGACCAAAGTGACGTGACAACGTGAGAAAGTGCCAAGGTTTTTTTTGCTGACGGATTTTTCTTCGGGTATTATTATTTGAAATTAACGACGGATTTTTCATCGATCAGTAATCCTTAACGTCATTCTTTCATCGAACTTCAATGGAATCGTTGCTTTCGACCCCTCAAGAGGGAGAGTTGTATTTAATGCAAAACGAAGTTAGGAAAAGTGGCATCACTTCATTTCAAATGCTTCAGTCTCATCTGGTCACTCTTTCAAGGATTCACGGAGGGAGCGAATTTGTGACAATCTTTGGTCAAGATCGTCATATATTCATGGACTCAATGTTCACCACTTTGACCGAACTCGTCGAGCAACTCAACCATGGAAACTTTAATCACTCTACATCGGCACTTGCCTATAAGGATCTTGTGACACAACTCACGCCTTTCCTCCAATTCAATATCATTAAGCCTGAAAGTTCTGTGATTTGCCAATCATTTCTTCGAGATACACATACCGAGCTTCGAGTTTTCCGTGATACAATATTGAAACTCATGACATCGGTTTCGTCTTCGATTTATCAACAATCACAACTTCAGCAAACGTATGATAATGGAGTGCAAGAATCAATGCCGCAGATGCAAGAGGAGAATTGTCATACGGTTGAAAAATTGGAGCCTATCAATGCCAAGAGCACGGAATCAGGAGGACAACATGATACCAGTGGCACGTCAGGAACTGTTCACGAGATCTCTTTTGCTGACACCGTACCCGTTTATGACGAAGAGCCGGCAAACATGGTACAATGTAATGTTGTTTATGATGTATATGCTGATGATATGCCGCATATTGACCATTCTGAACCTAATTATGACAAACATGGGATGGAAAAGAGTGATAGCAATACCACTTCTGATTCATCCGATGTAAGTCATAATGGGGGAGAGATTGTTCAGAATGCTAAACATCATGATAATTATCCTATAACTCCTTCATTGACTGCTTCTGATTCCAAGATTAAAGAGCTCGAAACGATCGTAGCTCGGCAATCAAAAGATCTTGAGGATGCCAAACTTGAATTTTCTAAGAAAACGGATAAATTTGAAACATACTTTGAAAAACTTGAAAAGTCAAACGTTGTTCTTGAAAGAAAATTGGATCAAACTGTTCTAGATTCTAAAGCTGAAAAGGATAATTTTTTGAAACAAATTCAACTGCTTGAATCTAAGTTGGCATCCCAAGATAACTTGCTCAAAGAGAATGAGACTTTAAAGGCCCAAGTACAGGAAAAGGTCTTTGCTATAGCCGCGTTGAAAAACGAGTTAAGGAAAACTAGAGGACCTAGTGTGGACACTAAGCTTGAAAAACCATCAATCTTGGGGAAACCGCCTACAATTCAGTTCGTCAGACAACCGAGTGTCAGACAACCTACTGCATTTAGATCCGAGCGACCACAATCCTCGAGACCGCGGTTTGCCTCCCAAGTTGATTTGGTTCATCTTATTAGACCAGTCACTCCAGCAACTAGGCCCAATGTGATCACTCCAGCTTTAGCAAGACCAAATCATATGATTGCCTCTAGTTTTCCTAAAAATACCAAGACCACGTCTAGAACTAGTTCAAATGACGTTTGCCATGAATCTGATCTTAGGGAAGCTAAGCAAAAGACACATGTAAGAAATAGGAATTTCAAACCTAGTCAGATGCCTTCTAGTTTACCCAACACTGCTAACCGTAGCATGTCCAATCCTAGGAGAATCAATCAATCATCTAGGGATTCTAGATCTTACTCGGACATTAAATATGCTACTTGTAAAACATGTAGAAAATGTGTCTTTACGGCAAATCATGATTCCTGTATCAAAAAATTGCTTAATGAGGTGAACTCCCGTGCTAGACTTAACTCCCAGTGGGTTGCTAAAATCAAACCCATTGGCAAAATGTGGCACCCCACTGGTAGGACTTTCACTCTTGTAGGAAACGAGTGCCCTTTAACTAGGATAGTCTCCGATTCTACTAAGTCTACTAGGGAGGAAATTGCAAAGGATGATACATCACTTAAGCCTGAACTTAATATTTTCTATAAAAGGAAACGTTTGCCAACTAAGACAAGTGAATCATCCCCTCAGGCCACCTCTGACTCAAGAACAGAAAACCGTGAACCCCTACGTGCTTCTAAAATAGATATCGCTAATCCATGCAAAAGTATACAAACTCCTAATGAGATTGCAGGTACCAAAGTTGATGTTCCAAAAGAACGAAGCGGTCCAATCGTTGTATACCGTTCAACTAAGGACACTCTCAGAGTTTGGTTGTTGAAGAAGCAGATATCAGAGAAACTAGTATCTCAGGGGATTCATGGTTAAAGCTCACAAGGACTTATAGTCACATCACAGACTATAACTCGCTCTTCAAAGAAAGGAAAGTTTATCGCCGATGGTAAACTTATCCTAACAACGAGAAATTAATTTTTCTCGGGCATGAGCTTATATCAAAAACATTCCAAGTTTTTAAGCTCATGCACAATGGCTCCTCGTTAAATGACAGACGATGACCCGGACTTCAGAGACAGGGAAGTTTATCTACGGAACGATAACTTACCCTCTTAACAAGAAATTAAGTTTTCTTGGTCACGAGCTTACCCTAAAAACCATTCAAAGGTTTTAAGCTCGTGTATGTGGTTTATCATTAAATATCAGATGGTAACCCGTGCTTCAAATAAAGGAAAGTTTATCGCCGATGATAAACTTATCCTTACAACGAGAAATTAAATTTTCTCGGACACGAGCTTACATTAAAACCATTCAAAGGTTTTAAGCTCGTGTATATGACTTACAGTTAAATGTCAGACTGTAACTCGAACTTAAAATAAAGGAAAGATTATCTTTTATGATAACTTATCCTCTTAACGAGAAATTCACCTTTCTCGGTCATGAGCTTGTATTAAAACATTTGAAGTTTTAAGCTCAGAAAGGAAAGTGTATCTTTTAAATAAGAGAACTTTTCCTCGTAACGAGAAATTAACCTTTCTCGGTCATGAGCTTTCCGTTAAAACAGTCAAAGTTTTCAAGCTCATGAACACGACTTCTAAGTAAATGTCAGCTTAGGACTCGTCCTTCAGATAAAAGGAAAGTTTATCGCCGATGGTAACTTATCCTTAACAACGGGAAGTTCACAACTTCTCGGACTTGAGCTCGCTTTTAAGATATTCAACATCTTAAGCTCAAGTAATTGGTTTTTCAAAACTTTGAACACAATTTTTCGAGAATTTCTCAAAAGGTTTTTCTAAATCTTTCAAAATTGTGTGTTCAAAAATGTTTTGATAAAAAGAGCATGTCTTCTGGAATCGATAATATTTACGAACCTAGAAATGTCATTCAATAATGACACGGAGTTGTAAATAAAGTTCGAGCAGAAGTTCAAACTTTTAAAACATGCTCAAAATGGTTTGCTATTATTTCAGATAGCAACCCGCTTTTCATAATCAAGTCAAGCATTTCACCGGAAAGCTTTGACTCAACAACGGGAATTAATTTTCTCGGGAACGTGACGAGGAGACCAACATTCGTGAACAAGAACCATGTGAATATCTCATATGTTGTTCTCCATCATTCAGGTCCTACCTCGTAAATTGTTAATCTTGTGAATTCATTATTTATGATCTTTGCACGTAACAAATACCTTACACTTGTGTTTAAAAGGTATTTAATTTACGTTTCAACACACCCTCATTAATTTGAGGGGAGCTTGTGTAATTCATGAAGATAATTGGACTTGCATTTTTCTTCCCAAATTTTCTTAAAATGCTATTAAATCAATTGATATTAAAAACATCGATTGGGTTAATATTTTTAATATGGGGGAGAAAATGTGATTTAATATGGGATATGATCAATCATGAATGGTTTGAATTAACGTGTTAGCTCATCCCGACATGTGCGAAATGTTTTCGAATATCGTAGCATATGTTAAGGGGGAGCAAAATGGATTTGCACTTCAAAATGGATTTCATGGTGACATACACTTACCCAAAACATCTCTATTCATGACGGTGAAGATTGTGGTGACATAAGGATGGTAGGATAGGTTAAAGTCCAATGATTTCTCTAGAACCGGAGGAATCTTCACAAGGACATTCCATAGCTAGAAATAGTAGTCCTTAGGAAAGATGGAGAAAGATTGTGAACGTAGCTGAATGCCGACCAAGTACTTAAGTTAGCACTGGAACAATCACAACAAGGTGCTAGTGATGACGTATTGGTAAGCATTGAAGGGGTTGAAGAATGAAAAAGAATTGTTAAGATAAAGGGTGTAAAGAAAGAAGCCCTCCTTACAACTTTAGGCAGAAACCGGGTCAATACATATGTTATTGAGATCATTTTTGTTAATGATTCTCGATATTGAAGAAAGACATCATGGACCCAGTGATGCAATGCACAACCCTTCCCAGCTAACTCAAATATCTCTCAAAAGGTATTTGTTTTAATCACACGGAGATCAACACGTTATCTATTGGTTTATTCACTCCGAATAGACTGGTATTGAAAAGGTGGCACTCCTCTCCAGCCTCCGATCACTAAAATCCAAAATGCACGATCGAGTCTAGAGCCATTTGAGATCATCAAATATCTCATTAGGACACACTTTCATATTTCCTTGCTTCTTCACACACTGTGAAAAGTAAGAAAGATCTTAAGAGTCCTACGCAAAATCTTCATGATCTTGCCTGAACATCGGAGTAATACGAAAGTATTTACAATGAAGATGGAAATCCTTCTTGAGCGAATATCAAAAAGCTCATGGTAGGTGACTTGTGCGATTCTTTATGAATCAAACTTGTGATAACTGGAAAGCAACAGTGGTTTAATTCTTAAATGAATTTAAACACGTTCCAGGCCTCTACGCAATATCTTAATGATCTTGCCAGAACATTCAGAGTAATACTATTAAGTATTTACAGTGACGAATGGAAATCCTTCTAGTGTTAACATCAAACAGCACTTGGTAGGTAACTTGCAAGATTCTATATGAATCAAGCTAGTGACAACTGGAAAGCAACGATGGTGCGGTTCTTAATTGAACTTCACTTGTTCCAGGAACATGAATTGACGGCTTCAAATCATGCGGATAATATTATCCAAATGATCCACTCTTTACGTTCGCAGTCAGCTTTGGACGGTCGAGTAAAGAGAACGGGTTTACCCGCGAAATCTTGTCAAGGAGGTTCTTTATTGAAACTACCTGCCACAAGTACGATATTTAATATCGTCCAACGGTCTTCACCGACCGGAGGTAAATTGCTACCGAATTAGAATGAAATGTTCAAGGCCATTTCATCCGTGTATATTGTTTTGTTGCTAACTGTCTTATGCAGCGTAACAAGAAGGTGGCATTGCGGTGTACAATCCAGAAGAACTCGTCACCACATGCTTATACTACATACAATTAGTACTTCAACAAATTCAAGAAAGCCTGAAGGTCAAGTCTTCCGCTGTATCAAACTCTGAAGTTTTCAAGAATTTAAAAGTATAAGTATGTGGAACATGAAGTCACAAAGAGGCAAATATCACAAGTGAAGAATGCACAAGGTCAAGGCAAGGAAACATGCTCAAGACTAAAGTCAAAGATCACATCAAGCATATTCACAAGAACAAGATCGAAGACTCAAGCATAGATGCTAGGTTTAAGATTTTGTAAAAAGATGTGACCTCCCTTAGGGGGAGATTGTTGGAAATACGTTTTTCGCAATAAAGTCTCGGTCACATCTTAGTTAGCATAGATCACGAGTTATAGACTATTTAGAACTTTGTTTCTTGGAGCGACCTCCCTTAGGGGGAGATTGTTAGAAATACGTTTTTACGTATTTATGAAGGATCGGTCGCTCCAACGATAATTATGTAACGGGCTCGTGATCTATTTACTTTATGTATAGTCCATATAGCCCACATGTAGGGTGGGCTATATATATCCCCTCCTAGCATGTTAGGAGGGGTTGTTGATTGTCATTTACACATTAATCATATTTCCATCTTTACTTTCTCTCTCTACCTTTCCCCTTTTCTCTCCTTTCTCTCTCTACTCCATCATCTCCTTCCTTCATTTCCGTATGATTATCATCTAAATCAACCAACCTAATCCATCAAATCCATGATATAGAATAGGCCAATAATCACGTAGACCTTTAGAAACTTACTTGAAATTAAAGGTATTTAAGGTGCAAGACACGTATTTAAATTTGACATAAAAAGTAAATGACAAGGTAATTAAAATTGGAAGAACTAATTGTCACTATTAGCCAACAAAACTAATAAAATAAAATCCTAATCTATTTATAGGGGGGATTAGGAGGTGCTTAGGAAGCTTCCTCCCCTCTTTCATCTTTTCTTAATTGCATGCTTAAGTCCTTGTCCTCTTAACCTTCTTTAAATCTTGGACTTTAATGACTTTGTCTCGGGATTTCTTTAAACTCGTCTCGACATTTCTTCATAAATAAGACTTGAGTTCTTCGGCTTTTAGTAAACTTTCGTATTTTGACTTTTTCTTCGATAAATCTTCAGAATTGGTCTTGGACTTCCGTTCTTTTTGCACTCTTGACTTCGTCTTTCGTCTTTTTCTTCGATAAAAGCTCGTGAATGCCCGTGTTTTCTCCACTTTTCACCTTTTCGTCCTAAATCAGAACAAAAACACAAACCACGGATAATTCCAACATTAATGACATAAAATACACGTTTTGGCTCGGTTATTATTGTAATTAAGTGGTAAAAAGGATGGGTGTTTACACACCTATCAACAACCAATGAGTTATGAGGCCTGACCTTCTTACGTTATTCTTTGATAATGTGTAGATGGCGTCTATTGGTGTTGACCCTGCGGAAAATTTTGGCATCAAATCCTCAAGTCGATCAGCAAAGACGAGCGTTATTTTTAGAATTTCTCCCGTGCGAATGAGGCTATATTTTGGTAAGTTGTTCAGTAGTTACTATCTGTTCACACCATCTATTAATAGATATTCATACACTGTTAATTTTGTTTGTCTTCATATAACTGGACGCTAAGGTCATATAGTAGTTTGCATATACCACTACCATATTTCTATCACATATCGAGATATCAAATCATGTAAATTACTAATAGATGTTGAATTTAATGCTAAACTGCATATACAAACAGTTGGATTCTAAATGAAAAAAGCTATACTTTTAGCTTTGGATTTATGCTTTTATAGCAATCACATGCTGGAATTTTTTAGATTACGACCGATCATGCTCAAAAGAGGTACAAACTATTGATAAGGATATACTGGTCATTAGAAAAATCTAACCATGTTATTAAGGTGTATGTCAGACTTTAGATCTTACGCCTTTTCAGACATTATTTTGTGATAATGAGTTGGAGGTGTAAAATGGATGGTTTGAAGTAGCAATTTGACCACCTTGCTTAAGAATGAGTTGACGTAATTTTTTGTTTCCTTATAATCTCTAAGTTGTCAATTAATAAAGTAAATAAATTTAGCCATAAACAAAATCAGTTACATCACCACTAAAAATGCTCAAATTACATTTGTTGGTTTATTGTACTCTAAAAGGTGTCGATCCGGATACAAGATGTCCCTAATCGAGAAACCTTTAGAACAGGATGACTCAATTGAAGTCCGTAGGTTGGTTACTACTCCTTCAAAAGCCTACTGTCTGCCACCTGCAGTCGAGTTATCAAACTGAGTCCTACGTCACTATCATGGATGAGGGTATGAAAATATATTAAGTCAAGGGTTTTTATCTATCGGGTCATACGTATTCTTTTTTAGCCTTTTTGGCTGATCCATTGTGGGATCATTCTGCATGGTTTTTTTGCTAATGATCGGAAGATTACGTGAAAACAAACACTAGCGTAGATGCGGAAGTTCAGTAACAGAAATGTTGTGAAATGCGCTGCTAGAATGGGTCATTGTTTTTCGTCAGCGTACGCTGCTGTCGAGGTCCCGAGAGACATGAGATTGATTTGGAGCTCAAGGATATTATTCCTAATTGTCGTTACCCTTAGTTGCATGTAGCATTTACATAGATACATATTGGCATGTTTGTTACTCGCTAGAGACATACCAAGTAATTATATGACGTGAGTGTTTTGTTATTTTCTGTGCAGAAATATACCAAGTAATCATGTTCACTATCGATCGCAAAACAATGCATAAATGTTCATTTGTTCAACCATTACAATTAATAATTATTAGAGTGGATTTGGAGCTCAAAGTGGTAATTATGTTATTTTATTCTACAAATGATTGTTATCATCGTGATAAAATCTTTAGTTGTCAACTACCCAAATGAGCTAAAAAAAAGTCAAATATTACTATAAGCGGTTCAATTTTATTTTTTCAAAATTTATTTTGCGCAAACGTTTGACTGCTTGACATTTTGAAATGATGCTAGACTGCGCGGTTCAATTTTGCTTTGCTAAAAAAAATTGCAATTCTTTTTCTCTTTTTGTAAAAGACACAAAAGTCGCACAAAACAAGGTGCTGATTTACAAACCTAGATTCCAGTCCCACACAATTAAGAGGCTGTTTGGTTAAGCTTATAAGTGGGTTTAGGCTTATATTATATAAGTAAGTTATGACTTTTATATAATAAGCTTATAAGTTTTTGTTAAGTGTTTGGTTTAGCTTATATAACTAATATAGTAAAATGACAAAAAAATACATAAAAATAAAAAGGATATAAATTATTAAATAAGGATATAAAAGTCATTTTAAATAAGATTTTTATATAAGCCCAATTAACCTTATATAAGCCACTAATTCTTAGCTTACTAAAACCTCCTTATATAAGCTTATAAGCCCACTTATATAAGCTTAACCAAACATCTTTGATTTTGGCTTATTAGCTTATATAAGCTAATAAGCTTATAAGCCCACTATATAAGCTACAACAAACACCCTCTAAATAACACTCTTCCAAGTTACATTAAGACAAGTATATTGTGTTTGTAAGTTACATTACATTATGTTTAAAAAAGAAGTTACATTAAATTAAATTACATCGGATTACATCATATTATGTTAATAGCTTTGTAACTCCACAACTTTCTGATGTCAATAAATTGAAATTCAAGATCCACTCTTATCTTTTATATGTCTAACTCTATGTTATTTATACAACGTTTGCTTGCGTCTTGAGACCTGAATACATCGTTCAAATTCAAAACTTGATCCCAAATAGTAACATCCTTGTTAATTGCAAGTCAAATATAATGATATATGTAAACAGTAGTTGACGTATAAATGTATTATAATGAGTTCCACTTTAAATTTTGTGATGATTAAAGTACCGACAAGCAAAAGGAGAAGGCATTTAAGGATATAACTTTTATTATAATAGTAGTTTCGTGGTTTTATTTTTTTAATTATAAAATGAGTCCGGTTATTTAAGATACCTTGTATCCTTTGGATACAAGGGGACAAATCTGGACCGTCCATCTCATCTCATCCAACAACTCATATTAAAAACAAAAAAAAAAGCGGAGGGGTAGTTTCGTCATTTTACCCCTCCCACTAACACCACCTACCACTCTCACAAATCTGGGATCGATTTCTTCTTCTTCTTCTCTTTAAAACACACATAAACACACACACACACACACACACACACACACACATATTTACATCTTAATTTATCAACACAAACATCAAATCCATCGATCATCACCATCACAAATCGATCATCCTCTTCATAAATAAGGTAAAGTTCATTCGATCTGTTTCGATTCATCTTTTTTAGCTTATTCGATCTGAATAAGCTTATAACTCATCTTATTTTTTATAGCTTATTTGATAAGTTACATGAATTTAACATGTCAAATGATAAGGTAACTTGATGCTTAATGTGAATAAGCTTATTGATAATCATCACCTTTATTATGATGAATTATAAGCTAACTTATTAGCTTATTTTCATGAATTATAAGGTTTTTTAGCTTAATCTCGCTGAACATATTTAGTGTAACCTGTTTGTGAAGTATCATATATGATATACTATATCATATATGATATAAGCTAAAATATCATATATGATGAGATATATCATATATGATAATGTGGTTGAAAATTGAGTTAACTCTTTTTTTAATGGATTAATCTGGCTGAACATATTTAGTATGACTTGCTAATGAAGTATCATATATGATATGCTATATCATATATGATATAAGCTAAATATCATATATGATCAAATATATCATATATGATTATGTGCTTGAAAATTGAATTAAATCTTCTTTTTTGTGTAGAGAAGGTTGTTTACAAGGCGTGTTGAACATTACAAGCATCCAAAAGGCCAAGAAGCTTAATGAATAAGCTCGTGAATTTTTCTTTTACGTTTATTGTTTGTTTTTTCTTGTAATCTCCTAATGGAGTTTTGAAGTATATGGACGATTTTGTAATCAATTGGTATCTCGTACAACATCTTGTTAATATGATTTAACTTTCTTGGTATTATGTCATGGTGGTTTTTATAAATTAAGTCATACGGAGTATATGATCATGCACTATCATATATGACACTCAAGAAAAACTTGGATTTATTAAATAAAGAATCTGATGAATTCATGATTACAACAAAGAGTATGCACAATTAATAATCAAACACTTGTTCATAACATAAAAATGTACTTTTGAACAGAATCATATATGATAATTCAAACCGAACGTAACCTAATGTAAAATCATATATGATATACCTCTGATATCATATATGATAACAATTTATACAAAATCAAAAAAATGGAAAAAAAACAGATTATCAGATGATGAATTCATGAACAACGCCTACTCCGTCTTGATCCTTAAAACATATCCATGCACATCCTCTTGTTATAATCAACATCCCTCTCTGCTTTGCTCCAAAGCTGCCAATCGCACCATCTCTGTCTGACTGCATTTATAAAAGATAAAAAGAACATATTATGCAACATTTTAACACCAAAATAAATTACTCATATATATGATAGAAGACAAGTTTCAAGAGTTTATATTGATTTTCTAAAAAATACTCATACAGAATCTGTTTTTTCCTATGGTTTATTTGATATATCATATATGATAGTTATATCATATATGATATATCATCAGTTATCATATATGATATATCTATCATATATGAAAAGTGGTGATATATCATATATGATATATATATATCATACATGATATATCAAGCTTATTGCAGCCTACATCAGCAAACTTAATCCAACTTACATAAAATACCTTACGATTTGTCAACCTAAGCTAATAAGCTAGCTTATTCATAACTCTCGTGTAATTTGTAAGCTTATTCACATAACTCCTATCTAATTCTCAAGATTATTTATAACTCTCATCTAGTTAAAAATCTTATTCAAACAAATAAGCTTATTCACATAAATCACCTAATTAAAAGCTAATTAGAATAAATTGATCAAAATAAGAACTATCAATCGGCATATTTCGTTCAACAAAGCTAATGAAAATAAACTAATAAGCTTATTCAAAATCAAATAAGCTAAAAAAAATAAGCATAGATTATAAGAATACAAACCTGATATGAATTCATGTTAAGTTCGATCTAATTAATCGATTGTGATGGATTCATGATGATGTTGTGATTGTTCGCTTCAAATTTTAGAGAGAGAAAGTAGATCGGGGTAGAGAGAGAAGTGAAAGAACGGGTGTGTGTTTTTATGAGAAAGAAAGGAGAAAGTTGTGTAAATTGGGGATTTAATCTCAGCCCTTGAATAAGATGGAGATGGATGGTGGGGATGAGTCCCCTTGTATCCTAGAAAAACTTTGGTATCCAAAAGAACTTAAATCTTATAAAATATATAAACTTTGATTTAAGTTCATTTGGATACCAAACTTATTATGAGGGGACTCATCCTCACCCTCCATCTCCATATTATTTAATGGTTGAGATTAAATTCTCATTTTACACTGCAAGAGTATTTTCATCATTTCATTGTCTACTATATAAACATTTTTTACTTCTTTTCTCATAAAAACACACACACATCTCAACCACTTTCTCTCTCTACCCCCGATCTTCCTTGTCTCTCTACAAATCCTCAACTTTACAGATCCATTGTCACGAATCCATCGCGAATCCGAATTGATGATTGTGAACCGATCACGAATCCATGAATTGGTCAACATGAATCAATAACCAATTCATAACGAATTGATCATCACCAGGTTAGATATCTTTTTTTATTTTAGCTTACTTGATTTGAATAAGCTTATTAATTTATCATCATTAAAGTTATAAGCTTTTATTTAGCTTATTTTTAGCGATTTATATGTATTTATTGTTTTTTAATAAATAAGCTAGCTTATTAAGTGATTTATGTGAATAATTTGTTTTTTTAATAAGCTTTTGATATATATAGGAGTTATGAATAAGATGAGAGTATGAATAAGCTTGTGAATTAGATGATTTGAGTTTATTATGTTGAATTATAAGCTAGCTTATTAGTTTTTTTTAACGAATTATCAGATTTTTTGAATAAAAGTGTTATGGATAAGCTTATGTTTGTATGTATAAGTTGTATCATTATAAATTTTATGTTGCTGATGTAGGCTAAGTTAAGGTTGATGTATCATGTGTGATACTTCATTTATCATATATGATAGATGTATCATATATGATATATAAGGTATCATATATGATGTTTCTAACAAACAACAATAAACAATAGGACTGGATTACACTTTTGACAAAATGCTCCCTAATATCTTAATTCCTCTCTTCTAATAATACAGACTATGCGAACACAACGACGAGCAGATGTGGATGTTGCAATTGCCCGGTTGGAGCAAAGCATGAGGACATGCACGCATATGTGTAACGATAAGACGAAGTCGTCGTCATGTCCCATGAGGAAGCCTTACAATAGAAATTATATCTGGTTGAAAACGAAGAAGATATGATTAAAGATGAAGGATAGTAGTTTTAGTAATAACACATGTATAGGTTTTAATTTTGAATTGAGCATTGCTATATCCTCCTACCAAATCATCCTACTTATCTTCCTACACTCACACTAATATAATATACATTTTCTCCACTTATTATCTCTCCAAATCTAAACCTTCAATTCTGCCACTTGTCAAGATCTCGTGTGTAGGAGGATTTGTATGAGGTTTTTGTACGAAGAAATATCATTTTCCTTTTGAATTCAGTAGACTCTTTTTATTTTTTAATATTTTGATTATGAATATATATTTTTATCATTATTGGTTACATTCTATTTGAATACGTGTTTAATCATCACTTGTATGTGTATGCTCTTAAAAAACACTTTTATATTTTTTGAATATATGTTTTGATCATTGATACACCAAACTTTTTGTTTGAGTAATGAAGTCACTAGACCTTTTGTTTATTATAACAAACCTTTTTTTAGTATCATATATGATAATGCACTATCATATATGATATTAAAAAAGTAATTTTTTTTATTTTCTGAACAACTGTTTAATCATAGCAAACTCCATGTTTTAATCATGAATTCAACAGAACTTTTGTTTAATCTGTCAAAGTTTTTTGAGTATCATATATGATATTGAGTTATCATATATGATAGTGCAGTATCATGTATGACTTAGTTAAAAGCTTTTGAATATGATAAAAACTTTAGCAAAATAACAACATTATCAAAAAATTACATCTACAGATGTTTTATCATTTTCATATACAAAAACGACAATTATTGAGTAGCATTACAAAGTTAAACTAATACATCACCATACATAAATTGCCAAGAGATAAACTATACAAATGCTTGAAAAAATGGATGTTGATCTTAATCATCAATATTTTTGTTACAAACTTGGTGCTCGTCTTTCATGCACATGATCTTCTTATTTTAGTCTAAATCCGATGTTCCACTTCTTCTCCTTGAGATGATTGAGTTCTTCAAAATGCATTGAAAACAGTTTTCACTACACAAATAAAAAGACTTGATTTTAGTTTCAATCAGATTATCATATATGATATACTCATAAGTTGAATTTCAACTAGATTATCATATATGATAATATACACAACTAACTTTTAATTAACCACTAAGAGATCACATACTTGTTTTTCTTTATTTTCAAGCACATTATCATATATGATACCTCCATATCATATATGATATATTATATCATATATGATATATGAAGGTATCATATATGATATGTCTTTTCAATGTAGCCCACTGTTTCAACACAACTCTCATAATAAGCTTATTCACATAACTCCCCTTATGCTTATACTACAGTTTCAACAAACTCTACTTATAAGCTTATTCACATAACTCCATTCAAATTTAAAAGCTTATTCATATAAATCTTCTAATAAGCTTATTCACATTAAGCTTAATTATAACACTTCAAAGAAGCTTAATTATAACAATCAAATAAGCTAACATATCCAAACCACATCAAAATAAGCTGAAAAAATACATCGATAAGGTAAAAAAACTAACATATTATTCATATCAAATCTAAACTCCTATATTAATTCACGTCAAATGAGCTTAAAAATAAGCTTATTTCGATCAAATGAGCTACAAAAAGATCATGATGATGTAACCTGGTGTTAACGAATCATTGATGGAGATGATTAAATACGAAGGAGATGATGAGATAATAGATCGAGGATGGATCAAAATCATGTTTTTTAGACCGGGGGTTATGAATTAAAGATGTGTTTGTGTGTGTTTTTTTTGTGCGTGTTTTTTTTTTGTGTATGTGGATCTGATGAAGAAGATGAGAGTGGGAGGGATGTGTGAAGTGGGGTGGTTGGGATGTGAAAAGACCAAAATGGTCCTCCAATTTTTTAACTAATAAAACTAGGAATGATCTTGGCCTTTGATTTTTATGGATGAAAGGTAGGGATTGGTCCCCTTGTATCCAATTGATACAATGTATTCAATATAACCTTTCTCATAAACTTATTTTACAATTATTGTTGGCATGAACTTATTTTAATTTTAATATCTATTCTTTTTACATTACTGTATCAATTGTGTTTACTAATTTTAACTTTTAATTTCATGTGTATTTTATGACGTGGTTATAAAAAGTATTTTACTGTTTTCCTTATCTTTGAATAATTCTTAAGGTTATTTTTACCTAAATTGTTTTCACGATATTTATAGAACAATTGAGGGCTAAAAGAGAATAAAAAATTATTTAGGTGGGACAAAACATGTCCATTGGTTGGGCGAAGGCTTAAAGATATAAAAGATTGTTTTTATAGTTTTCTTTTGACAAAAACGAGTGCCAATACAAACAGATATAATTAATACACGAACATACTTTTTGGAAAGATCTACGAAACGACCCCGCCCGTCGTGCGGGTTACGACGCTAGTATATATATATATATATATATATATATATATATATATATATATATATATATATATATATATATATATATATATATATATATATATATATATATATATATATATATATATATATATATATATATATATATATATATATATATATATATATATATATATATATATATATATATATATATATATATATATATATATATATATATATATATATATATATATATATATATATATATATATATATATATATATCTATATATATATATATATATATATATATATATATACTATGTGAACTAAGTGTGCATTAATTATTAACAATCCGGTTAATTAATCTTATAAGTATTAACGTAACCTTAAAAACATGTTGGTTTAAAAAGGGTATACATTATAAACTTGTAACAAAAAAAAATTTTTGTTTGTAAGCTTATACTTATTTCAAATTTAAAATATTACTATTTTCAGAGTATCATGACTCCACCAGTTGTATCTCCGACCATTTTACCAGAGGTAGCCTCCGTTCCAGCTATCTCTCCGTCACCATGATCCGTACACTATGGATGGCTGTCGGCCTCATATTTAGAGGACAGCCAGACTATTGGAGCTGCACTCCTTGATGATTCTCCCAATGCTCCATCCTCAGCTACATTGGTCCCCACCACTGTGGAGGAGGACCAGGTGACTCCTGACCTACCGTCTCCAGCACCGCCGTCATCACCACAGGGCTACTCTACCGGGTCTCTACTTTCTGGTAAGAGAAGGTATGAGGCTGCTCCCGACTCCACTTTCGAGGTCGGCGAGGGTTCCAGGACGGGACGTGCTGATACGGTCCAAGCCCAGATAGCCGCTCTGGCCGTATGCCAAGAGCAGGACATGACGGAGATTCGTAGCCTGTTGACAGCAGGCCAGTTGGGCTACACCGCCGTGCATGAGCGTATAGAATCTCTCTTAGACTATGTGGGTAGCAGCCCAGGCAGCTAAAGGTGTTCGGGCCATGACTGATGAGGCATTACAGTGGTTGCTGGAGGAGAACTACCGTCTCCATCAACGCATTCATACCTTGGAGAGTTTTCAGTACCAGACCCATGGTGCTCTCACTGTACAGGAGTAGTCTTTGTCTACCTTCTTTGATCTTGCAGCCATACGACATGATGGAGTGACTGTAGAGACCGCCTATCTCCGAGGAGCCGTTCATAGACTCCGATCCCAGCTGGTGACTGCACTCCGTCTGCTCAAGGAGACCCGTTTGGCAGTTCAGGCATTACGGAGTACTAGGAGAGCACCCGTAGCTTCATCAGCCCCACCAGCACCAGCCTCATCCAGTAGACTTGCTAGGCAGGATTAGAGTAGATGTACTAGACTTCTTGTACATCATGATAAGCTCATGGGTTGTACACCAGCTATCATGGTATAGGACTTTTTGTACTTTTATTTTTCCAGTTGTTGTGATCCATCCTTGTACTGTATTTTTTTTTTCGAACAGATGTTTTTGGATATGATGTACTTAAGACTACGTGTACCACTACCCTGGACAAGGCCAGTTAAGCCTTTGTCTAGGATTTGTTATGCTAGATGAATGTTTAATTTCTTATGGAAATGGCATGTAATCATTTTCTTTTGTTATATCTGTTATGCACTGTATTATATTATGGAATCTTGACAGGTTATCCAATTTGTTATGAAATCTATGCATGACATTTCCCCGTACAATTAATATAAAAATTTTACTAACACTTAAACTAATGATCTCATTTTATGTATGACTATAGACAAATGGCGATTACTCGAACAAATCCCAATGATGCAACAACTTCAAATGCCACTAACACCGACCATAGTGAGGCTACTCAAAATGTCACAGCCACCCAACTCAGGGAAATGATAAATGAGGGCATCACAGCCGCCATTGCAGCCAGAGACGCTGACCGGAATATGAATGATGGTCAAAACCTCAATGTACGTAGAAACAACGCCAACAGGGGTTGCTCTTACCCCCTGAAATGAAAACCCTCATACTACCGAGGAAAGGAGGGAGTTGCAGAACTAATGCAATGGTTCGAAAGGTTGGAGACTATAGTCTGCATCAGTGACTGTGCTGATGAGAACAAAGTCAAATTAGCCACCTGCACGCTACTTGAGAGTGCCCTTACCTGGTGGAACTCTGTTGTTGCTACCCTTGGACACGATGCTGCTTATACTCTCACCTGGGCGAACCTTAAGCAACAGATGACTGAAAAGTACTGCCCAAGAGGCAAAATGAAGAAATTGGAGATTGAACTGTGGGATCTTAAGTGCAAGAATAACGAAATCATTTGGTACAACCAAAGATTTCAGGAGTTGATCCTGATATGTACCAGAATGTTCCCTCAAAAGGAAGAAAAGGTTGAGAAGTATGTCAGTGGACTCCCTGACGCTATTCATGACAGCGTGCTTGTATTACGATCCACTACTGTCGAAAGTGCTATGGAATTTGCAACCGAACTGATCAATAAACGAGACCGACCTGTCGGAAAGGTAAACAGAGAACAAGAGAAAGTCGGATGAAAGCTCCCGTAGCCAGCATCAGCATCCTCCCAAGAGACAGGATGTTGGGCAAGTTTATGTAACAACTCCCACAGCTAGCACCAGGAACTACACAGGCTCCAAGCCTAAATGTCCAAAGTGCAACTATCACCATGTTGTTGGAGGCCAGTGTCATGGATGCTACAAGTGTGGTCAACAAGGCCATTTTGCTCGTGAATGTCAAGCCAATGCTGTTACTCCGGTTCGACCCAACAGCAACCATGGGAACAACAGCAAAAGCGGATCCAATGCCCGTGGGAGCAGGAACGGACAACAGGAAACCGAAACCCCACGGGAGGAAGCAATAGTGGTCCGAGGAGAAACGTAGTGTGTTATGAATGTGGAGCCCCTGGACATGTGAGACCAGATTGTCCCAAGTTGGCCAACTAGAAAAAGGACGACAAGGGAACCTCATCACGAGTGTACATGGTGGGCAATGCCAAAGCCAACCTGGATTCCAAAATCGTTACCAGTACGTTTCCACTAAACCAATGATATGCATCTGTCTTATTTGACACTGGAGCAGACCGAAGCTTTATATCTACTGAATTTAGTAAAATATTGGAAGTCACACCATCAGTTTTAGACCCCCACTATACAGTAGAATTAGCCGACGGAAAATTTGTAAAGGTTGATGCCATCAATCGAGGTTATACCTTAAATCTTTCCAATCACCCTTTCAACATTGACCTGATCCGGATAAGCCTTGGTAGCTTTGATGTCATTATTGGCATGGATTGGTTAGCAAAATATCGTGCAGTTATCGTATGTGAGGAAAAATTGGTTCGTATACCTTGGGGAAATGAAACCTTGATTATACGAGGGGATGGTAACCCAAACATAATCAACACTAGGCTTAGCGTCATCTCCAACACCAAAGTCCAGAAATATTTGGTAAAAGGATGCCCCATTTTCCTAGCCCGCATTTCCCAAAGTGATGGGGTAGGCAACATTAAACCTAAAAGACATGTCCAACTCACAATGGGTGTATTTTGTAGGGCTGTGTCCGACATCCCTTAAGGAGAGAAATGTTGGATGCCCCCTTGCTTTTAGACAATCCTTTTTCCTTCTTCGGGTCCAATTAGTTCGACAATACCACTATCCAACAAACCTTGAGATGAATGAGTTCCTTTCTTTAGAAGTCAAAATTTGTGCAAATTTTGAACCATTAATAGTGGATGCACGACCCTTTTCAGCATCCCACAAGATGCACTCTTCTTTATTCTTGGTATCTTCTTTTATTTCCACCATTTGTGGTACTTCTTTGTTGCGCCTCTTTTGCCCAGCCCAGCTACAAATGAGTGCAGATTCTTTGCAACTTCCTACCCAATCACCATCAAGAATAATCTTAACCATTCTGTTGGGTAGAAGTTTTAGTGCCATCGACAAATGTTTGCATCCCACAGGCTTGAAGTATATCTGCAAGTCTTTCGCGTATAGTTGTTGACACAGGAGGGGTACTGGTCGAAATTTTTTTTCCCACAATTTTCACCATCGGGTGTGGAGATATAACATATCTTTCACCATTGAGAAGGATGCAAGAATAGTGCATCCTCAGCTCTCCCAGCCTTCCCATCTTTCCTAGCATATAAAACATGATGGCATGCCCTCCTTTTACCAGAAACCATTTGAAGTGGATTTGCCCTCCTAACCAAAGCCACAACACCATCGGTCTTCTCCCAGCCTTTAGAAGGATGTAACTATGACCCCGTTGAAAAAGCCCTCGTAAGCCCATCCGTAGTGGTAGCAACATCCAAATACTGCTCAATCGGATGTATAGTGCGATCCGGATAAAGATCTCTTTGCATTGCTTTCTGTCCATCCGTAGTAGTAGCAACATCCAAATACTGCTCAATCGGATGTATAGTGCGATCCGGATAAAGATCTCTTTGCATTGCTTTCTTTTCATCCGTGGTGGTAGCAACATCCAAATACTGCTCAATCGGATGTATAGTGCGATCCAGATAAAGATATCTTTGCATTGCTTTCTGTCCCTCCGTAGGGGTAGCAGCATCCAAATAATGCTCAATCGGATGTATAGTGTGATCTGGATAAAGATCTCTTTGCATTGCTTTCTGTCCATCCGTAATGGTAGCAGCATCCAAATACTGCTCAATCGGATGTATAGAGCGATCCGGATAAAGATCTCTTTGCATTTCTTTCTGTCCATCCGTAATGATAGCAGCATCCAAATACTGCTTAATCGGATGCATAGAGCGATCCGGACAACGATCTCTGAACATTGTTGGCACCATTCGTTTCTGAGCATGTCTAAGACGAACTTTTAGATCTATGACATCTATATACTTAACAGATGACTACGTATTTAATAGCTTTGAGGACAAAGCTAAAATAACGGGGTGGTGTTGTAAAATCCATGATTTTACCATGATAAAATGTAATAAAAGTTTACTCAATGATGCTAGAACATTTCTCATGTACTATATTTCCATAATATGTATGAATATGTTTTGAGTATGCTTACATACTTATATGCTTTTACAAATAATTACATGAAATTTACTTTGTAATTAAAACATGGACAAATAAAATACACTTGACAAAAATTAGACACGTCACTACCTCATGTGTTCTAGCCGTGTATGCTATAACATGCATACATACACTTTCCTTGGAACCATACATGTACTCATTGCTTTGATGTTTGTACACACGACACTTGGCAAACTCCTTTTTCCTCCCTTTTGATCACATATACACGACACAAAGAGGAGAAGGGCAAGGGTTGCCTTGAACTTGGTGAAAACATAACACATGGCAAAGATTGCCTTACCAAGGAGATTTCATTCCCTCCCTCTATGTTCTTTAAGCTGAAACACACACATCTCATTCTCACATCACATGCAAACCAAATCTCACTTTCTCTCATCTCTTTCTCTCTCAAATCATATGGCTAGAAGCCATATACATCCAAGAAAACACATTAAATCCACAAGATCCTTGTCTTCATCTTTACTACTAATAATTTGGTAGTATCTTTACCAATTTGATTATCATATCAACCCATATAAACCCTAGCCGAACCTATCTAGGTCACGGCTTAGATTGTTTAGGGTTTTCATCTTCATCAAGATTAGAACACTAATCTACATTGTTCCTTAGATCTTTCCTTGGTAACAATAACAAGAAAGTATCACTTATTATGCTTTCTTCATTTTACATGCATGCATTATCATCCACCTAATGAACCCATGTAATGAACTTGTTTAAAAATCAAGATTTGGTAAAACCATGACCACATATGACACGACATATTTTTGGAATACCATGAGACATGCTTAAAAACTTTTTGATAAGAAACCTATGACTATTTACCTATTTTAAACTTGGTAAAAATCATATAAACCCTTATATGGATTTATTATTAGCCGTGGGCTATAAGTCCCATTTTTGGGATTTTGGTTAAACTTATAAACATGAATCATATGAGTAACCTTTTGTAACTCACAAACTAGAAAACCATGACCTTAAAGGTCACGGCTTGTTATGTACACATAAATGATTTATGTAACAAGTTTTAATAATTGGAATATGTGTTTATCTATATATAATGAACTACTAAAAATCACATAAACATCTTGTGTATAAAAATATAGCCGTGAGCTATAAACATCTTTGGATGGATTTCTAATGAACATGCATGTTTATGTTAGACCTAGATCTTGTGTTAAGACTTTAACTTAACTTAATAATCTTGTAATAACTATAAAACTTATGATAAGAATATATGGGAAAATAATATAGCCGTGTGCTATATGTTACATTTTGGGACTAATAATGAACATTGGAAACATGTAATAAATCTAGATATTTATGTTTTGGAATTTATAAATAATTATAAATACATAACAAGCCTAAATCTCATCTTAGAAATACCAAGATTTAAAATATAGCCGTGGGCTATATATGTATATGTTTGTAGACTTATGATTTATTTTTAGACTTGTATATAACTTATATCTCATATTTGGGACTTTTATAATTACATGCAACCATATAACAAGTTTAAACTTATCTTGATAAGTTATAAATTAATATAGCCGTGAGTCCTAAGCGTATATTAGGGCTTATGACTTGCATGCAAACTTAGAATAAACTTAGATCTCATTTGAAACACTAAATAAAATAAGCCGTGGGTTTTACCCTTTCAATTAGAGTTCATAACTTAATTTTACTAAGCTAGTAATAAGCTCATAAGAAAACTCTAGATTTTTACCTAGATAAATGGTAAAGTAATGTTAATGGACTAATCAAGCCCATGCAACATTAGCCCAAGACCTAAATGGGCCCAATAAGCCCAATACATTATAACCGTATACTTTCAATGGCCCGCTAAGCCCATTTAAATAATGTTATTATGTTAGTGGACTTAAAAATATGTCTAAGCCCATTTAATATTTTGAAAGCCCATTTAACTAAAGATATTATATTAGTGGACTTAAAATATGTTTAGGCCCACTAGATAACCCATTAGTTCTTTTGGTTCATTTAATGAGCCCATTTAATATTTTAGATATTTAAATAAAGTTTTTATAACAAAAATAAAACTTATAAAAACTTTTGGACTAAAAATGACAATTTATGAAACTTAGGGACTAAAACCGTGACATTTGAAACTTGTTTTGTTAAACCATTAAGCACAAGGACTAATATGGTAAATATCCAAAAGTCTAGGGATTAATAAATGTCATCCGTGACATATTAAACCCTAAGGACTATTATTTAAGTACTATTATTTAAGTTCCTTAAAGTTCTTTTGACATTTTATAACCCTAAAGATCATTTTTGTAATAAGCCTAAACTTATAGAAGCCCTAGGGACTGTTTTTGCCAATTAACAAAAGTTATAAAATCTAGTTATAACTAGAGGGACTATTTCGGCCATAACCCGAAAGTATTACAAGCCCTAGGTACCAAAAGTATAAAATCCGAAAGGTTTACTTTAATAGAAATACTGAGGGACTAGTTTGCACTTATCCGAAACTTAAACAAGCCTTAAACCCTTATTCTATTTTTATTTAGTAAACTTAAATAAAACCTAAACCATAAGGATTAAAACTATAATTTCCTAAACTTGTGACTTATAAATTATTTGTAAATGTTGGAAACTTTTAGGGACTTTGAGTTAAATAAAATAATTATATTTTATTTCATAAAATAATTTATATAAACTATATATATATATATATATATATATATATATATATATATATATATATATATATATATATATATATATATATATATATATATATATATATATATATATATATATATATATATATATATATATATATATATATATATATATATATATATATATATATATATATATATATATATATATATATATATATATATATATATATATATATATATATATATATATATATATATATATATATATATATATATATATATATATATATATACTTAGTGGCAAAACCCGCCCGATGGGCGGGTATGACTTATGATTCTCGTTTACATTATTTTCTTTTGCTAAATATTGAAGTTGAAATATACTCCCTACGTCCCATAATAATAGTCCAGTATATTATTTTCGGACGCCCCAAATTAATAGTCCACGTCGAAAAATAGATAATAAATCTAGATTAAGTTTACCATATTAGCCTTACTTGAAGGTATTATTAAAAATAATAAAGAAGTTGAAAATTAAACGATTTAGCGTAAAATTTTCTTTTTATAAAAAGTACGCGAAAGAAAGCTGAAAAAGTTTGTTAAATTGTTTGTGTTTATTATGTTAATAAATATACTTTTTGGACAAATATTGTTTATGCATAATATTTGTTAAATTGTTTTTGTTTATTATATTAATAAATATTTTTTTTAGTTTTTGGATTAACTGTTTTAGTATTTGTATTTATTTCATTGAAAATTGTACGTGATAAATTATTAACAAATTTATTCATTAAGTAGTAAAGAAATAAAATTTGTCATTTTTAAACATTGTTCTCTACTATAGTATTTTTTTTAAATGATTTTTTTTTTAAATTGTACATAAAAAATCTAATTTATGAATTTTAAATATTTGAAAGAGTATATAGGTGTTAAAAAGAACGTTATAGTTATTGTTAAAAAAGTGAGATTCTTTAATAGAAGCCCATAAATACAAAATAAAAACTATTAAACAAATAATTATAGTAATTTAAATTTGTTTTCTCTAAATCTTATAATAAAAAAGCTCAAAATAATTAAATAAATTAAAATGAATCTATATATTAAGAGAAATTTAGTTCTTACACAATAGAATAAAGGCTTTGCATTCGAGGCCAAGTCTCACCGTGTTTTCATATGAGTTTTTAAACCCGAATTCATATGCATAAAATAAATTGTTGATATTAATTGTTTGAAACTTGGTTCAATCAGACCAGAACAATTGGTTCACTCGGTTTCGGTCAAAAAATAGGTCATATTAAATCGAGTTTCATATTTTCGAAACTCGGTTAGACCCGTCGGGTTTGATGAATCGGATCAACCCGGTTCTCGAGAATCGACTGAGTTTCGATTTTTTCATGTTTTTTACACATAAAGCATGTAAATAAAGCGTATTTGTTTTTCTATATATTATATTTATTGGTAAATAGTTTATACGTCATATATATGAAATAATTCATTATTTATATATATAATTTTCAATTATTGAAAATATGATTTTTTTTCTAAAAACTTGAGTTAACCCAGGTCGACCCAAGTGGAACTGGTAAATCGATTATACGGCCGAATCGGTTTTCAAAGCATTGGCTGATATTGAGTTAACTCTGATTGAATAGTAGGATTCGGGTTAATGCTCATCAAACTCGGTACTATCTGCCCTTTTTATCTCAAGATTTGTATGCATTGGTAAAACTAAAAATGTTTTAAATGGTTGAAAAAACAAACAAAAACTACAATATATCAACAAATAGATATTTAGCTACTTTGTGTGGCGACATCTGCAAATCATAACAGCCAGTCCGAATCTGTTCCATCTCTCAAAATAGCACATCCAACTGTTTGTGAATCAGGTTCATCCCCACATGAACCGAACCCATCCATCAGTCTTAATATTGGTGCTTCATAAATCTCCTCCTATAATAAAACGGGTGGTCATCGCCAATTATATACGACAGTTGTATCCGGTGGCTTATCCCGCCAAAAATTTAAGGTAGTTCCAAACCTTAATTATACTTAAAAAAAGTTTTAAGAAGTCAAATAAACCGGGTCGGGTCAGATCTAAAAATAAACAAATATCTAAAAACACGAAAGATCATTTATGTAAACATTCAATAATTGTAAAAAATCTTGCAAGTGAATCACCGTTGAATTAGTACTTATGAGTTTATCTTTAATAATACACCATATTTTCACATAAAATTATTTAGTTACCTTATGTAAATCAAGATTTTCACATAAAGTTATTTACTTACCCTAGTAACAGGGAAAGCAAATACTGGATAAACACATTAGAAAGTGTAAAACTAACAGTTAAAAGTTGAGCTCCTTATTATTAATGTAATATTTTATTATAGAAATTCTTTTCAATTTTCTTTTAAAACGTTCATCTTCTACAACCTTAAAAAACCTGCACATCCACGAAGCCATGGCATGCCGGAATTTTCAACAAAGAACCTAAATAATATTCACGCCCCGTCTGCTCCCAAGGTGGTTCCTTGCCTAATTCTAAGGTAGGTCCTCCAAAAAATAATACATCGATTCTCAAGGTTTTTCTTTTCTAAGGTGGTGCACCACCTTACTAAAGCGTGGGTCCGCCTCTGCTTGTATCTTTAAAGAATTCTCAAGCAAAACCTACCTGTGGCATCACCTAATGGGATGCTAAAAGAGATATGGTTTCTTACTTGGATTGAAATTAAAACATCCTCAGGCCATTGATAATTATTGGCAATTAGTATCCTCTTGTAAACAAAGACGTCCCAACACCACCAACTGCAAATTAACGCCCTACAAAAACTTTATTGAAATTTACATGATTCCGTAAATCCCCCGATGCCATGTTGATTTGTGTGATGGAACTCTTTTTTTGGTATATCGATCTCTTAGCACAATAGTATACGTGTATCACTGATATTACAGGCCAACAAAAATCTCATTGTTTATGAACATGGATAAATGATCATATCTGTGCATAGTTTTTAAGCTAAAGACAGTAAGTCATTTGGAGAGACACAATAGGAGTCAAAAGAACATGGACGACCTCACGTGATGTTGAAGTTTCCATGATTATATGATACAATAACTTAACGTCTAAAATAACTTACGATTTCGTTCAAACATGAAACATCTTGATAACTTCTATATATAATAAGGTTAATAGCTTTCTATTTAGGACGTAGTTCATAAGGCTTTCGAAAGTGGTTTCATTTCATACTCTCAAATATTATCTTGTGGATTTATCTCACCCCAATCTATTGATTCTATTGTCACACTGATGAAATTATGAAATAAATTTGAACATCATAATTGTAAATACATATCACCAAGTTTTTTCAGTTGCCTCATTGATACCCATCGCAGCTGAGGTAGGGGAAAGACTATTTCTAATTTAAGAACACAATCAGATTAAATGTGCGAGTTTCGTTACAATTGAGTAACAAAGACGAAAAAGTTAATACTTGTAGATAGCCTCCATCCATAACTACGAATCCAATAACTTTTAGCTTCTTGACCTCTGGCAAGACTTCCATTAATTAGTAATCACGAGAAGAGGGCTTCTTGGACTTAAAAACTCAGTTTCATTTTTTACTTGGTCCACCCAAAAATTATTTAATATGTATATTGGCTATTAGCAAGAAAGGATCAGCACATATCAGCAAGCCCAAATGAGAGGTTATGAGATACCAATCAGAAAGCCCCTATCAGCAAATCCAAAAATATCAGATCTTATTATTATATACGCATATGACCTTGGTACTTCTAGATATGTGTAACCAAAACATTCATAGTTTATATGTTATCAGAATGCGAAACAACTAATACTGTAACTTCCCTGACCTGCCTATCATGTATACTTGATATGTACGTAAAACAACGCGGCCCCACCCCCTACAATACAACAGCGATGATACTTTGGACGTGCATGTTTATGGGATTTTCTTTTATACGTTCTTCATTCCAAAAATGGGCGCCACAGTGCTGACATGTATGATTAAAGCTTCCTATATATTTTTATTCAAGCGGCAGACTTGTAACGACAACAACAGGTTTGTATTAAAAAAAATCTGAATTTACTTATTAACGATAGTGTTACTGTTGATTACCTGAGCTACTTGGACCTGGATACGTTATTAAACGAGATTCATGTACCCTGATGCTGTGACTTTCTATTCAGTGGCATATAACTTGAAGAATACTCAATAGATGAAACATGAGTGAGTCTATCTCCAATTTGTGTTGGGTATAAAGATTTGACCCTAACAGCTTTGTGACCATTTCCTCACTTCAGGAAGTTTAAAACTAAGTAGAAGTTGAGTGATATAGTAAAAACGCTTAGTCTTTTGTGTAGACCTCCATCAAAGTTATAATTAAATAAGTTTAATCAAATTAACATGCCTTCCTTTTGGAAAAGTCTTTCATGATTTCACCCATTGTTGTGATAAACATGTCCCACGGTCCCACCAGTAGCAATCTCTCCACATCTTTCATCAGCTGCTAAATTACAGATCAACTTTTTATAAGGTAACCATTAGCAACTAAAAAAATAATGAAGATGCTAAAAAATAAAATAATTCATTTAACGTTTTTTCCCAGAAGAACAACCATTTGAAACTGGTGAAATGTACTAAAAACATGTACTGTGAGGCAATAGTTGTTAGCCTGCCTACCTTGAATCCCAGCAGGAATCATATCTGTATTATCAGGCAAGGGTACAATTTATGGGGCCGTAGTGTCTGCGTAGACGTTTTAACCCCAATTTGTTGCCTCTTCCTGTTCATCGTGTGTTCATTATCTTTTTATTCAAATAACGAAAAAATCAGCCAGTAAGGACTATCATTACTATTTATTTCTTATCAAGCCAAGGGTAGCCTTTTACTTTATACTTAATAAAGAGAATTACGACATGAAATGCTAGAAGAGGAAATCATGACTAATGTCCCTAACAAATACAATATGTGCCTCAATTTGAGTAAAATATGAAAAAAGATTGCAAGTATTCATGCAGGACAAACTAATAACTGCTCTAAAAAAATAAAATATACATCTAAACAGACTTTTGGAAAACCATTTGGATGCTAGGTTTGACACATCGGGCATGGACATGATTCATAGCATGAATCAATAACACATGCTTCACATAACACTGCTAAAATATATATGAAAATAGTTAGTGACAACTATCATTAATTTCTATCATTTCTGGAGAATGTTGTTACCTTGATGTACTATGTGAGCTTACCCTTAACTTCTTCGCCAAAAGTCACATATCCTCCTATTTTCAATAAAGTAGTTGTCGGTGGATAAAACACCAATGGTGAGAAGAAATAAGGGTTAAAGATCAAAATAACCCATATATATAATGTTCTTGAGATAATAGTAACATAAGAATGCCGTTATCACAGGCCGAAAAACATGGGAAAGTATCCCTTATCAATATCGACCTACTATAAAATGTTAAGTGGGAAGGGAAAAACCCATGTCTCGAATGACCGAGAGACATCTTTTGCTAGCTTCACCCTGTTCTTCTCAACTTTTTCCTATACAATCACACAATTTGGCAAGTTTTATGTTCCATAATTATTAACATAATTCTTATACCATGAACATTTCATCTATCGTTTTTTCATAAGTCAAGCAAAAATTAGAATTTTCACTATATGCTTTTAAGCAAACTTTGAAGTTTGTATTAGCCACTCAAAACTTCTAAGATACTGGCATAAGACCAAGTCGGACCATAAAGTTTATCTTACCTTAGTATATATAGTATCATAACAAAAGCTACCAGCATTTGTGAAGTTTATTAAAAAGTAACCAACCTAGGAAAAAGATACATAATGTTTCCCTGATTGTTGTAGCCAATCTATCCACTGCCTGAAAGGTTGAAGTAGTTACTATATGATCAAAGGAAAAATAGATACTCATAAAAAAATTAAAAATATATGATCTAATGTTACTGCAAATAGCTAGAAACACTGTATTAAACTGAGATCGAAGCAGTTGTCGTCACAGAATTCAACATTTATAAGCATGCAGACGATTGAAGACTTTACAAAATTGGACGTACGACTTGGTAATTTTCCTGCTCAGTGTGTAATTTTCTTTTAGATTGTGTATAAAGAGGATATTGGGACTGATGTTCGTGGTGCATATTTCGATCAGTATGGTTAATTACCAATCTTTGTCTGCATATATAGAACGAAAACTAAAAAGTTAGGCTTAGCCACAACCATAGTTAAGGTCAGGTTGTCTCGTCAAGATACTGACTTTGGTAAATTACGCTATTAAAGTATATAAAAACAGACATTGTGTGAATATATTTTTGTAAATTGTTAGTGGACGTACCATTTTTCTTTCTTATTTGCAAAAATACTACACATAGACGCAGATATATACATGAGCTAGGTGATGACACCATTCATTCTTGTTTTGTATTTAATCACACATACACAAGCATCACTCACTTTATTTTGAAAGAGATTTTGCCTTTGAGTTTCCTGCTATCAAAAATTTGAAAACCACCATCCTAGCATAGGTCCTCATGGCTTCAAGGTTGGCGATATGATGTCCAGAACTGCCAACACTTCTCCTTTCTAGGTACGAAAATGGCGTTGTAAGCAAAAAAAAGCTTTATTTACCGATAGTTAATTGGCACTTGCTTTGAAAGCATATCTCGACGACTTCTTCCTAAAGAAATTATCTAAAGCAATGATATTCCTTATGCATCTTGTGGCATCTTAACCTGAAGCACATAATTTTTATTTTGGTATACATGATCATACGCAGCGATCTTTTTGTTCTTCAGAATCACACGCAGTTTGTAAACTATTAAACAATCTTTACTATCCTCTATTAAGAGTGTCTTACGATCCTCTATTAAGACATATTTTTCTGAATTGATAAATAGTTCAACCATTGACGATGACAGGTCAACTAAATTGAACTGAATCAAAAAATTTACAAAAACAATTACATAAGAAACACCTTTAATCTTTTATGGTTAGTGGGTAAACGCAGTATCAAATCAAATAACTATATGATCTTTACTCATCTTCTACAAAAGCTCAACTATTTGCTTCTTGCTCAAGAACTTCTAAACCACAACATGTGTGTATCTGTGCTTAATTAAGCTTTATGTTTTCTCTTACCTCATGAGTTGCGTCTTGATCTTGGTTTTATCAGGTTCTTTTGAGCACAACATTACCTTATCAATGGACATGCCTTTTAGCGTTGAAAATCTTACCTTTCCAACTAATGCGTCAACTTCTTCGATCAGAAGCCAACTCCTGCCACTGTGGAAAAACATTGCTTGGACTTTCAAGGGTTGGCAGTAGGAATGTACACCACAAATAGTTCCAGAGGCCTGCTACCGACAAGGTAACCATGACCACCACACAGTTTACGACATTCTTCAATTCCATCCTGATATAGCATATACAATATACAACAGTAATATCAAAATTTTGTGCTGAATGAATGCATTGGCACAGTATCACCATTCTAACCCTATATTCGGAATAACTATTAAATGAATGAATGTTCATAGATAAAACTTTAAAGATTTTATTTAGAGTGTTGAATGAGAAAATGATAGTAAGTATTAACGTAATAAAGCCAATATATACGTATTCCTATTTAATGATAGATAAAACTTTAAAGATTTTATTTAGAGTGTTGAATGAGAAAATGAATGTTCTAACCCTATATTCGGAATAACTATTTAATGATAGTAAGTAAACCAGATAGTATTACTGAGCGAATGCACAATATATACGTATTCCTACATATTTATGTAAGCATATAAACAATTGAATGCTCACAGCTGTTGCGGTAGTTGTCTGTGATCTCAAAACTACTGTACATGCATGAGCTTCAGGCAAAGTTGAGAACTCATTCGCTTCTAGTCTTTGTTTCACATCCATGTACATTGATTTTAACCATTCACTAACAAATCTGAAGGCATAAGAAGAAGCCAGCAAAGAGAAGAGTCTACTTTACTGAGTTTTATAATCACTAACCTAGATGAAAGCAGATAATAAGATCTTAGGAAGTTCATAAGGAAATATGTATATAAAAATATCAACAATAATATATGTGTTCTAATTGACATGGCTCTCGGGTCCACCATCACGTGAGCCAAACTGTCTACGGACAGCACTATATCTTGTAGCAATACGAACTGCACGAGATAACGCTTTGGAAGCATCAACAACAATTGTTTGCCAGAAGCCCATTTAAACAGTAATGTATTGGGAAAGATAGTCGTAATACTTACTCGAGTTCGCATTGCAACAGTGTGGCCTCACCAATACCAGGTGTTGAAACCTTTGCCCTAAAAGAAGAAAAAAGTTAAGCTTATAATTAAAGGATACACATTTAGAAACATACACAACATCTACTGAAGACGTAGGGGTCTTTGAAACTGATCGTCAATGCTTGTATTCTTGAACCGCCTCCATATACCATTTTCATTTTTCCAGAACTTAAATTCAAATATTTTTGTATCTATGGTGACTGACTTCCACTAAGATGGTGCCAATAGAACTCTCGGTCGTTCAAACACAGATAGGTCGATACGTGTTAGAACAGTTAGCCATAGGTCAGATAACGATACAATATCTCACGGGTCAGATCAAAATCAACTTAGTTTGTCATGGACCAGATCATGCTGTCAGTTGAGAGGCTTAGCTTTTTGTATTTGTATATGAATTATGAATAGTGTTTGAATAGTAAACATTAGAATAGTTTCATAACAAAAGCTGGTGCAATCACACAAAAACATGTTGAAAGTTTATGTTAGAACCTGGTGGTTACAATATCCTGGCTTCATCTTATTTACCTTAAACTTAATAAGATGTAATATGTAACAAATTTACCTTAAACGGTGCATTGTTTAGACAATGAGCCTGAGCCACATGGAAAATATACACTTACTTCACTAAACATTGAGGAAGTCGATCATCATCTCTACCTATCAGACTTGAATAAAAATAATCACAAAACCATTAAGTACCATGAAACCATAATGATGTCTGATCACTGAACTTCAATTCAAAATAGATTAACCGCATAAACTAATCTAACACATCAGAGTAAGAAAAAGCGCATAAATAGATCTAAAAGCTAAAAATCAGAGTGAAACTAACCGAGCTTTATTGCAAACATCTTTTTGATGTCGGGTTCTTGCCTCACAGCATCATCGATATCCTTATTGTTATAATATTTGATAATGCATGTATGCAAAAAGCAAAACTGAAGAATGCGATGAACTATTTTGAGAAGAAGAATAGAATCATGGGGATCTGGGATTAAATAAGTTTTGATAATAAAACATATACGAATGAAAGATTTTTTTGGAATCTAAATCTTTTAAATATATTTTCAAAACTTATCTCTAAATATTTAATTGCCGAATTTTTAAAATGAGTCGTGTTGGGGTTGTTAAATTTTTCATAAAATATTTATTTACTTAATAAATAATGATGTCGTGGATTAAAACATGCTTATGTGGCATATCCCTCCTCTTATATATAATGTAAAGATATATATATATATATATATATATATATATATATATATATATATATATATATATAAATTACATACAAGTATACTTATACAAAAATTGTAAGTAAAATATTTTACTTAAACAAGTAATTTATTTACAAGTTTGAATGAACGTTAGTAATACTTGCACTACAGTCATTTAAATAAACACTGAAGCATTAATGAACTAAATAAAAATTGTATAAGCATGCACATACTTTTTCTTGTATTATTTATTGAGACTGTACTATTTAATTAGGCAGTAGACTATGACGTGAGCATTACTTGGATTCCTTTTATTTGCAAAGCCATTACAAACTCCAAGGTGAGTTTACAGCCCTACACAAAATATTGATAAACTTTTCCTCTACGGGGGAGAAAACATGCAAATTATTTTATTGGACATAAATTGAATGGTATAAACTTTGATTATGATTGCGTATTGTAGAAACTGTTAAATCATTGTCATTGCCCGAATGTTATAATTAGATCTATTTGGGATTGACGATCCCCATCTGGGTGAGTAGCGCTCACTGTGCCTTGGCCGGGACAACAGATGTATACCATGTTGGAACTGGGTTTGGATCCTTTTTGTAAGGCACCGAGTTCTCATCTGTTGAGAACTATGGAAAGTTAAGCTTTAGTTTTGAGCAATAGGGAATGTAATTACCTTTTTAGTATGAATGTTTTATGCATTGCTACTATCATGATCATTTAATGTCCAAACTTATTTTATTAAACCTGTAAATTCACCAACTTTATGTTGACCCTCTAAGCATGTTTTTCTCAGGAAAATGAAGCTCGTATGTGGTGTGTGCATGTACTCAAGCATCATAGTAGTCGCCATTGTAGGACTCATCAGGGGTTTCTACTTGGGAAAAATGAACAATTTATTTTTATCATGTTTAAACAATTTTTATTAATTTGTACACGGTTCATGTAATATATATGTTGGATAATCTCTTATCCTGTGCTCTATGTACTATTTGTTATCGATCCACTCCTATGACATTCCAAACATTATTTCCGCTGCAATAGTCCCAACCCGGGGTGTCACATTATTTTAAAATAAATGAACACAAGTCATGAGTAATTGTTTGGACCTGAATGTTGCCTATGTTGTTTTACATTGTATTGAGTACCTTGTTGCTAAAGACCCTAAATTCATGAACTGTTAACTATTTTCTGACTTGATGTTGCGAATTGGGAATAGCCGCTTATTCAAATGATAGTACTATTGGGTTGACCACTCTATCTGGGACCAGGGCATTATGCTGAGTAACCTATGGGAAGGATAATTTACGAGAATGAGATTTGGGTATATCTAGCAACTGATACTCTAGAGGGGAAATGGTTTTATTCTATTCATCCTGGCATTTGGCGTGGGTGACTAATTGGTTAAGGGGTCGGTGTCATGAGCTTAAATAAAATGTGTTGCTTGAAATAGATTGTGTGCACGACAATTCTATAAATGATTATGATTGATTTTCTTCTTGTGTTCAAATGTTATTTGATAAACCTATGGACTCGCTCAACATTATTGTTGACTCGTTTAAGCATGTGTTTCAGGTAATCGAAGGTGATTGATGCCGGAGCTCTGTCGTGGATGTTGTCGGTTGTCTTTTAAAGTTTGTTGGTCTAAAACAATGTCCATCTTCTTTACTGTTGAACAATTTGTTAAATTTTATGTACTGTACTAAAGTTTGTTGGTTTGGTTAGCCTTTAAATGTGTGTGACTAACAGAATTACATTAGTTTCATAGCCGGAACTTGCAGGGACTAATATTATCATATGTAATAGTCCAAATCCAGCGCTATATAAACCCCTCCATACTTCCATGAAGGGGTGAGGCTTACCATTTCTTGTCTTTCCTTTATTTCTCTAGAATAAAACACACACTTTTATTCTCTCTTGTTTCTCTTACTAAAACTGCTTTATAAACCCCTCCATACTTCAATGGAGGTCGATCCGCGCATCAGTTGGGTATATGATTGATTTGGGCTTCAAAAATTAAGTTAGATAGACGATGTTCATGACTTCTCATTCTCTAGTCATCGTTGTTTCCCCTAGTTCACGACACTCACTCATACTCAACACACACAACAACAGACGAAGATAAAAACAAACAAACACCAAAATGATCCCTTTAAGATTCACTAAAATTGTCAAAGACGACTAGTACTCGGGGCAAAGTAATGTCAAGTTATTACGAAGTGGATTTGGTATTTATTATTTGAATTTAAAGTGGAATATCACGAAGGCGTTTACTCAATTCATCATCAAGCCTCTTTCACCCCTTCTATCGATTGATGATTCGCTTTAGCATTTATGATCGAGACTTGATTTATCTAGTTTCTACTATCAAAGGGTGGATGGTCGACGACATGGACAACTATCACTTAAGGAGTTACGTTGTAGTGCTTAGTGTCACACACACCTAGAGTTGTGGATACTTCAAGAGGTGTTTTACATCTGATACTTCTCTCTTCTTTTATGTATAAGGTACTAAGAGACGTTTCTCCGCACTGTTTGTCAATCAACAACAGTGCTAAGCGTAAGAAACAAATTTGGGAGATTGTACTTCAGTTTCAAGTTTGGAATATCAGGTTTACTTCACTAGTGGTCACTACAGATAGCCGAAAGAATACGAGGTTGGTAAGTTTAGCCAAAGAGTACAAGAGTAGAGATGTGATCGGCAAACAATTCTCACGAGCAACTTGAGATACAAAATGTCAACAAAGATTTCTACTTCAGACACGAACATATCGCGATTCTGATTGTACTTGTCAGATGATGCTCACGAGTGTTCTTAACCACCATACTCTTGACAAGAACATCTCACGATTCTTAGCGTACACGTCAGATGATGCTTCTGAGTGTTCTTAACCATCTTACTCCTGATAAGAACATCTCGCGATTCTGAGCGTACACGTCAGATGATGCTTCTGAGTGTTCGTCACCATCATACTTTCGACAAGAACATCTCGCGATTTTGACCGTACACGTCTGATGATGCTTCCGAGAGTTCGTCACCATCATGGGGGAAGAACGTGTACTTTGGAGACTTAGTTCCCACTCTGGAGTACTTAGTTCAACTTCCAGGGGGAGATTTGTTGCCGATTTCTTACATGTTCCCCCAAACACATAATCATGAAGACCAAAAAAGTCAAGATAGTAGTTACTTGGTGTGGTTTGCTTCTTCGTCTACAAAATTCCGCTGTGCACTTTAAATGTCAAAGAAAGAAGATTGCTCAAGCTATAGATTCTGCTCAAGACAGGGATATTGGTTTGGGGGGAAGCTGCTTCAGAAGCTTCGTCAAAAAGAAGTCTATGAAGAAAGCTTTTCAAGACATGTGGTATGAATTGGGGGGAAGTTAATCCAGTTCATACATGATTCAATGGTTCCTCAACAAGCAAAGACAAAGAGGATTCAAACTGGGGTATAAGTTTTTCTAGAAGACTTGAAGACAACGGTGTCACCCTCAGCATTGGAAGCAAACTTAATACTGTCATAATTTTGTTGTATTTGCATTTGTTATGAACATTGTAAGTAATTCCGTATGTCTCCACATTGGGGGAAGATTGTTAGCCTTAAAATGTGTGCGACTAACAGAATTACATTAGTTTCATAGCCGGGACTTGTAGGGACTAATATTGTCATATGTAATAGTCTAAGTCTCGCGCTATATAAACCCCTACATACTTCCATGGAGGGGTGAGGCTTACCATTTCTTGTCTTTCCTTTCCCTCTCTAGAATAAAACACACACTTTTATTCTCTCTTGTTTCTCTCCCTAAAATGGCTAAACAACACTTCTATCCTCCCCGACCTACATATCTTTTACCCATGTTCTTAGCGAATCAATATTAACAGGTTTGCTAGTCGAGATCCGTGGGGACTAAACGCTTTACTATGGTTTTGTTTTAGTACATTATAGGATGAAATTATGTTTTAGACATATTGTGAAAATCTTGTTTATATTTTATGTGTAAACGTCTCTCTTTTGAGTCGTTCAATATACCTTGTGTGATGATGCTTGTGTCTAGCACCCAATTGTGTATTTCTGTTGCGCAATGTAAATTGGGGGTGTTAGATACATGTATGTATTATGGTTATTACTTAGGCCTCAAAGTATATTGATGTAGATTCGTCCTAGCTAAGATATGTCTCGACTTTTGGCTTAAAGTCGAAAATTGGTTAAGCGACGTGTAAGGTTTCTCCACCTCAAGGAACTTTTTGATTAGTGAAATCTCGAGTACAGGAGTATTCTAGGAGTAGAGTAGGAACGGAGAGTGAGCTTAGTTTCCAAACCACTATAAATCCTTGGTGGTCGGTTTGATCTTTCCTTTCCTTATCTCTTTCCATTCATTATTCATTATTGCATATACTTGTGATTATTAGTTTAGATACACTATCACTTGTTCATATTGTGTATAAGAAGATTTCACATAAAACACTTGAATCTAGTTTTGAAAATGACTTTTGAAAACCGATCTTTAGATCATTTTAACTAGTGAAATTATTCAACCCCCCTCCTTCTAGTTTCTACACAACGTACGAATCATACCTCTATATTTGGTATTGTCTACCGACTCACAATCCTCATCTACGGTGAGTTAAGTATATGAGGCCATGGGATTCTTCATAGGCTTAGAGTCCTCTAGTCCAAATTTCTTTAGAATTTCATTAACGTACTTAGATTGATAAAGAAAATACCATCGTCCATTTGTCCAATTTGGAGTCCAAAAAAGAAGTTAAGTACACCCATCATGCTCATTTCAAACTCATCATGCATGATTTTGGCAAAGTCATCACACATACTTTGACAAGTTGAACCGAATATAATGTCGTCGACATATATTTGAACAATGATAAAATTAGATCCTTTCTTCTTTGTAAAGAGAGTATATTTCTACATGCCTATGGCATACTCATGTTTTACAAGAAAAGCTTTAAGTCTATCATATCAAGCTTTGGGTGCTTGTTTAAGACCATAAAGAGCTTTCTTTAGCTTATAAACATGATCCGGTTTCTCAAAATCAATGAAGCCAGGAGGTTGAGCCACATATACCTCCTCATGAAATGCACTCTTTACATCCATTTGTTTAAGCTTAAATTCTAATGCACACGGATACGCTAAAAGGATCCCGATGGTCTCTAATCTTGCTACGAGTACATACGTCTTGTCATAATCAATTCCTTCTTGTTGATTATAACCTTGAGATACAAGTCTTGTCTTGTTACGACACACTACACAATTTCATCGAGTTTGTTTCTAAAAACCTATTTGGTTCCTATAATGGTGGTATTTCTAGGTGAAGGAACAAGTTCTAAAACATCATTAGAAATGAATTGATTTAATTCTTCTTGCATGGCGATGACCCAACTCTCGTTCATCAAATCTTCTTTTATATTCTTAGGTTCAATGAAAGAGATGAAACAAAAGACCCTTAGATCTCAAGACCCTAGATAATGTCTTTGGCGACCTCAACCAAAGGACCCTTAGATCTCAAGACCAAAATCAAAGTATTCCTAAATGTTTACTACCTCTTCAACAATAAGGTCTTCATCTCCTAGTTTTCTAATCTCTTTGGCTTTAACTAGGTCTAATTCATCTAAGTCATCATCTACCAAAGGTGGTGTCTTAGACGAAGGAGGAGTTCCATCGAATGTCACGTTTAGTGATTCTTCTATTACACTTGAGGTTCTATTAAGGACTATATAGGCTTTACTAGATTATGAATACCTTAAAAAGATACCCTCGTAAGATTTTGGGTCAAACTTAGTAAGGTAATCTTTGGTGTTCAGAATGAAGCACTTGCTCACAAACATCTTAAAATATTCTAATGAGGGTTTCTTACCTTTAAGAATCTCATAGGGGGTCTTTCCTAGAAAAGGTCAAATGAGGATTCGATTGAGAATGTAGGTTGATGTGTCCACGACATTGCACCAAAATGTTTGAGGCAAGGATTTCTCATTTAACATGGTCCTACTCATCTCTTGGAGTGTCTGATTCTTCCTTTCGACTACCCCAATTAATTAGGAGTACGAGGAGCCAGAAGTTATGGGTAATACCATGAACTTTAGAAATGGAACCAAATAGCACTTCATTATCAAATTCCCTATCATGATCCATCCTAATAGATACAATTGGACATCCTAATTGATTTTGGATCCGACTAAAGATCTTGAAATGATCGAAAGCTTCATTCTTATTAGCCTAAAATCTAGTCCAAGTGAATTTAGAATAGTCATCAACTATTACTAGGGTATAGAGGTTACCTCTATAACTCCGTATGGCGGAAGGTCTTAAGAGATCCATACGTAGAGGCTCTAGGCACCGAGAGGTCGCAAACAAACTCTTGGCTTTGTGACAAGAGTGAACTTGCTTCCCAATTTTGCAAGCATCACAAAAGTGACTATCATACTTGATCTTGGGGAGATGTCTTACCAACTCCTTAGAGACCAAATATTGAATTAAGCGCATATTAGCGTGACGTGATCTCCTATGCCTAAGAGTAGAACTTTCATCTAAATTCGCTAGACATATGTTGTCTTTAGACTTCCTACTAACCTTCATGACATAAAGCCCATGCTTTCTAATACCTTTTCCAATGACTTCTCCATCTTTTACGATTTCACTATCATGTTCCGAAAAGATGACCTTACACTTATTTTCACAAATTTGACATATACTTAGTAAATTAAAACCTAAGTTATCTACATGCTCAACATTTCAATGGTTAAACTGTACCTTTGCCAATGATGTTACCACGTAGATTACTAGTGAAAGTAACGTTACCTCCATTGTATGCTTTGTAAGTAGAGAGTAGACTTAAACTTCCTGTCATGTGTTTAGAACAACCACTATCCTTAATCCACTTATTGGGCTCTAAATCAATCCCCAAGCATATCTAGGTAACAACATACAAAATCAAACATTTGGTCCCCAGTATCTCATTGGTCCAAAGTTGTTAGTTCCAAACATCCCTTGCATGTGGTTGGGATGCATGAATAGAGGACACATACCCCACGGAGAAAAACGGTATTGTTGAAAATTGTTCCAATTTACCGGAGTATTTTGGTGTCCCTTATTTTTCTTAGGTGTCTTAGACTTTGATGTAGAACGATTTTTGTTTCTAGGTGTATGTGTTTTACTTCTAGGTCATGACTTAGGATGGTCATTATTTTTAGGTGCGGGTATTCTACTACTAGGCCTTGAATCATTTCTTACTCTTGGAGAAGGAGTAGATGATTTCCTCATTACACCTTTCGTTTACATTAAAGTACTCAACGGAATATAGAATTTACTAATTTCCTTTTCATCAATAATAGGTACTTTGGCTTTAACAATGACAAAATGTTTTGGTCCTTTACCTAAAACATATTTTTTCAGAAAAGTTTATTTTCACATTTTTTTAAGCTTTGTTTCCGCGGTTCTTTATCTTCTTCGGTTCCATAAACATAAGGAACCGCGTTGAAAAATATTGATCTGCGGTTAGTGGATTTTTTTCTAAAAATTTAACTTGTTTGGTTTAACTAGTAGATCTTCATCAGTGTTAAAACCTAAACAAAATCGTTTTTTATAATGAATTTGTCTACTAACCATGTTATCAAGAGCATTAGTACCTTTCATGAATTTTTCCAATTTAATAGATGTGTTCATGAGATTATCATTCTCTTGTCTAAGGTTTTCACAACTTAGACATCCTAAATAAACTTATTTATTTTTCTCCATTTTAGCTAATTTACTTTTTAGCTCACTAATCTCATTCTCAAGTTTAGCTTTAGTTGTTTTTAGCAATTTATTATTTTCTATGAACTTTAGACTTAGTTTGCATAGATTATCATATTGACTATCATTGCTATAATATTCGGTTTCGGAATGCACCTCTTTTCAATAATGAGCCATGATACAATTCTCATCTTTAGCGTTATCATCGCATTCTTCACCAATATCATTCCATGACCCTCCAACGAATGCTGCATGGTTCTTGTCACGAGGTGGCTTGGGAATTCACTAATTAAATGATTTCGATCACCGTACCTAAATCACTTCTATCATTTTTGTTATTCCTGACAAATCGGTTCTTCGAGAATAATTTCTTGTTGTTGCTTGGTTGCCTAACGTATTGACCTCGTCTCTTGAACAACTTCTTGAAGTCTCTAACAGCCATAACATACTCCTCATCATCACTATCCGAGGATGAGCTTTCATGATCACTTTGCACTTTCTTGGCCTTCAATGCTAGAGACTTTCTTTCGCTCTTGCTTTTGACCATCTCCGAATTCTTCAAAATTATCATCTCATGAACTTTGAAGTTTCCAATTAGTTCATCAAGTTATAATGTAGTGAGATCCTTTGATTCTTCAATCGTCGTGACATTAGCTCTCCACTTTGGATGCAACGCACGAAGAAACTTCCTAAAATTGTTCTTGCTAGAAAAAACTTCATCAAGTGCTTTTAGACTAGTAATAATAGTATTAAACCTTGCAAATGCACTATCAGTAGTTTCATCTTCTAAGATGACAATTTGTTCATATTGTTAAATAAGAGATCGATTTTGCTTTCTTTGAATTGACTATTACCTTGGTGGGTTATCAAAAGAGTTTCCCATATTTTTTTGGCGGTTTTACACATAAAAATTATTTCATACTCTTTTTTAGGCAAAGAATTATAATCAACCATTTTGGCCTAATTATTTTTAGCAAGTTTCTTTTTAGTGTCATCATTTGAATTTTCAAAAGTAACTATTTCTCTCTTTTTAGAAACATCATTGTATTGTAAAGGAAAAAATTCAACAATGATAATAACATGCCAAAGATCTAAATCTTTTAATTTCATATAAGTCTTAAATCTATTTTTCCAATAACTAAAACTATCAGCTTCAAAAAGTAGTGGTCTTTGCATAAATTGCCCTTCTAGGTACTTGTTAGAATCCATAGATCGATTAAGGTTTTAAAATACAATATATTTTAAAATCTTGAGCAACCCGCTCTGATACCAATTGTAGAAATTAGAAAGTGGGTTGAATAATTTCTCTAGTTAAAATGATCCAAAGATCGGTTTTCAAAAAATCCTTTTCAAAAACTTGATTCAAGTGATTTATGTGAAATCTTTTTATGCATAATATGAACAAGTGATAGTGTATCTAAACAAATAATCACAAAGTATATGCAATTGTGAATAATGAATGGAAAGAGATAAGGCAAGGAAAGACCAAACCGAACACCAAGAATTTATAGGTTCGGCAACAAAGCTCACTCTTCGTTCCTACTCCACTCATCGAGTGCTCCTTACTCGAGAGTTCACTAATCAACAAGCTCCTACAGGTGGAGAAACCTGACACCTCGCTTAACCAATTCCGACTCTAAGCTAAAAATCGAGACCAAATGTTAGCTAGGATCAATCTACACCAATATACTTTGAGGCCTAAGTATTAACCACAATAAATACACAACATCCAAATATACACAATAATTTGGATCTTCACAACCACACAAGAATGAAACAAAGTTTGGATCTTGACTAGATCTTGAACTTGACACAACACCTCAAGGATGAAAGTGTTCTTCTCTTTGCAATTGAGAGGATGAGATGGGAGGAGAAAGATTCACTACTTAAACAAGTATGATCAAATAAATAACCAAGGATTTGTGTAATTAAAGAAGGTGTATTGAATTTGATAATATTTGTGCAAAAGAGGTGAAAAGTAAATTTGGAAATAGTCTACTATTTATAGGAAAAAGGCCCAGCGGCTAGTTTTGAGCGCGACTCATTAAATAGGAATGCGGTTCATTATTGATAATGATCCGCGGGTACTTATAATGACCTGTGGGCTCTAGACTCCGCTCCTTTTTGTCCTTTAGTGTGGATAGTCCATTTGGTGGAATACATATCCAAATGTAATATCCCTTATCCAAACGGAATATCCTATTTTCAAATTTCTATTTTCTTTTTCATAAAAAATTTTCTTAAAATTAAAGTTTATTAAAAACTTTTGTCACTTATAAATAAAAGTGAGTTTTAAGAAAAATATAAATCCTTGATCACTTAGTTAGATTAAGAACTTGTTTATTCATACCTTAAGTGATTATGGATGAAATGAAAAATACTTGAACTCAATAATTTGATTTTCATTTTTTTCGTAAATGCTTGTTTTTGTATATTGATATGAGCAAATCTCATATCAATAAGTCAACAAATTACCCTAAAACACATAGCAAATACCTAACTTTTATGCCAAAAAGCAGTATTATGTGGTATGTTTTGTGTTTGTGCTTATTTAGGTAACAAGGATACAAATTTGAAGCAAACAAGTGAAATCAAGCTCATTTATGATGAAAAGACAAGAGAAGGATCAAAGATGACAAGACATGAGAAGATAAAGGACATATCTTGACAACTTTCAAAAGTTGAGGGACTAAAGTGCAATTTTGGAAAAAGTCAAGATCAAAGTCAAACCTGGTCAACTCTCTAGTCAACCAAGTCAAAGGACTCAAATGATCATTAATGCAGGTCAAAGGACTGATTTTGCCAAAGAAATGAAGAAAAGAGCTTAAATAATAATTCTGCTAAAGAAGAGGGACTGAAATTGCCAAAATTCATGTTACTTTGTGCTTAATCCGTGTGAGAAGGAAAGGACCAATGAGAATGCAAGAAAAAGGGTATCCAGATCACCAAGTCAGCGCCAACTAACTTAGCTTCTCATTTAATAACCGAATCAGCACAGTAGTCCCACTATCTCTCTTTTCAGCCAATCACATGCAGCCATGCAATAATCAATTATCCACTTTTGGATAATGATCTGCGTGAAGACTTTTCAGCAAACCACAAAATGCCACGTGGCAGTTTCAACAGCAGAATGAAGAGAACAATTCAAGGAATTTCAGGATTAGCTTTCAATACCAAAATACTCAAAATCAAGAAACGAAGTTATCCCAATTGGTAAATTAGACTGAAATTGATCCAAGCAAAAATCCCTCTTTGTGTTTTTGAACCGAATTTGCAATTAAGAAGATAAAGCCACCTGGCAGCTCCTGATTGGATACAACACGTCACAAGCACCTCACCAACACTCATCCTACTCTATAAATACCCTAATAGGCTCTCATTTGTAGTGTGTAGCCTAGAATGTGAAAAATACACACTATAATTTTCCTTTCATTTCTAGTTCTTCCCTTTCAGTTACAACAACTCTTAGGTGTTTGACACACACCTAAGATTTTGCTAGTTAGACAGTTATCACTTGTAACAAACTTTCTTTCCAATTAATACAAATTAAAATTCAGTTCACTTTAAATTCATTCTACTTCTCTCATTCTCAAATACTGTTGATACTGTGTGTTGTTGTTGATCTTAATTGATCAAAAGATGCCTTGTTGATGTTTTAGAGTACTATTAGCTGTCCAGTTTCATTTGCAGTTCAATTGGAGTCCATGTTTAGCCATTTGCAGAAACTTGTAGCAGGGGTGGATTATAGCTGAATTTGATGAGGATGATGGTTAATTCTAGTTGATTACTGGTGTATAAGTGTTTTCTAGAGAGCTCAGCGCTCCTCTACTCCATCCGAGGAAGCCTTAAGTTAAAAGGTTCTAAAATCCTGTTTTTGGTTCCTCTCAAGTTTACTTGCATGCTACATTTCCTAGAATAACTACCATGTGTTGATCTGATATGTGTTTAGCTTGTTTGTAGCATAATTGAGTAAGTCTGATTGATTACTAGTTAATTTGCAGACTTGATCTTAGCTTTACTTGATTTCATTAGTCACTCATCATAAGTTTCATATTGTGTTGTATTCTATTTTCATGCTTAATTTTGGTTCATTCATACTTCATTTTGCCTTTTAAACAAGTTCAAATAAGAGTTTTAACCAGCAAATCACTTGTGCTTAAATTCTCTTTGAAAAAGTTCTATAACTGATTTTAAAGTGGTGTTTGGTTTAAGTCAGTTTTGGTGATTCAAGTTTGTCAAATTCTTTGTTAAGTGTTCATTTACATCAGGTAAACTAGTGTAAACATTTTAGTAGAGTGTTGTGGTCAAAATAGTTTTCAAAAAGGCAATTGGTATTGAAAAGTATGGGTCAAGATTTTTAAGTAGATAATCAGTAAAACTTGCTCATTTTGATTCATTGTCATATCTTCATTACTTGACCAAATCAGCTCAAACTTGTTTCAAAGTATAGCTTAACATCTGAACTTTCATAGTCTAAGTGGAAATAATACAGTTTCAAGATTTGAAAGAGAAATCAACTTTTTAGTCAGCTTATGAGCATATGCAAGTTTCTGAGACAAAGTGCTAACTGTTTTACTAGATCTCCATTTCCACTTCATAAACTTGTCATTTTTATTTCACCAATCAGTTTGCCAACATGTTTTGAGTAGAATTTGAGATTTTCAGCTTTTTGGAATTTTGGTCAAAGTTGGTCAAATAAGCTCATTTTTGCTTAATTCTAGATCTGACTTATTCAGTGAATCATTTTCAATTTTAAAAGACATTCCTAGCTTCTTGTCAGTTGATTAATCAGTTTCATCAATAAAATTGGATTGTGGAAGTCTGGATTTCATTTTAGCTTATTCTTGGCTTATTGAGATAAGCAATCTTGAGATTTATAAGCTTTTAAGCTGATTCCTGTTACAAGCCTAGTTAATTTTCCAACTTGAAAGGAGATATCACTAAGCAAGGTAATGATATTAGATCCGAGCTTCGACATGATATACAAACCTCTTTTAGCACTCAAACAAATGATTTGAAGAATATGCTGGCTAGTTTCTTACCAACTCCTCAACCCTCTACTTCGGGCTCTCTTCCTTCAAACACCGTCACCAACCCAAGAGTGAATGTGAGTGCTATTATTACACGCAGTGGAGCAACCTTAGTAGGACCATCTATCCCTCCCCCAGTTACTCCATCTACACCTCCTCCACCACCATTTATCCCTCCTACTCCCACGCCTAGTATTAGTTCTCCATTACTGTCTCCACCTATGCATGAAGAACTACCCAAGAAGAACCCTTCACCAACTCCACCTTCCACCTTTAAACCTTCAACATCTCAACCTTTACCTGCTACACCTACACCACCTAAACCCAACATTCCTTATCCTTCTCGCTTAGACAAGGCAAAACTGCAAACCAAGGATGAGATTCAAGTGTCGAACTATTTGAAGAAGATTTTAGGACTGACCATCACCTTTAGCCTTGTTGAAGCTCTAGCACAAATGCCTAAATTTGTTAAGATGTTTAAGGAATTGCTTAATAAGAAGGAGAAGATGGCCGAGTTTGTTAATACTCGATTGAATGAAAATTGTTCTGCCGTCCTTCTTAAAGAACTTTCGGAGAAACTTGGAGATCCCGGTCGTTTTCTGCTTCCATGTACTTTTCACCAAACCGAAGAATTTACTGCCTTAGCCGATCTCGGGGAAAGTATAAATCTGATGCCTTTAAGTGTTTGGAAAAAGTTATCATTACCTAACCTTACACCAACGAAAATGACTCTTGAGCTTACAAATCGCACTCTCGCTTACCCTCTTGGTATTGCCGAAGATGTGTTCATTAAAGTTGGCACCTTCACTTTTCCGGTCGACTTTGTTGTTGTTGATCATGAAATGGACCCTCGTATTCCTTTAATACTTGGTCGGCCATTCTTGAGAACCGGAAAAGCTTTAGTCGATGTTGTCGAAGGTGAGTTAATCTTAAGGGTCGGGAATGATGCACAAGTTTTTAAAATGGGGAAGCTCACAACCAAACCCAATGGAAAAGAGAGTCAGTGAATATGATTAACGTGCTTGATGATTTTGTCGTCTACAACAATCGTCTATTCGATTCTTGCTATGATAATCCACTGTTCCAAGATGATGTGGATGATTCTCTCTCCAATTTAGATCCCCCACCAATTCATGAGTCTCCACCAATTTATGATTCTTCACTGATCTATGATGATTCTAGTTCCGATGGGGTTGATTATGATAATTTTACTTCTGAGTATCCAGACATGCCAACTTATAATGACTTTGATGATGTCGATACTCTTTCGAGTGATTCTTCACATGATGAAGATCCTCCACCAACCACGCTTGATCCTACTTTGGATGACTACTCATTTGAGGAAGATTTTGCTACTTTTCTCAACACTTACTTCCCAAATGAGAGTGATTCTCCTCCTTTGGATTTTGATGATTATGGTCTTTATCCTCCTTTGGATATGAAGAAACCCGTTTCAAAGGAGAAGAAGCCGGACGACACTGATATCCGCAGTAATTATGTCTTGACACCTCTCTATCCCTTTTCTGAGGATGAGATTGTGCGATTTATGAGCGGATCATCTTCAAGGTCTGCTGAGCCTGAGTGTTATTTTCCCCTAAAGGAAAAGGTTTTCGATCCCGGTATTGGAATTTTCAAGCCATCTCAGTATCCATCTGATGAAATAAAAGGAAATATTTTTGGAACCCATGGAGATATGCTTGCACCTCTTCACACTTACTACCATCGTGCTCCATCTTTGCTTAAGGGAACCTTGCCTACTCTTCTTTGGCTTGCCTTGTTCGCCTTAAGCTTGTGCTATTTGATGGATGAAAACCATGTGTTTGATCCCGGTGGATATGTTTCAAGCTTCTTCCTATGCTAATCAAGGTCGAGTCAGGCTCACGACTCGGTGAACTAAAACAAGCGCTTCTCGGGTGGCAACCCGCAGTATCTATCCTTTTTCTTTGTTTTTATATTAAGTGTAGGGGGAGACCCTAGTATGTGTTTTTTGTTTTCTTTCTAATCATGTGCAGGGATTCGAGCTTTCAAAGATCCATTCTTGATGACTTTTAACAACCCGTGATTCCGTGTACCCGTCTTCCCGGTTTTATCCTAAACTCTTTTGATTCACTATTTTATATTCTTCAATATTAAAATAGGAATCACTTTAGTTATCTCTTCCTTAGCAAGATTTAAACGAAGTGCACAATGTCCTAAGTGTAGGGGAGTTTACTTCGACATGCTTAAACATTGAGGACAATGGTTATATTAAGTGTAGGGGGACTTCTATCGAAGTTAAGTGGGCTTTTCCTTGTATTTATCCTCATTTTAACCGGAAAATTTGATTTTTCGACATTTTTCAAAAATTTTGATCTATTTTGGCCTTGTAGTTTTTCCTTTATTATAGTTATTTTCTTTCTTTGCTAGAATAAATTTTGAATAAAGTGGTTTTAATTTTTAAACGTTGTGAATCTTTTGACTCAACCCGAGTCTACTTATCCAAGTTTACTCTAGCTAGTATCCTTAACGTGTTTAAGTCAAGTTTTGCTAGGCTTTTATATAGGAAACTTTAAAACGCGAAAGTCTTAACTCTCACGGGTTAAGAACAAGAACTTTTCGCAAGTTCCTATAATTTGATCCTATAAAGTCGTTTATCAAGGGAACTTTAAAATGCGAATTCTAAACATGAAAAAGTCTAAGAAGTTGCAAGATCCTATTGATGACTTGAAAACCCAAAACTTTGATTTAATTGGCTAAGCATCCACGAGTCTCATTCCTTGAGATTTTAAATTGTGGAGAACGAGAGATGATAAAGTCAATTATAAGTTTGGTATTCTTTCATGAATTTATGTGAGTTAATTATGAGCTTTTTCTCCCATCACTTGTTAATAAATATATTTGCAATAAATAAGGTCGTACGATTTGAAAAGTTACTTAGCTTCTAGCACACAAGATCATTTAAAAGTTGCTCGGTATTAATTGGAGTTCATAGCCAAGGCATAACTTATTGAAGCGGGATGCGAAGATTGGCGAGTCCGAAAAGGTCCTAACAAGACATGAGGGCTACATTTTGTTGCTAAAGATCTAAAAGTGATGTGAAGAATCGTTTATCAAAAATCAATATGAAGGATCGAGACACACGACGAAAAGCAAATACTCCCGTAAAGATCATGGAGAAGTCTATCCAAAAAGGCCCTAACAAGGTATGAGGATAAATAGATCCAAGTCCTAAAAGGAGGCGGATCGTTATATATCAAAACCCCAAATAAAGATTGGAGAAAAATGAAGAAGTCGTCGTCCAAATATGAAGAATCTCTCGAAAACTTCAAGTGAAGAAATTCCTATTATGAAGAGAAGACCATTATTTCATGAACGTCTCTCAAGATTTGAAGTATGAAGTCACTGCCAAAGATCAGTCCGAGAAAGATCTCAAATCGTGAAGCGAGTTATGCCAAGATATGAACTTTATTTGGTCCCGAGAAGCCGTTTTAAAAGATTTTGTCCTTTAGCAAAATATTGATTAAATCTTCCTACTTTATTTTCAGCCTAAATAACTATCGAAATAAGTCAACAATGCATCCTAGTGATCATTCAAGACAACAATAAAATATAAGAGATACACCTAGGAATAAGGGAGTCTAAGTGAATAATTGGCCCACATGAGTTTGTGATAGTTTGCTAACTTATAATAACAATGATCTCGTTTTTAAGATTGATTTGGGGAACGTGAAACTTGAGGATGATGAACATTCATGACATTCCAAAACCCTAAGGTAAGTTTTTGATCTTTTTACTTGTTTTCTTCCTTTAAATATTTTGTCTCTTTAATAAAGGCCAATGTGGATTGATTGTGATGAAAAATGTATAACTTGCTTTGTAATTAATGCATTGCATGAGGACATTGCAATGGTCAAGTGTAGGGGATTTAATAAGTGTGAAAACACTTATCCCTTTACCACTTAATTATAATAATAACCAAACCAAAACGTGTATTTTATGTCGTAAATGTCGGAATTATGCGTGGTTTGTGTTTTTGTTGTGATTTAGGATCAAAGTGTGAAAAGGGAAGAAAACACGGTCTTTCACGGGCTTTTATCGAAGAAAAAGACAAAAGACGAAGTCAAAAGATCAAGAGTGCAAAAAGAACAGAAGTGCAAGGCCTATTCTGAAGATTTATCAAAGAAAAAGTCTAAATACGGAAGTTTAATAAAGCCGAAGAACTCAAGTCTAATTAATGAAGAATTTATAAGACGAGTTTAATTAATCCCGAGACAAAGTCGATAAAGTCGAAGAATTTAGAAGACGAAAAGACGAGAATGAAAGAAAGAAGGAAGCTTCCAACACATGCTTACCTCCCTAATCTCCTATAAATACCCTCCTAATATCACATTAGGAGGTGTTGGCTATTTTGACAAACTAGTCTTCCACCATTTTCATTTCCATGCACTTTAATTTCATGTCATTTACTTAATTGTCAATTTAACTACCTTGTTTTTCACCTTAAATTTCTTGTCTTTAATTCAAATAAGTCTTTTAGTTTTGTTGTTGAATCTTTATTTTCCTTTAATCAAGCTTTTCTTTATCATTCTTGTTCTACTTTTCTTGTTCTTTTGATTATTGATTCGGATTAAGCATTCTTCTGCTTAATCTTATTTCTTATTTGATTAAAAAGTTTATCTTTTTATTTCTATCTAGGCTTTTATACGAATTAAGATATAAGCTTGACAATCTTATTGGGTTATTTTGTATTTAGCTTATTTATTTTAAAATTTTCTTAAAAGTTTTATCTTTCTTAAAGTTTGCTTATTTTCTTTGATTATTTTGTGTTTCGAAAAGGTTTTAAAATTTGTGCTTGTTTAATTTTACTTATTTGTTTTTAATTAAATTTTTGGTATTTGCTTATTGTCAAAGTGCTTAATTGGTTTTTGCTTATAGCGAATTTCATTCTATCGGAAAGAGGTATTTGGATTCCGACAGCTTGTTACGATCGCAAGAACCACAAGGGTTTCTACATTGCGATCGGTATTGCGATACTCCCCCTTATTCCGATCAAGATTCCGATCGCTCATTGCGATCGTGGATTGCGACGGGGCTTAAGGCTGTATTGCGACGGAATGCTGCCAAATTTTTGACAACCATATTCTGACAGCTTACACATTCCGATGGGATTCCGATGGCCTCATTTGTTCTATATTCCGATGCTTTCATGTTATTCCGATAGATTTGTCTTAATACATTCCGATAGACTCTAGGTTTAGACATTCCGATAGAATTGTTCTTACTTATTCCGATACCTACATTCCGATAAGTATTCCGACGGTTTTGTGGTGACAGCATTCTGACGAGATTCCGACGGATTGGGATTTGTTTTCTAGTAATTTTTAGTTTAATTTTTAAAGCTTATTTTTCCGCCATTTTACTTTAGTGTTATTTTAATCGTTTTTCTTTATTTTAAATTTCAAGTTTACATTTTTATTACATTGTCAAATTAATTTTTCGTCAAGCTTTAGTTTTTGTCATTTAATTTATTTACTTTTAAAAGTTTTAATATTGCACCATTTACGTTTTAATTAGTTTTAGTTTTAATTAACGTCATTTACCTTTAACGTCTTGCAATTTATTTTACAACAACCAAAAATATTCTTTTTCACCAAAAGACGACTGAGTCGTACTTAAACTGGTAGTCAATTCGAAAAGATCGGGAGATAGCTTTTAAACCTAGCAAAATCATACTTTCACATGCTCACCCGCGGGCTGCACAAATACCATTGGGTGTACAACCCCTTCCTCCGAAAAGGAAGAAAAAGAGAAAGATTAAAAATAACACCGTCCATCAAGCCGATCCCGAGAATCGTGCTTTGAACATCACACAAGATTCCATGGCTGCCGTTGACAATCGACCTTTGATGGAGCACCTACAATCCAATGTGCAAGGATATGTCGATGCAATTGTTATACCCGAGATACGCGCAAACTCCTTTGAGCTTAAGACATCTATGATTAGCTTGGTTTCAAACACACCATTTTTGGAAGACCTAGTGATAATCCACACGATCATATCAAGAAGTTTCTATCTCTTTGCAATACCATTAAGTACAATGGAGTTCCCCATGATGCCATTAAGCTAATTTTTATCCAGTTCTCCTTAGAGGGCAATGCCAAGTATTGGTTAGATACACAACCACCTAAGAGCATTACTACTTGGGATGACTTTACTAAGAAGTTTTTGAACAAGTTCTTTCCTCCATCTAAGACCACGACTTTGAGAAACCTAATTATTAGATTTCAAAAAAAAACCTAGCCAAACCTTTAGTGATGCTTGGGAAGAGTTCAAGGATTTATTGAGAAAATGCCCCAATCATGGATTAAATGAAGTTCACCAAATCAATACTTTCAACAATGGATTAAGACGACATCATCAAGATTCCCTCAAATCCTCCGCGGGTGGGAATATTCTTTCCAAATCCATTCAAGAGGCATGGGACATTATTGAGACTAAATCCATGGTGCAAACTAACACACAATTTGATGAGAGAGTCCATGTGGTGCAAGAAAGTGTTACTCCACAATTGGAAGGGATTATCTCTCAAAAGCTTGATACTATCTTGAAATTTTGTGAAATCTCCTTGAACAAGAATTCCACCAATGATGTGAATGATATTTCCATTTCATGTGAGACTTGTGGAGGTCCTTATTCTTACCAACAATGTGACAAGGTTCAAAATTATCAAGTTGCGTGTTATGCTTATCAAGATGAACATAGAGAGCATTTCAAACCTAACATCAACCCTAACAATCTCTCTTACAAGTCAAATAACTACCTTGCTCCACCCGGCTTTCCACCCCAACCACCCACCCAAACTCAAAACAATCCTCCTCAATTGCTTCAAAGAAATCAAGGGCCTAGGCCAAGCTACCAAGGACAAAACAACTTTAGAGAACCAAATACCTTTCACAATCAGGGAAATAACATTCAAGGCAAAAACCAAGGGTTTTACAATCAACCTCCACCTTTCCAACTCAAGGTTTTCAAGGGAATGTGCCACATGATTTTAACACCATTGAGCTTCTTCACAAAATGAATCAATAGAATGAAAGGAGGGAAATGCATGAGGAAACAAATAAAAAGTTTATGATGCTTCTCAATCAAAGGCCACAAGGGGCTCTACCTTCAAACACACAAACAAACCCAAGGGCTAATGTCAATGCTATTACAAAAAGAAGTGGGAAGAAAACTCATGATCCTTCACCACCCAAACCTGCTTTGGTTAAGCCTACTATAGTTCCACCTTGTGATAAGCCATCAACATCAACACCTTCAAGCTCTACAACATCAACAGATACACCTTCTCATCCTACACTTACTTCTCCTTTACCTTCCACACCTACTAATGAAGAAACCAACAAAGAAAATCCTTCATCAACCACTCAACCTCAACCAAAACCTAGCTTACCATATCCATCAAGATTGAGAAAGGAGAAACTGAAAAACAAGGATGATATTCAAGTCTCTAATTTTTTGAGGATGTTCAAGCAACTTAACATAAACATATCCTTTGCGGAAGCTTTAGCCAATATGCCTAAATTTGCTAATCAAGGACCTACTTTCTAACAAGGAGAAATTGGTGTATTTGCCTAATGCTTCCTTAAATGAAAATTGATCCGCGGTTTTTCTAAAGAAGTTGCCTACTAAGCTTGGAGATCCGGGGAGATTTTTGATTCCTTGCAATTTCCCGAGGGTGGAAAATTGCATGGCACTAGCGGATTTAGGGGCAAGCATATATATCATGCCATTATCGGTTTGGAAAAGACTTTCACTTCCCGAGCTCACTCCTACTAGGATGACTCTTGAGTTAGCAAACCATACCATAGCTTATCCGGTGGGAATTGCGGAGGATGTTTTTGTTGGGGTGGATAGATTTACCTTTCCCGCGGATTTTGTGGTGGTTGATTATGATATGGATCCGAGAGTTCCTCTAATTGTTGGTAGGCCATTTTTGAGAACCGATCGTACTCTTATAGATGTGGCGGAAGGTGAACTTACAATAAGGGTAGGAGATGAAAGAGTTGTGTTTAACATGGGAAAGTTATCAAAGAAATCTAATGAGCCCGAAACGGTGAAGCATATTGATGTTGTTAATGAGGAAGAAACTCAAGATGATATCCTTGATGAAGTTTGTGATGAATATTTTTATGAAGCTTGCACAAGTAGAGATTATGATCTTCCTTATGTTGAGACCATTGCATACATTACCTTATCCTTGGATTTTCATGAACCTCAAGAGCTTAAATTTGGTGATTTTGTGATTCATTCCAATCCTCTATTTGAAACATCATTTGATAACCCACTTTTCCACCATGATGATGAAACCAATGAGGATTTTAGTGATGAGGAATCTCTTCTTTGTGATACACCAACATATGATGATTCTAGTGATGATGAGTTCCCCACTTGTGACTCTCCATTCTTTGATAATCACACTTCCTTATGTTTCGAGGGGTCACCAATCTATGATGTTTATGGTGATGATGAGGATTCTATCATGGATGAGAGTAATGAGATTTTATAGGTTGATATACCTTTTGAGTACACACTTGGTTATGTTAATGAGGAGGGGGACATACACTTCCTAGATTCTCTATTGCATGAAGATCCTTTACTTTCTCTCCTTTCCACCCCAACTATTCAAAGTGATAAAGGGAAACAAGTCATGATGGTTCCTTCAAAGAGCTTGTTGTTACCCATTACTCCACAACCTTTCTCTCAACATGTGACCTACAAGGGAGAATATTCTATGGCAACCACCACTTGTTGTTTTCCCATCAAGGAACGGATTTTTGATCCTGATATAGAGCTTGCTAAACAATCTTAGTATCCGCCTGATGCAATAAAACCAAAACTTGTGAGAGATTTATGAGTATCACCTTATCACCTTTGTAAGAACATATGGTTTTGGAGAACAACACCTCACTCTTTTCACCATTGCTTGGGAAGTTAGATGTTGGATTGTGTTATAAGTGGGATGGTAATTATGTATTGGATCGGGGGGGGGGGGGATATTCATGGAGTTTTGATAATTGAAAACTTACTTTACCTCATCATGGAGATTTTTCTTAAATAGGGTAAAACTTTTGTTCTCCATGATAGGTTTTAGAAACTTTTAAGTGTGGGATGAGTCAAGATAGAGACTCCATAAATCAAGCTTAAATAACTAGGCTTAGAGTTTTTAGACTTAGAGTGTGGTAGGATAGCAATAAGGGTATAGAGTTGAGGATAAGTGTAGGGGGAGACCTTCCTTTTGTCTTCATGTTGTTTGTAGGGTTGCTTTCTCATCACGTGCATTTGAGCTTATGGAGGCCCTTGTATCTGGTTCACTTCGTTACTATTGTGATTTTTCATAGACACATTGTGCTTACAAAATGAATCACTATAGTTGATCTTTCCTTAGCTTGGGATAAGCAAAGTCTATTCATTGTCATAAGTGTAGGGGAGTTTATACTCCCATGCTCTTAAACATTAAGGACAATGTTTAGCTTAAGTGTAGGGGGGTCTTCTATCGAAGTGACCTTACCTAGACCTTGTTATTGACCTTCATAATAACATGGAAATTAATTTTTCAAACATTTTTCAGAATTTTGATCTACTTTGGCCACCAAAAATATGCATTCATAATTTTTGCATCAATAATTTTTCATTTGCATAACACATTTACATTGTATATATTTCTTCTTTTGTTCTTTATGAAAAATTTAAAAAGGGAAAAAAATAATAAAGGATATGGTTTAACAAATTTAGACTTCTTTGACATATTATGCCTGAAATTGAGTATTTGTAAGTTCGTTTATTCTTTACTCTTGACAAATTGAAAGGCCTAAAAATATCGAGCTTTAAATTGTTCTTGGTTGTTAAGGGTATTTGGATTTCTATGTCTAATTCAATCAACACGTAAAAAGATGAAAATAGTAATGCTACGTATCCGTAAAACAAAGTGCACGTATGAATTACTATTCACAACGTACAAATTTTAAATGCATAAAAAATAAATTGCTTGAAATGTAAACTAAATGTAAGTGTAAGGACTAAAATGTAAAAATCAGAAACTAGAAGGACCAAATATGTAATATGTAACAAACTAGTAACAAATTTAACAAGTTTACAAAACTGCCTAACTAAATTTGTTAAAACCTGAAATTGAAAGGACTAAGTATTTGCAAACCTTATAAACTTGACAATTAACACTGAATACACACTATAGCAAACAACAAGGACCAAAGTGCAATTTAAATGAAAGTTTTGTTAAAACGGGTCTAGTGGATACAATAAGCTGGCTAGAGCTTATTAATGAACCAAATTAAGTCTGGTTTGTTTTAAAATGCTCAAAATAGAAAATTAACTAGGCTTGTAACAGGAATAAGCTTAAAAGCTTATAAATCTCAAGATTGCTTATCTCAATAAGCCAAGAATAAGCTAAAATGAAATCCAGACTTTGACAATCCAATTTTATTGATGAAACTGATTAATCAACTGACAAGAAGTTAGGAATGTCTTTTAAAATTGAAAATGATTCACTGAATAAGCCAGATCTAGAATTAAGCAAAAATGAGCTTATTTGACCAACTTTGACCAAAATTCCAAAAAGCTGAAAATCTCAAATTCTACTCAAGACATGTTGGCAAACTGATTGGTGAAAGAAAAATGACAAGTTTATGAAGTGGAAATGGAGATCTAGTAAAACAGTTAGCATTTTGTCTGAGAAACTTGCATATGCTCATAAGCTGACTAAAAAGCTGATTTCTCTTTCAAATCTTGAAACTGTATTATTTCTACTTAGACTATGAAAGTTCAGATGTTAAGCTATACTTTGAAACAAGTTTGAGTTGATTTGGTCAAGTAATAAAGATATGACAATGAATCAAAATGAGCAAGTTTTACTGATTATCTACTTAAAAATCTTGACCCATACTTTTTTAATGCCAATTGCCTTTTTGAAAACTATTTTGACCATAAAACTCTACTAAAATGTTTACACTAGTTTACCTAATGTAAATGAACACTTAACAAAGGATTTAACAAACTTGAATCACCAAACCTGACTTAAACCAAACACCACTATAAAATCAGTTATAGAACTTTTTCAAAGAGAATTTAAGCACAAGTGATTTGCTGGTTCAAACTCTTATTAGAACTTGTTTAAAAGGCAAATTAAAGTATGAATGAACCAAAATTAAGCATGAAAATATACTACAATACAATATGAAACTTATGATGAGTGACTGATGAAAATTACCTAATGAAATCAAGTAAAGCTAAGATCAAGGCTTCAAATCAACTAGTAATCAATCAGACTAACTCAATAATGCTACAAAAAAGCTAAACACATATCAGATCAACACATTGTAGTTATTCTAGGAAATGTAGCATGCAAGTACACTTGAGAGGAACCAAAAACAGGATTTTTAGAACCTTTTAGCTTAAGGCCTCCTCTGATGGAGTAGAGGAGCGCTGAGCTCTCTAGAAAACACTTATACACTAGTAATCAACTAGAAGTAACCATCATCATCATCAAATTCAGCTATAATCCACCCCTGCTACAAACTTTTGTAAATGGCTGAAAATGGACTCCAATTGAACTCCAAATGAAACTGAATAGCTAATAGTACTCCAAAACATCAACAAGGCATCTTTTGATAAATTAAGTTCAACAGCAACACACAGTATCAACAGGATTTGAGAATGAGAGAATTAGAATGAATGTAAAGTGAATTGAATTTGAATTTGTGTTAATTGGAGGGAAAGTTTGTTACAAGTGATAACTGTCTAACTAACAAACTCTTAGGTGTGTGTCAAACACCTAAGAGTTGTTGTAACTGAAAGGGAAGAACTAGAAATGAAAGGAAAATTCAAGTGTGTGTTTTTCACAGTCTAGGCTACACACTACAAATGAGAGCCTATCAGGGTATTTATTGAGTAGGATGAGTGTTGGTGAGGTGCTTGTGACGTGTTGTATCCAATCAGGAGCTGCCAGGTGGCTTTATCTTCTTAATTGCAAATTCGGTTCAAAAACACAAAAAAGGATTTTTGCTTGGATCAATTTCAGTCTAATTGACCAATTGGGATAACTTCGTTTCTTGATTTGGAGTATTTTTGGTGTTAAAAGCTAATCCTGAAATGCCTTGAATCGTTCTCTTCATTCTGCTGTTGAAACTACCATGTGGCGTTTTGTGGTTTGCTGAAAAGTCTTCACGCGGATCATTATCCAAAAGTGGATAATTGATTATTGCATGGCTGCATGTGATTGGCTGAAAAGAGAGATAGTGGGACTACTGTGCTGATTCGGTTATTAAATGAGAAGCTAAGTTAGTGGCCAGCTGGCGCTGACTTGGTGATCCAGATACCCTTTTTCTTGCATTCTCATTGGTCCTTGCCTTCTCACACAGATTAAGCACAAAGTAACCTGAATATTGGCAATTTTAGTCCCTCTTCTTTAGCAGAATTATGATTTAAGCTCTTTTCTTCGTTTCTTTGGCAAAATCAGTCCTTTGACCTTCATTCTTGATCATTTGAGTCCTTTGACTTGGTTGACTGACCAGGTTTGACTTTGATCTTGACTTTTTCCAAAATTACACTTTAGTCCCTCAACTTTTGAATGTTGTCAAGATAGGTCCTTTATCTTCTCATGGCTTGACATCTTTGATCATTCTCTAGTATTTTTATCATAAATGAGTTTGATTTCACTTGTTTGCTTCAAATTTGTATCCTTGTTACCTAAATAAGCACAAACACAAAACATACCACATAATAATGCTTTTTGGCATAAAAGTTAGGTATATGCTATGTGTTTTAGGGTGATTTGTTGACTTATTGATATGAGTTTTTGCTCATATCAAATCCCCTACACTTTATCATTGCCATGACCTCATGCAATACCATATTTTAAAGCACAACTTTATATTTTCTCATAATTAACCCACCTTGGCCAATATGAAATGCTTTTACACTACTCTACACTATATGATGCATGATTTTGGTTTTATACAATGCAATGCAAAGAAGAACAGTTCTATTTATATATTCTTGGATTTTTCATAAATAGTTTTGATGGAAATCACTCATAAAGAAATCAATGACTTAGATTAGGGCTTTTGGTACCATGAACACTTATCACCCTCAAGTTTCACTTTCCCCGTACCAAGCTTGAAAATGGGATCATTGTATTCACAAGTAAAAAATACATCAACTTATTCATGACAATTAAATGTGGAACCGGTTATTATTTGAGCAAATTGATTTTGGGCAAATTTGTCATTATTTAAAGCGTGAAGTATAAGAAATGCAAAATCCAAAAAATAAGGAAGCACGATTTTAATCGTAAGTAATCCTCTCATCCATTACTCGAAAAACCGCTCACAATTAATATAAGTCTGTCTCAAAAATAATAAGTCATTCGCCTTATGTGTAAAATCCTCATGGCATGCATTAATAAGTAGCTACACACTCGCTAAGGAAAGAAAAATAAAACTCACGTAATAATTTATATCCGCCGCCTTTTTGAGACCTTGGATCTTCAATCCCGCAACCCGTCAAGGTAATATTGGATTGGAGAAACTATCAAATCCCCGCAACCCGTCAAGGTAATATTGGAATTCAATAGTTACTATAATTAACACTTCACTGCCCCTCTTGGGAGTCTTTATAATTATTTTTTTCTTTTTTTTTCTTTTTCTCTTTTTTTTCTAGCCACTCTTTTTTTCATAAGCCGCTCTTATTTTTCTTTATTCATCACAAAGAAAGTTGAAAAGAATAAAAGGAAAAACACCCGCTAAGTATTAAGCATGACATAAGTCTAGTACACATAAAACGTTCTAACTTAGAATCTTAAGACGTACTTATACCAACCATGAATGATTAGTAAAAAATGCATAAGAGACTACAAACCAATTAAAACCGTTCTTGATTATTTATTAACATATATACATGCGAAGAAAATAGAGGTAAAGAAAGAGAAGGGTATAGCCACAAGTAACTGTCATGAAGTTATCTAGCCCTTTTATACTTCCTTCAACTCTATCATCTCCCATTATCCACAAATTTAAAATCTCAAATAATGAGAGTCATGGATGCTTAGCCTAATAGACCAATTAAGGACTACATAGTTAAGGATACTAGCTAGAGCAAGCTTAGATAAGCAAACTCCAGTTGAGTCAAAGTATTCATGGCGTGCCTAATATGTCAAAGAAGTCTAAATTTGTTAAACCATATCCTTTATTTTATTTTTTCCCTTTTTGAATTTTTCATAAAGAACAAAAGAAGAAATATATACAATGCAAATGTGTTATGCAAATGAAAAATGATTGATGCAAAAACTATGAATGCATATTTTTGGTGGCCAAAGTAGATCAAAAATTTGAATAATGTTTGAAAAATTAATTTCCAAGTTATCATGAAGGTCAATGACAAGGTCTAGGTAAGGTCACTTCGATAGAAGACCCCCCCCCCACTTAAGCTAAACATTGTCTTTAATTTTTAAGAGCATGGGAATATAAACTCCCTTACACTTATGACAATGAATAGACTTTGCTTAACCCAAGCTAAGGAAAGATCAATTATAATGAATTCATTTTTTAAGCACAATGTGTCTATGTAAAATCACAACAGTAACAAAGTGAACCGGATACAAGGGCCTCCTCCATAAGCTCCAGTGCACGTGATGAGAGAGCAACCCTACAAACAACATGAAGACAAAAGGAAGGTCTCCCCCTACACTTATCCTCAACTCTATACCCTTATTGCTATCCTACCACACTCTAAGTCTAAAAACTCTAAGCCTAGTTATTCAAGCTTGATTTATGGAGTCTCCAGATCGACTCATCCCACACTTAAAAGTGTCAAAAACCTATCATGGAGAACAAAAGTTTTACCCTTTTTAAGAAAAATCTCCATGATGAGGTAAAGCAAGTTTTCAATTATCAAAACTCCATAAATATCTCCCTGGATCAAATACATAATTACCATCCCACTTATAACACAATCCAACATCTAACTTCCCAAGAAATGGTGAAAAGAGTGAGGTGTTGTTCTCCAAAATGGTTGCCCATATGTTCTTCCAAAGGTGATAAGGTGATACTCTTAAGTCTCTCACAAGTTTTCCTTTTATTGCATCAGGCGGATACTGGGATGGTTTAGCAAGCTCTATATCAGGATCAAAAATTCGTTCCTTGATGGGAAAACAACAAGTGGTGGTTTCCATAGAAGATTCTCCCTTGTAGGTCATATGTTGAGAGAAAGGTTGTGGAGTAATGGGTAACAACAAGTTCTTTGAAGGAACCATCATGACTTGTTTTCTTTTAACACTTTGAAAAGTTGGGGTGGAAAGGAGAGAAAGTAAAGGATCTTCATGCAATAGAGAATCTAGAAAGAGTATGTACCCCTCCTCATCAACATAACCAAGAGTGTAGTCAAAAGGTATATCAACCACTAAAAACTCATCACTCTCATCCATGATAGAATCCTCCTCATCACCATAAACGTCATAGAGTGGTATATCAAAGATTAGTGACCCCTCAAAACTTATGGAAGTGTGATTATTAAAGAATGGAGAGTCACAAGTGGGGAACTCATCATCACTAGAATCATCATATGTTGGTGTATCACAAAGAAGAGATTCCTCGTCACTAAAATCCTCATTGGTTTCTTCATCATGGTGGAAAAGTGGGTTATCAAATGATGTTTCAAAGAGAGGATTAGAATGAATCACAAAATCACCAAAATTAAGCTCTTGAGGTTCATGAAAATCCAAGAATAAGGTAATAGATGCAATGGTCTCAACATAAGGAAGATCATAATCTCCACTTGAGCAAGCTTCATAAAAATATTCATCACATACTTCATCAAGGATATCATCTTGAGTTTCTTCCTCATTAACAACATCAATATGCTTCACCGTTTCGGGCTCATTAGAATTCTTATATAACATTCCCATGTTAAACACAACTCTTTCATCTCCTACCCTAATTGTAAGTTCACCTTCCGCCACATCGATAAGAGTACGACCCGTTCTCAAAATGGCCTACCAACAATTAGAGGAACTCTTGGATCCATATCATAATCAACCACCACAAAATCCGCGGGAAAGGTAAATCTATCCACCCCAACAAAAACATCCTCCACAATTCCCACCGGATAAGCTATGGTACGGTTTGCTAACTCAAGAGTCATTCTAGTAGGAGTGAGCTCGGGAAGTGAAAGTCTTTTCCAAACAGATAATGGCATGAGATTTATGCGTGCCCCTAAATCCGCTAGTGCCATGCAATTTTCCACCCCAGGAAATTGCAAGGAGTCAAAAACCTCCCCGGATCTCCAAGCTTAGTAGGCAACTTCTTAAGCAAAACCGCGGAGCAATTTTCATTTAAGGAAGCATTAGGCAAATCCACCAAGTTCTCCTTGCTAGAAAGTAGGTCCTTGATCATCTTAGAAAATTTAGGCATATTGGCTAAAGCTTCCGCAAAGGATATGTTTATGTTAAGTTGCTTGAACATCCTCAAAAAAATAGAGACTTGAATATCATCCTTGTTTTTCAATTTCTCCTTTCTCAATCTTGATGGATATGGTAAGCTAGGTTTTGGTTGAGTTTGAGTGGTTGATGAAGGATTTTCTTTGTTGGTTTCTTCATTACTAGGTGTGGAAGGTAAAGGAGAAGTAGGTGTAGGATGAGATGGTGTATGTGTTGATGTTGTAGAGCTTGAAGGTGTTGATGTTTATGGCTTATCACAGGGTGGAACTATAGTAGGCTTAACCAAAGTAGGTCTGGGTGGTGAAGGATCATGAGTTTTCTTCCCACTTCTTGTTGTGTTAGCATTGACATTAGCCCTTGGGTTTGTTTGTGTGTTTGAAGGTAGAGCCCCTTGTGGCCTTTGATTGAAAAGTATCATAAACCTTTTGTTTCTTTCCTCATGCATTTCCCTCATTCTTTTCTCATTAGCTTGGAACCTCCTTTCATTCTCTTGTTTCATTTTGTGAAGAAGCTCAATGGTGTTAAAATCATGTGGCACATTCCCTTGAAAACCTTGAGATTGGAAAGGTGGAGGTTGATTGTAAAACCCTTGGTTGTTGCCTTGAAATTTATTTCCTTGATTGTGAAAGGTATTGGGTGTTCTAAAGTTGTTTTGCCCTTGGTAACTTGGCCTAGGCCCTTGATTTCTTTGAAGCAATTGAGGAGGATTGTTTTGAGTTTGGGTGGGTGGTTGGGCCGGGTGGAGCAAGGTAGTTATTTTACTTGTAAGAGAGATTTTTAGGGTTGATGTTAGGTTTGAAATGTTCTCTATGTTTATCTTGATAAGCATAACACGCAACTTGATAATTTTGAACCTTGTCACATTATTGGTAAGAATGAGGACCTCCACAAGTCTCACATAAAATAGCAATATCATTCACATCATTGGTGGAATTCTTGTTCAAGGATATTTCACAAAATTTTAAGATAGTATCAAGCTTTTTAGAGATAATCCCATCCAATTGTGTAGTAACACTCTCTTGCACCACATGGACTCTCTCATCAAATTGTGTGTTAGTTTGCACCATGGATTTAGTCTCAATAATGTCCCATGCCTCTTGAATGGATTTGGAAAGAATATTCCCACCCGTGGAGGATTTGTGGGAATCTTGATGATGTCGTCTTAATCCATCGTAGAAAGTATTGATTTGGTGAACTTCATTTAATTCATGATTGGGGCATTTTCTCAATAACTCCTTGAACTCTTCCCAAGCATCACTAAAGGTTTGACTAGGTTTTTGTTGAAATCAAATAATTCGGTTTCTCATAGCCGTGGTCTTAGATGGAGGAAAGAACTTGTTCAAAAACTTCTTAGTAAAGTCATCCCAAGTAGTTATGCTCTTAGGTGGTTGTGTATATAACCAATACTTGGCATTGCCCTTTAAGGAGAATTGGACCAAAATTAGCTTAATGGCATCATGGGGAACTCCATTGTACTTAATGGTATTGCAAAGAGGTAGAAACTTCTTGATATGATCGTGTGGATTATCACTAGGTCTCCCAAAAATGGTGTGTTTGAAACCAAACTAATCATAGATGTCTTAAGCTCAAAGGAGTTTGCGGGTATCTCGGGTATAACAATAGCATCGACATATCCTTGCACATTGGATTGTAGGTGCTCCAACAAAGGTTGATTGTCAACGACAGCCATGGATTCTTGTGTGATGTTCAAAGCACGATTCTCGGGATCGGCTTGATGGACGGTGTTATTTTTAATCTTTCTCTTTTTCTTCCTTTTCGGAGGAAGGAGTTGTACACCAAATGGTATTTGTGCACGCCCGCGGGTGAGCATGCAACTCAAATCAAGGAATGAGAGAAAAGCTCTCCTTCGACTTTGGAAAAGAATGGATTATCCTTTCCAGGATTCAATAAGTAATATCCACAAGAAAATATAGTATACGTAAGTAATACTTGGGTGCAAGACCCCCAATCAAGCTTTCCTTATTGGAATACGCACTAGTGAACGGGGGGTTAGGTGGCGCGAAGCACTTAAGTACCTATTAACCCTTAGACGGCATTTTATAGCACGTCGCCTTTCTATTTACTTTGTAGTTTGTATTCTTCGAATTCTTGTCTATTGGAAGTATTTATATATTCTTGCTTAATTAAATTTGATCGATACACGTGTCAAGGACCGGAGCGCTCCCGAACACGGTGTATTGCAAAAGCAATACTTATGGAAGTATGTGTAATGAGTGTTCGTATACGTATACATATCTACATATAATAATATATCAAAAATATTTTTGTATTTATTAGGTTTTTTAAAAAAAATACTATATGCACGTAAAAACCGATGAAATCCAATAATATATATTTTTGGTTGCAATCTTTTAGGAAAAATATTGCTTTTTGAATTTTTTATTTTTTTGGTTCAATTCTTTAGGAAAAGAATTGATTTTGTTATTTTTTAGTTTTTATATTTTTGTATTTTTTTTATGTTTTTGATTTATGATACGTAAAAATAACGTTAACGAGGTGAACGGATCCCAAAATCCAATCGAAACCGTCAATCAATAGTCTCTCGTAATGTCATGAACCGACAGCGGCGCCATTTGAAATTTAGTATTTGTAAGTTCGTTTATTCTCGACTCTTGACAAATTGAAAGGCCTAAAAATATCGAGCTTTAAATTGTTCTTGGTTGTTAAGGGTATTTGGATTTCTATGTCTAATTCAATCAACACGTAAAAACATGAAAATAGTAATGCTACGTATCCGTAAAACAAAGTGCACGTATCAATTACTATTCACAAAGTACAAATTTTAAATGCATAAAAAATAAATTGCTTGAAATGTAAACTAAATGTAAGTGTAAGGACAAACTATAAAAATCAGAAACTAGAAGGACCAAATATGTAAAATGTAACAAACTAGTAACAAATTTAACAAGTTTACAAAACTGCCTAACTGAATTTGTTAAAACCTAAAATTGAAAGGACTAAGTATTTGCAAACCCTAAAAAGTTGACAATTAACACTGAATACAAACTATAGCAAACAACAAGGACCAAAGTGCAATTTAAATGAAAGTTTTGTTAAAAACGGGTCTGGTGGATACAATAAGCTGGCTAGAGCTTATTAATGAACCAAATTAAGTCTGGTTTGTTTTAAACTGCTCAAAATGGAAAATTAACTAGGCTTGTAACAGGAATCAGCTTAAAAGCTTATAAATCACAAGATTGCTTATCTCAATAAGCCAAGAATAAGTTAAAATGAAAACCAGACATCCACAATCCAATTTTATTGACGAAACTGATTAATCAACTAACAAGAATCTAGGAATGTCTTTTAAAATTGAAAATGATTCACTAAATAATCCAGAATCTAGAATTAAGCAAAAATGAGCTTATTTGACAAACTTTGACCAAAATTCCAAAAAGCTGAAAATCTCAAATTCTACTCAAGACATGTTGGCAAACTAATTGGTGAAAGAAAAATGACAAGTTTATGAAGTGAAAATGGAGATCTAGTAAAACAGTTAGCACTTTATCTCAAAAACTTGCATATGCTCATAAGCTGACTAAAAAGCTGATTTCTCTTTCAAATCTTGAAACTATATTATTTTCACTTAGACTATTAAAGTTCAGATTTTAAGCTATACTTTGAAACAAGTTTGAGCTGATTTGGTCAAGAAATGAATATATGACAATGAATCAAAATGAGCAAGTTTTACTGATTATCTACTTAAAAATCTTGACCTATACTTTTTCAATACCAATTGCCTTTTTGAAAACTATTTGACCACAAAACTCTACTAAAATGTTTACACTAGTTTACCTGATGTAAATGAATACTTAATAAAGGATTTAAAAAACTTGAATCACCAAAACAAACACCACTTTAAAATCAGTTATAGAACTTTTTCAAAGAGAATTTAAGCACAAGTAATTTGTTGGTTCAAACTCTTATTAGAACTTGTTTAAAAGGTAAACTGAAGTATGAATGAACCAAACTTAAGCATGAAAATAGACTACAACACAATATGAAACTTATGATGAGTGACTGATGAAAATTACGTAATGAAATCAAGTGAAGCTAAGATCAAGGCTGCAAATCAACTAGTAATCAATCAGACTAACTCAATTATGCTACAAACAAGCTAAACACATATAAGATCAACACATAGTAGTTATTCTAGGAAATGTAGCATACAAGTACACTTGAGAGGAACCAAAAATAGGATTTTTAGAACCTTTTAACTTAAGGCCTCCTCTGATGGAGTAGATGGAGTAGAGGATCGTTGAGCTCTCTAGAAAACACTTATACATTAGTAATCAACTAGAATTAACCATCATCATCATCAAATTTAGCTATAATCCACCCCTGCTACAAGCTTCTGTAAATGGCTAAAAATGGACTCCAATTGAACTCCAAATGAAACTGAACAGCTAATAGTACTCCAAAACATCAACAAGTCATCTTTCGATCAATTAATATCAACAACAACACCCAGTATCAACAGGATTTGAGAATGAGAGAAGTAGAATGAATGTTAAGTGAACTGAATTTAAATTTGTATTAATTGGAGGGAAAGTTTGTTACAAGTGATAACTGTCTAACTAACAAACTCTTAGGTGTGTGTCAAACACCTAAGAGTTGATGTAACTGAAAGGGAAGAACTAGAATTGAAAGGAAAATTGAAGTGTGTGTTTTTCACACTCTAGGCTACACACTACAAATGAGAGCCTATCAGGATATTTATAGAGTAGGATGAGTGTTGGTGAGGTGCTTGTGACGTGTTGTATCCAATCAGGAGCTTCTAGGTGGCTTTATCTTCTTATTTGCAAATTCAGTTCAAAAACACAAAGAGGGGTTTTTGCTTGGATCAATTTAGTCTAACTGACCAATTGGGATAGCTTCATTTCTTGATTTGCAGTATTTTTGGTGTTGACAGCTAATCCTGAAATGCCCTGAATCATTCTCTTCATTCTGCTGTTGAAACTGCCACGTGGTGTTTTGTGGTTTGCTGAAAAAGCTTCACGCGGACCATTATCCAAAAGTGGATAACTGATTATTGCATGGCTGCATGTAATTGGCTGAAAAGAGAGATAGTGGGACTACTGTGCTGATTCGGTTATTAAATGAGAAGCTAAGTTAGTGGCCAGTTGGCGCTGACTTGTTGATCCGGATACCCTTTTTCTTGCATTCTCATTGGGCCTTGCCTTCTCACACGGGTTAAGCACAAAGTAACATGAATTTTGGCAATTTCAGTCCCTCTTCTTTAGCAGAATTATGATTTAATCTCTTTTCATCATTTCTTTGGCAAAATCAGTCCTTTGACCTTCATTCTTGATCATTTGAGTCCTTTGACTTGGTTGACTTGAGAGTTGACCAGGTTTGACTTTGATCTTAAAATTGCACTTTAGTCCCTCAGCTTTTGAATATTGTCAAGATAGGTCATTTATCTTCTTATGGCTTGTCATCTTTAATCCTTCTCTTGTCTTTTTATTATAAATGAGCTTGATTTCACTTGTTTGCTTCAAATTTGTATCCTTGTTACCTAAATAAGCACAAACACAAAACATCCCACATAATACTGCTTTTTGGCATAAAAGTTAGGTATTTGCTATGTGTTTTAGGGTAATTTGTTGACTTATTGATATGAGATTTTGCTCATATCAAGGCCCACCATGAATACTTTGACTCAACCCAAGTTTGCTTGTCTAACCTTACTCTAGCTAGTATCCTTAACCATGTAGTCCTTTATTGGTCTATTAGGCTAAGCATCCACGACTCTCATTATTTGAGATTTAAAATTTGTGGAGAATGGGAGATGATAGAGTTGAAGCAAGTATAAAAGGGCTAGATAAACTTCTTAACAATTACTTGTGGCTATACCCTTCTCTTTCTTTACCTCTATTTTCTTCGCATGTATATATGTTAATAAATAATCAAGAATGGTTTTAATTGGTTTGTAGTCTCTTATGCATTTTTGACTAATCATTCATGGTTGGTATAAGTACGTCTTAAGATTCTAAGTTAGAACGTTTTATGTGTACTAGACTTATGTCATGCTTAATACTTAGCAGGTGTTTTTCCTTTTATTCTTTTCAACTTTCTTTGTGAGGAATAAAGAAAAATAAGAGCGGCTTATGGAAAAAATGAGTGGCTAGAAAAAAAAGAGAAAAAGAAAAAAAAATAATTATACAAGACTCCCAAGAGGGGCAGTGAAGTGTTAATTATAGTAAATATTGAATTCCATTATTACCTTGACGGGTTGCGGGGATTTGATAGTTGCTCCAAACCAATATTACCTTGACGGGTTACGGGATTAAAGATCCAAGGTCTCAAAAAGCAGGCGGATATAAATTATTGCGTGAGTTTTATTTTTCTTTCCTTAGAGAGTGTGTAGCTACTTATTAATGCATGACATGAGGATTTTACACATAAGGCGAATAACTTATTATTTTTGAGACGGACTTATATTAATTGTGAGCGGTTTTTCGAGTGATGGATGAGAGTATTACTTAGGTTTAAAACCATGCTTCCTTATTTTTGGATTTTTCATTTCTTATACTTTACGCTTTAAATAATGACAAATTTGCTCAAATAATAACCGGTTCCACATTTAATTGTCATAAATAAGTTGATGCACTTTTTACTTGTGAATACAATGATCCTGTTGGGTCCACTAGATATGGATCTTGCAGCCTGTTAAGGATGGTGAACGACTTCTGTAATCACAAGTCTATTCACAGAGAGACTCTAGATAACACACACAATATAAGTGCGGAATACAAATACTATGAACAAGAAGAAACAGAATAACTATAATGACTTGATCCTTACTAAGAATTTCTAATATTAATATGAACTAAATAATGTTTGATGAAGGTCTGTTTAACCCTTCTGCCAATGGTTCCTTTTATACTACAAGGAAACCCTAATACAACATTAAAACAAAATGTGTAACTTCTATTATGCATATCCTTTCCTAACATATCTCATGCATATCCTAACAAACTACTCAAAATAATAATGCTCCTACTACTACTAGGACCAGGAGGAACTACATACCTCCTAGCATACCTGTTACAAATGTCTATTACAGAGGTCCTAACAATCCTCCCCTAAACTTGAATTTGACTTGTTGAGTTCAAGTTTCCTGGTAGATCGTGCAAAATAGCTTGAGAACTGGAACAACAATACAAACAGCAGCATCATAACCATCAGCATGAACAACATAAAGACTGCTGCAACGAGTAACACCTAAAAGCTTCTTGAAAGAGTGAAACAGATCTACACCTTGTTGAATCTTTACAGCAACATGAGCAGATTTGATGAGCCTTTACCAAGTAGCTGCTCACTCTTGGGCTAGCTAGTATTTGTGGTGGAATACGCATCACCCTGGGAGACCAGAACCTAGCCCAACTCTTAGAACGTGAATCAAGGGTAAGTGGGGGTACCCTAATGTTTTTGGGCGAATCATCACAGTCGTCAACGAATTTGATATTAGTCTTTACCAGAAGTCGTACCCTTCCGGACTAGCCAACTCTTGGCAATGAAGCATCGGTGAGCTGAAAACCTTATAGCTTTAAGCAAGCTATTACGGCTATCAATGGATTTGATATATATCTTTACCAAGAGCCGTACCCCCTTGGACTAGCCACTTTTCAGTCTAAGACCAAGGCAAGTGAAAACCCTCCAAGTTTTGGAAGACTGGGTACCATCAACGAATTTGATAATCACACCAGAGCCGTACCCTCATGATGAATCAACTCTTTCTTGTCTATTAAACATGGTGAGTTGAGCACCATTTGTTGTGTGGACTAGGTCCAATACCAGAAGTACCTCTCAAAAACAGCCCAAGTGTGAAAATGTCAAGTGAAAAGCAATGTCATGATGGAAAAGTATAAGCAGATATTATATGATGTACAAGTTTGAAATTCCATCACATGTTTAAAGTATAAGCAGATATTATATAAAAAAGTATATTTTTTTAACTAACTAAATAAAATGTGAGTCACCAATCAGTGTACAAACTGGTGAAAAGAATGTTAGTATAACTAATAACAAGATTTTTGCTAGTTGAAAAAGTTCGTTTCTCGGTGTCTAATCGAATTGATTTCCAGTTAATTGTGCGAGATTAGTTGTTCTTGGTGAAACAAATATTTTTGGTTTTGGAAAATAAATGAGCAAGACTTAATAATAAATGACGAGAAATTAAAACAAGTTAAAATGTAAACGGTGCTATATTTAAAACTTTAAAATTAAATGACGAGAAATGAAAGGACGTAAAATTAAATCTTGGCGAAAAGTAATTGCGAGAAAATTAAAAGGTAAATAAAGTACATGAATCAAATAAAAACTTAAACTAAAAAGAAAGCAGATAAAAATTCAATTAAAGAAAAAGGCGGGAAAAATAAAACTTGAAAATAAAAGACAAAAATACTTAAACAGAAAAATCACAAAGAAAATTAGACAGAAACCTTCATTCGGAAGTTAAAACTTCCGGATGAAGCCCAAACTTCCGGATGAAGAACAACTTCCGGATGAAGAACAAACTTCCGGATGAAGCCCAACTTCCGGATGAAGCCCAACTTCCGGATGAAGAACAAACTTCCGGATGAAGCCCAACTTCCGGATGAAGAACAAACTTCCGGATGAAGAACAACTTCCGGATGAAGAACAACTTCCGGATGAAACTTCCAACTTCCGAATAAAGAACAGTCTTCCGAATGAAGCTTCAAATCTTCCGAATGAAGCTTGCTTCATTCGGAACTTTTCAAGTTCCGGATGAAGCTTACCTGGGAATGAAGGAATACAGTAACCACCAAACGAAGAACAGGGTATAAACAGTAACAACGATTTATCCTTAAATCAATTAAAATCAAACGAAAGATTAAACCAAAACAACCAATAAGCATCAACAAACAATAATCAATAAAAACAAATCATCAAAACTAACAAACATAACCAAATCAATAAAAATCCACTTGATCAAAATCATAAAAACTCAAGAACATGAACAATGATGAATAAGAACAAATTAAACTAGAAAGAATGAAGATGATGAATTAAAAGCTTGATTAAAAAGTAAAGATTCAATAACAAAAACTTAAACACAAATTAATCTAGAGAGAGAAAGCATAAGTTTAGAGAGAGAAACTACCTACTCCTAATCTAATCCTAAAACTAACCTAAGACTAACCAACCCTCTCACATGTTGTGAGGGTGGTATTTATAGGAGAGGGGAGTGGTTGGTGGCTTCCTCTTTCTTTCTTTCTTGGTCCTCAGTCTTTCAGTCTTCTTAAATTCTTCGACTTTTAAGACTTCGTCTCGGGATTTCTTTGAACTCGTCTTGTAATTACTTCATAATTTAGACTTGAGTTCTTCGGCTTTTTAGTAAACTTCCGTCTTTTGACTTTTCCTTCAATAAAAGCCCGTGAAAGCCGTGTTTTCTCCACTTTTCACCTTCTCGACCCTGAAACATAATAAAAACACAAACCACGCATAATTCCGCCATTTACGACATAAAATATACGTTTAGGTCCCGTTTTTAATGTAATTAAGTGGTAGAAAAGATGGGTGTTTTCACACCTATCAATAACACAAGAATAGAAGAACCATACCAATCACTTACCAGAAGCTACAACCTTGTCTGCATGCAGCCGGGCTTGAATACCTTAAACCAAGGAAGTAGCCATGGCGGACTCATTACCAGAAGGAGCATTAGATACCTGCAGATGACATTCCAGCATAGCTTCCATGGTAGCAATTGTTAATGGATACTCCATATCCGTAAGCATAAATACAACAACACCAGTCTCAAGTTCTAACACATGAACACCACAACCAGCATATAATTTCCACCTCCTGATCACCCATCGAGGTTGATCCTTCCATACACCAGCATAGGGAGAATTAGAAGGTGAATCTAACATCAGCTTCAAATCACCCCAAATAGTCAACCCAAGCCAGTTGGGAAGTTCACTCGGAGACGTAGGAATTTCAGCATCCACCAAACCATACAATAGCATAAAATCACGACGCTCCACCCAGTGCAAAATGTTTTGCAATCCAGAGACATATCGAGCGTAGACATCACTAGTCATAATCTTATGAGTAAAAGTACCACGAACAATAGGGGATGGCCGAACTTCCCAAGCCACAATCCAACCCTTGCCCAAGTGCAACTCTGTCTCACTATCTGAAGCAGCATCAATGAGATTAGTAGGATCTCTCTTTTCAAACGGGACAGACTTACCACGACGAGCCTTCTTCTTCCTAATAGAACGACGAGGTGTAGGGACACCAGAAGAAGATTCATCCGTGACCTTTCCAGCAGCAATAGCATCAGCAGTAGTAGACTCAAAGTCCTTACCAACCATAGGATCAGATGTAGCTGCACCAGCGGATGAGGTAGGAAGTGGTTCAGTCACCGGTGTTGATGTTGGCTTCACAGTAGGAGTAGCAAGGGTGGGATTAGTAGTAGGAGTGGTAGTAGCTTCATTGGTGATGGTAGTATCAACATGAGAGTGAGTGGGATGAACAGTGGAAGTGGTGGTAGTAGGAACAGCAGTAGAAGGAGCACTAACAGATGGAACTCAAGAAGTATCCTTATGAACACCAGACGAGGTGGTGAGAGCAGCAGCAGGCTGAGAAGTGAGGACAACATGAGGAGGTGGGTGATAAATAAAGCGTTCAGGGACCGGTGTATTTTGACGCCTGATCATCTTTGTGTAAAGATCCTTAAGCTCATCAAAGGACAACCTCCTCACCCTTTCCCATGTCCATCTAGTGTGAAAGTAAGCAGCCGATTGATTCTTGACATATTGCTGTATCAACTTTTGCTCCTCGGCACGCGACAAAGGTCTGTTACGGCACTTTTCACGAAGCTGGGCAGCAAGGGACAACTGTTGTTTACGCATCAAATCCGTTTCTCGTTGAACACAATTGCCTTTACTCACATCAGCACCCACCAAATCTGTGAACTGCGAGTAGTCAGAAGTAAGTATGGTAAGCACCCTCATCCAGTCATTGTCATCCCAATGCATGGCATCATGCCTGTAACACCCCATTTTGATAAATGGAATGTCACGCGTGATTATGGCGTGTCATCAAAGCATACAAGGATAAATGTCTAAACATTACATGACCATAAAAGGAAATACCGGAATCAAACATCGGTAGTCCAAAAGTAAAGCTCATCACACACAAACATAAGTACTGTAAATGAAAGGACTAAACAATGTCCATGGAAAAAGTATCAAAGTATAGATAATGCATAAAGTAAAGAAAGGCTAGAAAGCTTCCAGTCCATATGCACGTACGCTTAAAGTCTACGAGCGTCCCTGAGTACCTGCCGTTTTGGGAACATGAAAAGGAAAACGGCTGAGCAATACGCTCAGTGCACGGATGTACAAGTAAAGCATGAATAATATAAGCATATAAGCAGGAAACAGCGGAAGAAACTACGTCCTGGATAACCCGGTCAAGTCTTAGTAAAACTGGTTTTATAGTTTGAAAAGCCTTATGTTTATCTTGTAAAATCTGTTTAACATATTTTACCATAACCAATATAGGTCATGAAAATCCACGTGCGTGAATACTTGGAGGGGTGATATCGTCATGCAAATTAGAGGGGCTGCCTCTAATTTAATATACTGGTTTGTTGGGTAGGAGGGATCAACTCCTTGTGAAGGATGAAAGGGACACACCACATTCACACTGAGTAATCTGCTGAAAACATGTAACTAGGATGCACCCATACGCCCCACATGATAAATATAATAATATGGCCAAAAGCTGAAGGGACGCCACGAGCAATCATTCCGCCGTGGGGAAGTCATAACACTAGTGCCTCTAGTGTTATGGTTATGGTACCTCCATAACTAGGTGAAACTGGTCATGCATGTATATGGCTTTAGGTATTCTAATTAACATAAGCAATCAAAATATAAACTTATACTTGTTGTGTAGTAATAAGTAACTTTCTAAAACTAGCAGGTTTCCTAAAACAGAAATTTTCCAAAACTAGAAAGTTACCAAAAATAGAAAGTTTCCAAAAATAGAAAGTTTCCAAAATAGAAATTTTTCAAAAGTAGAAAATTTCCAAAAATAGAATTACTGCTTAAAATAGATAAGTTTCTAAAAATAGAAAGTTTCCATAAATAGATTAGCTGCCTTAAATAAATAAGTTTCTAAAAATAAAAAGTTTCCATAAATAGATATAAGCTGGTTAAATAAGCTAATCATATAAGCTTAAGTGTTTTCTAATTATTATTCTAAGTCATGTGATTATAAAGTATAGTTTATTAATTATTACATGTAAATTAAATGAACTATAGGTTAAAAGTATTTAATTAAATATAACATGATATTAATTAAATAAAGGTAAAATACTTAGGTTAAAGCATGCATTATTAACTATTAATAATATAACCTAAGTCATGTTAATTAATTAGTTATAGTCATGGTTTTAAATAATTAATTAGTTATAAAGTCTAATTAAATATAAATACTTAGGTTAAAATTCATAAATTACTAATTAAATTTATAACCTAAGTCATGTACATTAAATTAATCATGTCATGCTTTTAATAATTTAATTTAAGTCTAAAACATAACTAGTGAAAATCATAAACCTTGAAAATAATTATTCATGAACCTGACCCGTGACTAAACACCATGAACCAGACCCGTAACCAACACCATACCCCGACCAAGGTCGGGTTTCCCCTTGGTTTTGTTGATTCCGTGGGACCACCACCACCATACCGAGACCATATGGTCCCGGTGGTGTTAAATAAGCCAAGCCGAGACCCCCATGTGTAGCACCCCCAATTTCACAAGGCAGTGGAATATCAACATTGGGCGTTACTTCATAGCACATCACACACAGTCATAGAAAACAACCTCAAAAGAGACGTCTTATAAAATAAATCATTCGATAATTTTATTAAATCAGAGTTAACTAAAAAAAAGAGGTCCCACCAATTTATACAAACCTTAAGAATTAATGAAGATTTGTCAAATGTATCGAATGGAAATTGTTTGTTTTGCCTTTACTTAACCTGCGCGGCTCCATGCTCCAGCTGCTCTTAAGCCTACACACCTTAGAATACATACTAACATGTCAACACAATGGTTGAGTGAATTCATAGGTTTTTAAATAAACAATAATGGGATTTTAAATAAACCATAAAGCTTTTGAACACAAGAATCTCATCCACTGTCGATAGTGCAACACATGCAATACCCAAAGTCCACGCTATTCTACTAAGCCATGACACCGAAGCCTTAAGTATAATAATGCCTAGTCAGGTATTTTGCCGAATACTTCTAATACAACACACCTGGCTGAGCCTCCAACCCACAGATGCGACCTGCCCAGGTGGGAGCCATCCCCGATGGATCCATCCGTCTGTACCAGGGCCTACCAATCATAGGCAGTTAACGGTTCATGGGTTTATAGGGACTTTCCAAATTTTGGCAATACAATACTTAGCAAATAGCGATTCCCAATTAATACAATCAACGCTTGTGTTCATCTTTCAAAAGCATTTAATCAAACATCTTACATTCATTTACAACAACATGTATTCATTTAAAGCATATATCAAACCACATGTTTATTCATAAACATGTATTCTCTTAAAACCATATATATAAACATTATATAATTTTTCATCAAGAGCATGTATCCCCCCGCGGGTTTATAAACACATATAAAGCAGTAAAAGCGAGGCTATGAACTCACCTGATACGGCTATTACACGTAGATCAAGAAACAAACGTCCAATAGTCGATACACGACGTCACGAGATATCAATCTCACATTGATCGAGAATGAGATGCCCAACGGTCGACATATAATCGAACGAGACCTAATATAACGAGACGCGTCTTAGGCTCGAGACTATACTTAAGTCTATATATATTTAAATAGTTCGCTTTAGTAAGTTTGGACATTTTATAAGTTTTATAAAACTTTTCATAAGATATTTGATAACAATTTACCATATATTTTCTCATTTTGACAATTAAGCCCATTCTGGCCCATAAGTGGCCCACTACAAGTTCATGCGATTTAAATAAATTTCAATCTCACTATTAATCTCTAAATACATTATTAATCTCAGGTCCAATAATGACCCAATAGCCATTGTAAGTGTAAGTTGGGCTTTTGTGGCACAAGTACACTTTATATGCTTTTTGATTTCTAAGACGCCCTAAAATGATGTTGATTTAATATTTCAAGATGGTCGGGTCTCGGGTATTGTAATTTTCAATATATGAATGAGTATATATTTACCAAAAAGTGGCTCGTAACACTTCGGTTTTTATATAAAAAAATCATCACATTTACGTTAATATAGCCCAATTCTTACAATCTTCCCGACATGTCTCGTTAAATAGATCATATCTCCTGAATCGTAAATCATCTAGGTGCTTTCTTTATATCAAATTTATCCTTAACTCATGTACTTTACTTATCATAAGTCCAATTACCCAACAATTATACTTGTCATAGCTTAATTACCCATTTTTACACTTAGACACGTTGGCTGTGATTCGCAGCCAACTTCAGCCCCACCATTTTGTCCGCCATTTCTAAACCGTTTATTCGTAGAAAACCATCCGATTAGTGTGTGTCCTACATGATATTATCTACAACTTTTAGTTTTAGATAATCATATGTCAGTATTAGAATTTTATGACAAAACAGACCATATTTACAGCAGGTCTGAATTTGACCTTGCTTCACTATTTTGGTCATATCTCACTTTCCGGGACTTGCCATAGGACGGGCCACCCGGAGAATTACTCACAAAACAGCCCTCTATCCAAATATGTCCAAGTCCAAATAGACCAAACCTACTGATTTCCTTAAAATATCACGTTTGATACTGACTAGAATTTAAAATCATCTAAATCTATCATAGGACTTATTTAGCTTGTCTTTTGGTGTAACAAATTCATATACAATGTCCATCATCCTAAATAAACTATTATAAATCTCAATCTCAGTATATAAATGATTATTACATGATCACAAAAATAAATTTACAAATGAAATTAAAAAAGAAGATGATAACAAAATCCCTTACAAGGATAATGATCAAAGTAGCTTATAAAAACCATTGTCATCAATCCAACCTCCAAGCACCCCATATGTTTATTTACCAAAGATCATTACATAAAATTCATCATTTACTTCAGCCACAAATCATTAAAACTTTCTTAACCAAGCTTTATTACACCAAGAGAATATCAACAACTTGTAGCTAGAAGAATCTTCAACAAGGAATCAACCTTAGTTTATACACCATATATCTTAGCTAGAAAATTGATGAAAGTGATTATTGTGGTGGAGGTTTTGACGTAAAAAACAAGGGAGAAGGAAGAAGTATTAGTTTTGATATGTAAAAGTGAGAAGATAGTGGAAGACTTGTTATTTTAATCAAAGTATACATGCATCTATATGCATCTATGGACCTCCAAGTGTCATATAAGCATGACACCACAAAATATTGTTAGAAAGTGGGATGAGACGTGTAAGTAACATGATAGGGGTAAGATTATTAATAAATTTTTCCCCACAATTTGCAAAAGCGGCTATTATCGAAGCCCGATATTTTAAAAGTTACGTAATTTGGAAGATACGCGTTAGACACGAAAAATAAATGCTCAATATAAAATAAAAACGTTAACATTTGGAGAACGTTGATACTTTTATAAATAAACGAGGACTTATAATTTAATAAACATTAACACGTCATATAAACGAATGACGCCTAAAGATTTAACTAGTTTACGAAGAATTCTCGAAAAACGAGAATTTAAAACGACGATCATAGAAAATAATTCTATAGTATTAGAACTCGATGTTTATTTTAATGTTCGGGTTACTACATTATCTACCGCTTTAGGAAGCGATGTCCCAGCGCTTAATTCGTCTCAATAGTCTTCGGTTAAAGGGCGAAGAGGTGAGAGATAGACAAGTCATCGCTGAGGTTTCTAACGAATGTTAAATGAACAAAATTCAAAGCAACGAGTATATATGAAAAACATGAATGAACGTTTTAAATGTAGCTTCAATCCATATAAGGAAAGATAAATACATAACTCGAACGGAAAGCCATGGAAGCGAAAAATTAACATGTCGTCAATTTTTGAAATTCCATCAAGGTTCTTTACTACTATCTTATTGCACTTGCGGCAGTCGATGTAAGTTCGAGAAAAAATCCACATGATAAGTGATAAGTCGAAAGAAGTGGGCACATTTGAAATTTTTTCAATGCGACAATCAATTCAAAACAATCGGTGATCACGTCGATCAAATTAAAACACATATCGTCCACGAGTCTAATAAAACAATTACGTCGTAAAAGAAAATTGCATAGATCACACTAAGTCCATCGAAACGTTACAAAATAATCAAGACGAGGTAATTAGTACCAGTCATACAAAATCACCTAATTTCATTGATCTCGAACATGCAAACTTATTTCGTCAAAAGCGAATTCACCGACACGAAATCGTTCGGAGTATACATTACTCGATCGGAGGAACTATGATCCAAATCAAATATAAAAGCCATCATTATGCACATATAATCACATTACGCCATGCTTGCAAAGTAGTCAAGCCATGCCCAATCAATAAGTTCAATCAAGTTAACTCGTGCTTGCTAAACAGCCAAGCCATGATAAATAAGAATATTTGATAGGATCTTCGAATAAGTTCAGTTAGAGGAAAGTTTGTAAGTTAAAGGATGTTCACGGGCCTGATAGCCATAGATGCATATCCACAAAATATTTTTGTCATTAGAGGGTGTGCTCACACACGGATCCATACCCAAATGATATGATAGGGTGCTCACACCATACCCAAAAGATATTACAGGGTGCTCACAAAAGGATCCATACCCAAATATTTTCTCGTTACGTTTGAAAAATTCTTTGATGAACCATCCATAATAACACAAAAGAATCTCAAGATCTTTTCATTCACGATGAGTTGTGTTGACAACTTAATCCTTAGTCAATCCACAAGTACACAACTAGTGTCGATTAAACAAGTCATCTGTATTCGGAACAGGTAATAGTTCTTAACGATTAGCATATAATGCTCGCGATAGTTAGGACACATTAGAAATGGTCCATAGAAACAAATTATAACTCGAGAGAAAAGTTACTCGTACATAGACGATAATAAATACTAACGATAATGACGACAGCTATGAACGATTTGAACCGATGAAACACGAGTTGAAGAAATATGTCCTTATACAAAATAATCACAATCAAGTCACACACACTTGAGCCCACTTATTTATAATTTGTTGTTTACATCAAAAGGCGTCCCAATCAATGTAAACAAGAATTATAAATTTATGGTTCGGAAACTTATAATTTTCTTGTTCAAATAAAAAGGCGTCCCAATTTATTTCAACAAGACGATTATAAATCATCCTACTCAGTAATAACGTCACAAAACACGATATCATAACCAAATTAAATGCTAAGAAAAGTACAGGGTGTCAAACTTACTCCATGATTTCTATATTCAAACGTCCCATTCCATCTGAATAAAGAAACCATCGACAATCTAAGGTCCAGTGGTTTAAAACATTCTTATTCAAATGTCCCAATCCATTTCAATAAGAGAACCTTAAACGACACATAGTTGGGCAATTTAAAATCTCTATATTTAAATGTCCCATTCCATTTAAATATAAGGTATTAAGTTTCTCAACTAACGACTACTATGAGCATATCTTTGTTGTATCCAAATTATATAGTTTATCTGGGTATTTATATATATTTTAGGTCCAACACAGGCATCCTCCTTTTCGCCAATAAAACATAATAATACACAATCAAATTAAACGTTGTATTACGTAGAAGATGTCTTCTTAAAGAAATGATTCTTCCAAATCATAAGGAGTACATAAATAAAATAATACGTTTAACAATTACGTTTCAAAAGAAGATGTCCTAAAATGGCACATCAGATGCAATGACAACAATCGAGTTCAGATTAGTCGATACACGATAGATTACGAACCAATATATACTTAACCAAAGTATCAAACGAGAGTCATACTCGTTTTCGAATAATAAATTAATTATTGAAATCGGTGATTGGCAGCAAGGCCCAACTCAGTACAAAACCATATCATAAAATGTATGATAATCACGCAAGGACTATTTCTTCGCGTGCAATCCCTTTAAATACCATAGTATGTACTTACAAATACATACAATCATTCCTACGTACACACAAGATCAAACAATCAAACCAAGCATTGGTTTCTAAGAGCAATGAGTGAGAGGATACTTCGTAAGGCAACCAAACAATTTTATGAAAGAGCAGTTATAGTCTAGGTTTTGAAAAACTACCTAGTTCTCTATAACTAGTGCTCTGATACCAATCTGTAGCACCCCTAAGTTCACAAGGTAGCGGAATATCAACATTGGGCGTTACTTCATAGCACATCACACACAGTCATAGAAAACGACCTCAAAAGAGACGTTTTATAAAATAAACCATTCGATAATTTTATTAAATCAGAGTTAACTAAAAAAAGAGGTCCCACCAATTTATACAAACCTTAAGAAATAATAAAGATTTTTCAAATGTATCGAATGAAAATTGTTTGTTTTGCCTTTACTTAACCTACGCGGCTCCATGCTCTAGGTGCTCTTAAACCTACACACCTGAGAATACATGCTAACATGTCAACACAACGGTTGAGTGAATTCATAGGTTTTTAAATAAACAATAATGGGATTCTAAATAAACCATAAAGCTTTTAACCACAAGAATCTCATCCACTATCGATAGTGAAACACTTGCAATACCCAAAGTCCACGCTATTCTACTAAGCCATGACACCGAAGCCTTAAGTATAATAATGCACTAGTTAGGTATTTTGCCGAATACCCCCTTACTTCTAATACAACACACCTGGCTGAGCCTCCAACCCACAGGTGAGACCTGCCCAGGTGGGAGCCATCCCCGATGGATCCATCCGTCTGTACCAGTGCCTACCCATCATAGGTAGTTAACGGTTCATGGGTTTATAGGGACTTTCCAAATTTTGGCAATACATTACTTAGAAAATAGCGATTCCCAATCAATATAATCAACGCTTGTGTTCTTCTTTCAAAAGCATTTAATCAAACATATTACATTCATTTACAACAACATGTATTCATTCAAAGCATATAGCAAATCACATGTTTATTCATAAACATGTATTCTCTCAAAACCATATATATAAACATCATATAATTTTTCATCAAGAGCATGTATTCCCCCTCGCGAGTTTATAAACACATATAAAGCAGTAAAAGTGAGGCTATGAACTCACCTGATATAGCTATTACACGTAGATCAAGGAAAAAACGTCCAATAGTCGATACACGACTTCACGAGATATAAATCGCACATTGATCGAGAATGAGATGCCCAACGGTCGACATATAATCGAACGAGACCTAATATAACGAGACGCGTCTTAGGCTCGAGACTATACTTAAGTCAATATATATTTAAATAGTTCACTTTAGTAAGTTTGGACATTGTATAAATTTTATAAAACTTTTCATAAGACATTTGATAATAATTTGCCATATATATTCTCATTTTGACAATTAAGCCCATTATGGCCCATAAGTGGCCCACTACAAGTTCATGCGATTTAAATACATTTCAATCTCACTATTAATCTCTAAATACATTATTAATCTCAGGTCCAATAATGGCCCAATAGCCATAAGTGTAAGTTGGGCTTTTGTGGCACAAGTACACTTTATTTGCTTTTTGATTTCTAAGACGCCCCAAAATGATGTTGACTTAATATTTCAAGATGGTCGGGTCTCGGGTATTATAATTATCAATATATGAATGAGTATATATTTACCAAAAAGTGGCTCGTAACACTTCGTTTTTTATATAAAAAAAATCATCACATTTACGTTAATATAGCCCAATTCTTACAATCTTCTCGACATGTCTCGTTACATAGATCATATCGCCTGAATCGTAAGTCATCTAGGTGCTTTCTTTATATCAAATGTATCCTTAACTCATGTACTTTAATTATAATAAGTCCAATTACCCAAAAATTATACTTGTCATAGCTTAATTACCCATTTTTACACTTAGACACGTTGGCTGTGATTCGTAGCCAACTTTAGCCCCACCATTTTGTCTGCTATTTCCAAACCGTTTATCCGTAGAAAACCATCCGATTCGTGTGTGTTCTACATGATATTATATACAACTTTTAGTTTTAGATAATCATATGTCAGTATACGAATTTTATGACAAAACATCCCATCTTTACAACAGGTCTGATTTTGACATTGCTTCACTATTTTGGTCATATCTCACTTTCCAGGACTCGCCACAGGACGGGCCACCCGGAGAAATACTCACAAAACAGCCCTCTATCCAAATATGTCCAAGTCCAAATAGACCAAACCTACTGATTTCCTTAAAATAACACGTTTGATACTGACTAGAATTCACAATAATCTAAATCTATCATAGGGCTTATTTAGCTTGTCTTTTGGTGTAACAAATTCATATACAATGTCCATCATCCTAAATAAACTATAATAAATCTCAATCTCAGTATATAAATAATTATTACATGATCACAAAAATAAATTTACAAATGAAATTAAGAAAGAAGATGATAACAAAATCCCTTACAAGGATGATGATCAAAGAAGCTTATAAAAACCATTGTCATCAATCCAACCTCCAAGCACCCAATATGCTTATTTAACAAAGATCATTAAATAAAATTCATCATTTACTTCAGCCCCAAATCATTAAAACTTTCTTAACCAAGCTTTATTACACCAAGAGAATAACAACAACTTGTAGCAAGAAGAATCTTCAACAAGGAATAAACCTTAGTTTATACACCATATATCTTAGCTAGGAAATTGATGAAAGTGATTACTGTGGTGGAGGTTTTGACGTAAAAAACAAGGGAGAAGGAAGAAGTATTAGTTTTGATATGTAAAAGTGAGAAGATAGTGGAAGACTTGTTATTTTAATCAAAGTATACATGCATCTATATGCATCTATGGACCTCCGAGTGTCATATAAGCATGACACCACAAAATATTGTTAGAAAGTGGGATGAGACGTGTAAGTAACATGATAGGGGTAAGATTATTAATAAATTTTGCCCCACAATTTGCAAAAGCGGGTATTATCGAAGCCCGATATTTTAAAAGTTACGTAATTTGGAAGATAAGCGTTAGACATGAAAAATAAATGCTCAATATAAAATAAAAACGTCGACATTCGGAGAACGTTGATACTTTTATAAATAAACGAGGACTTATAATTTAATAAACATTAACACGTCATATAAACGAATGACGCCTAAAGATTTAACTAGTTTACGAAGAATTATCGAAAAACGAGAATTTAAAACGACGGTCATAGAAAATAATTTTATGTAATAACGAGAATGTTTACGGTCGATGACGGACATATACTTTGCGGATAATTAACAAATGACACGTATTCGATACATTAAAGCCCTAATCTTCCTAGTTAGTCAAGAATTCCATATTATTCATAAAACCAACATGACAAATAAAAGTCGATTAATGAATATTGGTCCGAATATTAGAAATAGTATTAGAAGTCGGTCTAAATGTTGATTTTAATGTTCGGGTTACTACATTATCTATCGCTTTAGGAAGCGATGTCCCAGTTCTTAATTCGTCTCAATAGTCTTCGGTTAAAGGGCGAAGAGGTGAGAGATAGACAAGTCATCGCTGAGGTTTCTAACGAATGTTAAATGAACAAAATTCAAAGGAACGAGTATAAATGACAACCATGGATGAACGTTTTATATGTAGCTTCAATCCATATAAGGAAAGATAAATACATAACTCGAACGGAAAGCCATGGAAGCGAAAAATTAACATGTCGTCAATTTTTGAAATTCCATCAAGGTTCATTACTACTATCTTATTGCACTTGCGGCAGCCGATGTAAGTTCGAGAAAAAATCCACATGATAAGTGATAAGTCGAAAGAAGTGGGCACATTTGAAAATTTTTCAATGCAAAAATCAATTCAAAACAATCGGTGATCACGTCGGCCAAATTAAAACACATATCGTCCACGAGTCTAATAAAACAATTACGTCGTAAAAGAAAATTGCATAGATCACACTAAGTCCATCGAAACGTTACAAAATAATCAAGACGAGGTAATTAGTACTAGTCATACAAAATCACCTAATTTCATTGATCTCGAACATGCAAACTTATTTCGTCAAAAGCGAATTCATCGACACGAAATCGTTCGGAGTATACATTACTCGATCGGAGGAACTATGATCCAAATAAAATATAAAAGCCATCATTAGGCACATATAATCACATTACGACATGCTTGCAAAGTAGTCAATCCATGCCCAATCAATAAGTTCAATCAAGTTAACTCGTGCTTGCTAAACAGCCAAGCCATGATAGATAAGAATATTTGATAGGATCTTCGAATAAGTTCAGTTAGAGGAAAGTTTGTAAGTTAGAGGATGTTCACGGGCCTGATAGCCATGGATGCATATCCAAAAATATTTTTGTCATCGGAGGGTGCTCACACACGGATCCATACCCAAATGATATGATAGGGTGCTCACACCATACCCAAAAGATATTACAGGGTGCTCACAAAAGGATCCATACCCAAAATATTTTCTCGTTACGTTTAAAAAATTCTTCGATGAACCATCCATAATAACACGAAAGAATCTCAAGATCTTTTCATTCACGATGAGTTGTGTTGACAACTTAATCCTCAGTCAATCCACAAGTACACAACTAGTGTCGATTATACAAGTCATATGTTTTCGGAACAGGTAATGGTTCTTAACGATTAGCTTATAATGCTCGCGATAGTTAGGACACATTAGAAATGGTCCATAGAAACAAATTATAACTCGAGATAAAAGTTACTTGTACATAGACGATAATAAATACTAACGATAATGACGACGGTTATGAACGATTTGAACCGATGAAACACGAGTTGAAGAAATATGTCCTTATACAAAATAATCACAAATCAAGTCACGCACACTTGAGCCCACTTATTTATAATTTGTTGTTTACATCAAAAGGCGTCCCAATCCATGTAAACAAGAATTATAAATTTATGGTTCGGGAACTTATAATTTTCTTGTTCAAATAAAAAGGCGTCCCAATTTATTTCAACAAGACGATTATAAATCATCCTACTCAGTAATAACGTCACAAAACACGATATCATAACCAAATTAAATGCTAAGAAAAGTACAGGGTGTCAAACTTACTCCATGATTTCTATATTCAAACGTCCCATTCCATCTGAATAAAGAAACCATCGACAATCTAAGGTCCAGTGGTTTAAAATATTCTTATTCAAATGTCCCAATCCATTTCAATAAGAGAACCTTAAACGACACATAGTTGGGCAATTTAAAATCTCTATATTTAAATGTCCCATTCCATTTAAATATAAGGTATTAAGTTTCTCAACTAATGACTACTATGAGCATATCTTTGTTGTACCCAAATTATATAGTTTATCTGGGTATTTATATATATTTTAGGTCCAACACAGGCATCCTCCTTTTCGCCAATAAAACATAATAATACACAATCAAATTAAACGTTGTATTACGTAGAAGATGTCTTCTTAAAGAAATGATTCTTCTAAATCATAAGGAGTACATAAATAAAATAATACGTTTAACAATTACGTTTCAAAAGAAGATGTCCTAAAATGGCACATCAGATGCAATGACAACAATCGAGTTCAGATTAGTCGATACACGATAGATTACGAACCAATATATACTTAACCAAAGTATCAAACGAGTTTCATACTCGTTTTCGAATAATAAATTAATTATTGAAATCGGTGATTGGCAGCAAGGCCCAACTCAGTACAAAACCATATCATAAAATGTATGATAATCACGCAAGGACTATTGCTTCGCGTGCAATCCCTTTAAATACCATAGTATGTACTTACAAATACATACAATCATTCCTACGTACACACAAGATCAAACAATCAAACCAAGCATTGGTTTCTAAGAGCAATGAGTGAGAGGATACTTCGTAAGGCAACCAAACAATTTTATGAAAGAGCAGTTATAGTCTAGGTTTTGAAAAACTACCTAGTTCTCTATAACTAGTGCTCTGATACCAATCTGTAGCACCCCCAATTTCACAAGGCAGCGGAATATCAACATTGGGCGTTACTTCATAGCACATCACACACAGTCATAGAAAACGACCTCAAAAGAGACGTTTTATAAAATAAACCATTCGATAATTTTATTAAATCAGAGTTAACTAAAAAAAAGAGGTCCCACCAATTTATACAAACCTTAAGAAATAATAAATATTTTTCAAATGTATCGAATGAAAATTGTTTGTTTTGCCTTTACTTAACCTGCGCGGCTCCATGCTCTAGGTGCTCTTAAACCTACACACTTGAGAATACATGCTAACATGTCAACACAACGGTTGAGTGAATTCATAGGTTTTTAAATAAACAATAATGGGATTCTAAATAAACCATAAAGCTTTTAACCACAAGAATCTCATCCACTATCGATAGTGAAACACTTGCAATACCCAAAGTCCACGCTATTCTACTAAGCCATGACACCGAAGCCTTAAGTATAATAATGCACTAGTCAGGTATTTTGCCGAATACCCCCTTACTTCTAATACAACACACCTGGCTGAGCCTCCAACCCACAGGTGAGACCTGCCCAGGTGGGAGCCATCCTCGATGGATCCATCCGTCTGTACCAGCGCCTACCCATCATAGGTAGTTAACGGTTCATGGGTTTATAGGGACTTTCCAAATTTTGGCAATACATTACTTAGAAAATAGCGATTCCCAATCAATATAATCAACGCTTGTGTTCTTCTTTCAAAAGCATTTTATCAAACATATTACATTCATTTACAACAACATGTATTCATTCAAAGCATATAGCAAATCACATGTTTATTCATAAACATGTATTCTCTCAAAACCATATATATAAACATCATATAATTTTTCATCAAGAGCATGTATTCCCCCTCACGAGTTTATAAACACATATAAAGCAGTAAAAGCGAGGCTATGAACTCACCTGATATAGCTATTACACGTAGATCAAGGAACAAACGTCCAATAGTCGATACAAGACTTCACGAGATATCAATCGCACATTGATCGAGAATGAGATGCCCAACGGTCGACATATAATCGAACGAGACCTAATATAACGAGACGCGTCTTAGGCTCGAGACTATACTTAAGTCAATATATATTTAAATAGTTCACTTTAGTAAGTTTGGACATTGTATAAATTTTATAAAACTTTTCATAAGACATTTGATAATAATTTACCATATATATTCTCATTTTGACAATTAAGCCCATTATGGCCCATAAGTGCCCCACTACAAGTTCATGCGATTTAAATACATTTCAATCTCACTATTAATCTCTAAATACATTATTAATCTCAGGTCCAATAATGGCCCAATAGCCATAAGTGTAAGTTGGGCTTTTGTGGCACAAGTACACTTTATATGCTTTTTGATTTCTAAGACGCCCCAAAATGATGTTGACTTAATATTTCAAGATGGTCGGGTCTCGGGTATTATAATTATCAATATATGAATGAGTATATATTTACCAAAAAGTGGCTCGTAACACTTTGGTTTTTATATAAAAAAAATCATCACATTTACGTTAATATAGCCCAATTCTTACAATCTTCTCGACATGTCTCGTTACATAGATCATATCGCCTGAATCGTAAATCATCTAGGTGTTTTCTTTATATCAAATATATCCTTAACTCATGTACTTTAATTATAATAAGTCCAATTACCCAAAAATTATACTTGTCATAGCTTAATTACCCATTTTTACACTTAGACACGTTGGCTGTGATTCGCAGCCAACTTTAGCCCCACCATTTTGTCTGCCATTTCCAAACCGTTTATCCGTAGAAAACCATCCGATTCGTGTGTGTTCTACATGATATTATATACAACTTTTAGTTTTAGATAATCATATGTCAGTATACGAATTTTATGACAAAACATCCCATCTTTACAACATGTCTGATTTTGACATTGCTTCACTATTTTGGTCATATCTCACTTTCCGGGACTCGCCACAGGACGGGCCACCCGGAGAAATACTCACAAAACAGCCCTCTATCCAAATATGTCCAAGTCCAAATAGACCAAACCTACTGATTTCCTTAAAATAACACGTTTGATACTGACTAGAATTCACAATCATCTAAATCTATCATAGGGCTTATTTAGCTTGTCTTTTGGTGTAACAAATTCAAATACAATGTCCATCATCCTAAATAAACTATAATAAATCTCAATCTCAGTATATAAATAATTATTACATGATCACAAAAATAAATTTACAAATGAAATTAAGAAAGAAGATGATAACAAAATCCCTTACAAGGATGATGATCAAAGTAGCTTATAAAAACCATTGTCATCAATCCAACCTCCAAGCACCCAATATGCTTATTTAACAAAGATCATCAAATAAAATTCATCATTTACTTCAGCCCCAAATCATTAAAACTTTCTTAACCAAGCTTTATTACACCAAGAGAATAACAACAACTTGTAGCTAGAAGAATCTTCAACAAGGAATCAACCTTAGTTTATACACCATATATCTTAGCTAGGAAATTGATGAAAGTGATTATTGTGGTGGAGGTTTTGACGTAAAAAACAAGGGAGAAGATAGAAGTATTAGTTTTGATATGTAAAAGTGAGAAGATAGTGGAAGACTTGTTATTTTAATCAAAGTATACATGCATCTATATGCATCTATGGACCTCCGAGTGTCATATAAGCATGACACCACAAAATATTGTTAGAAAGTGGGATGAGACGTGTAAGTAACATGATAGGGGTAATATTATTAATAAATTTTGCCCCACAATTTGCAAAAGCGGGTATTATCGAAGCCCGATATTTTAAAAGTTACGTAATTTGGAAGATAAGCGTTAGACATGAAAAATAAATGCTCAATATAAAATAAAAACGTCGACATTCGGAGAACGTTGATACTTTTATAAATAAACGAGGACTTATAATTTAATAAACATTAACACGTCATATAAACGAATGACGCCTAAAGATTTAACTAGTTTACGAAGAATTCTCGAAAAACGAGAATTTAAAATGACGGTCATAGAAAATAATTCTATGTAATAACGAGAATGTTTACGGTTGATGACGAACATATACTTTGCGGATAATTAACAAATGACACGTATTCGATACATTAAAGCCCTAATCTTCCTAGTTAGTCAAGAATTCCATATTATTCATAAAACCAACATGACAAATAAAAGTCGATTAATGAATATTTGTCCGAATATTAGAAATAGTATTAGAAGTCGGTCTAAATGTTGATTTTAATGTTCGGGTTACTACATTATCTATCGCTTTAGGAAGCGATGTCTCAGTTCTTAATTCGTCTCAATAGTCTTCGGTTAAAGGGCGAAGAGGTGAGAGATAGACAAGTCATCGCTGAGGTTTCTAACGAATGTTAAATGAACAAAATTCAAAGGAACGAGTATATATGACAACCATGGATGAACGTTTTATATGTAGCTTCAATCCATATAAGGAAAGATAAATACATAACTCGAACGGAAAGCCATGGAAGCGAAAAATTAACATGTCGTCAATTTTTGAAATTCCATCAAGGTTCATTACTACTATCTTATTGCACTTGCGGCAGCCGATGTAAGTTCGAGAAAAAATCCACATGATAAGTGATAAGTCGAAAGAAGTGGGCACATTTGAAAAATTTTCAATGCAAAAATCAATTCAAAACAATCGGTGATCACGTCGGCCAAATTAAAACACTTATCGTCCACGAGTCTAATAAAACAATTACGTCGTAAAAGAAAATTGCATAGATCACACTAAGTCCATCGAAACGTTACAAAATAATCAAGACGAGGTAATTAGTACTAGTCATACAAATCACCTAATTTCATTGATCTCGAACATGCAAACTTATTTCGTCAAAAGCGAATTCATCGACACGAAATCGTTCGGAGTATACATTACTCGATCGGAGGAACTATGATCCAAATAAAATATAAAAGCCATCATTAGGCACATATAATCACATTACGACATGCTTGCAAAGTAGTCAATCCATGCCCAATCAATAAGTTCAATCAAGTTAACTCGTGCTTGCTAAACAGCCAAGCCATGATAGATAAGAATATTTGATAGGATCTTCGAATAAGTTCAGTTAGAGGAAAGTTTGTAAGTTAGAGGATGTTCACGGGCCTGATAGCCATGGATGCATATCCAAAAATATTTTTGTCATCGGAGGGTGCTCACACACGGATCCATACCCAAATGATATGATAGGGTGCTCACACCATACCCAAAAGATATTACAGGGTGCTCACAAAAGGATCCATACCCAAAATATTTTCTCGTTACGTTTAAAAAATTCTTCGATGAACCATCCATAATAACACGAAAGAATCTCAAGATCTTTTCATTCACGATGAGTTGTGTTGACAACTTAATCCTCAGTCAATCCACAAGTACACAACTAGTGTCGATTATACAAGTCATCTGTTTTCGGAACAGGTAATGGTTCTTAACGATTAGCTTATAATGCTCGCGATAGTTAGGACACATTAGAAATGGTCCATAGAAACAAATTATAACTCGAGATAAAAGTTACTTGTACATAGACGATAATAAATACTAACGATAATGACGTCGGTTATGAACGATTTGAACCGATGAAACACGAGTTGAAGAAATATGTCCTTATACAAAATAATCACAAATCAAGTCACGCACACTTGAGCCCACTTATTTATAATTTGTTGTTTACATCAAAAGGCGTCCCAATCCATGTAAACAAGAATTATAAATTTATGGTTCGGGAACTTATAATTTTCTTGTTCAAATAAAAAGGCGTCCCAATTTATTTCAACAAGACGATTATAAATCATCCTACTCAATAATAACGTCACAAAACACGATATCATAACCAAATTAAATGCTAAGAAAAGTACAGGGTGTCAAACTTACTCCATGATTTCTATATTCAAACGTCCCATTCCATCTGAATAAAAAAACCATCGACAATCTAAGGTCCAGTGGTTTAAAACATTCTTATTCAAATGTCCCAATCCATTTCAATAAGAGAACCTTAAACGACACATAGTTGGGCAATTTAAAATCTCTATATTTAAATGTCCCATTCCATTTAAATATAAGGTATTAAGTTTCTCAACTAATGACTACTATGAGCATATCTTTGTTGAACCCAAATTATATAGTTTATTTGGGTATTTATATATATTTTAGGTCCAACACAGGCATCCTCCTTTTCGCCAATAAAACATAATAATACACAATCAAATTAAACGTTGTATTACGTAGAAGATGTCTTCTTAAAGAAATGATTCTTCCAAATCATATGGAGTACATAAATAAAATAATACGTTTAACAATTACGTTTCAAAAGCAGATGTCCTAAAATGGCACATCAGATGCAATGACAACAATCGAGTTCAGATTAGTCGATACACGATAGATTACGAACCAATATATACTTAACCAAAGTATCAAACGAGTTTCATACTCGTTTTCGAATAATAAATTAATTATTGAAATCGGTGATTGGCAGCAAGGCCCAACTTAGTACAAAACCATATCATAAAATGTATGATAATCACGCAAGGACTATTGCTTCGCGTGCAATCCTTTTAAATACCATAGTATGTACTTACAAATACATACAATCATTCCTACGTACACATAGGATCAAACAATCAAACCAAGCATTGGTTTCTAAGAGCCATGAGTGCGAGGATACTTCGTAAGGCAACCAAACAATTTTATGAAAGAGCAGTTATAGTCTAGGTTCTAAAAAACGACATAGTTCTCTATAACTAGTGCTTTGATACCAATCTGTAGCACCCCTAATTTCACAAGGCAGCGGAATATCAACATTGGGCGTTACTTCATAGCACATCACACACAGTCATAGAAAACGACCTCAAAAGAGACGTTTTATAAAATAAACCATTCGATAATTTTATTAAATCAGAGTTAACTAAAAAAAAGAGGTCCCACCAATTTATACAAACCTTAAGAAATAATAAAGATTTGTCAAATGTATCGAATGGAAATTGTTTGTTTTGCCTTTACTTAACCTGCGCGTCTCCATGCTCCAGCTGCTCTTAAACCTACACACCTGAGAATACATGCTAACATGTCAACATAACGGTTGAGTGAATTCATAGGTTTTTAAATAAACAATAATGGGATTTTAATTAAACCATAAAGCTTTTGAACACAAGAATCTCATCCACTGTCGATAGTGCAACACTTGCAATACCCAAAGTCCACGCTATTCTAATAAGCCATGACACCGAAGCCTTAAGTATAATAATGCCCTAGTCAGGTATTTTGCCGAATACCCCCTTACTTGTAATACAACACACCTGGCTGAGCCTCCAACCCACAGGTGCGACCTGCCCAGGTGGGAGCCATCCCCGATGGATCCATCCGTCTGTACCAGCGCCTACCCATCATAGGTAGTTAACGGTTCTTGGGTTTATAGGGACTTTCCAATTTTTGGCTATGTAGTACTTAGAAAATAGCGATTGCCAATCAATATAATCAACGCTTGTGTTCATCTTTCAAAATAATTTAATCAAACATCTTACATTCATTTACAACAACCTGTATTCATTCAAAGCATATAGCAAACCACATGTTTATTCATAAACATGTATTCTCTCAAAACCATATATATAAACATCATATAAATTTTCATCAAGAGCATGTATTCCCCCTCGCGGGTTTATAAACATATATAAAGCAGTAAAAGCGAGGCTATGAACTCACCTGATACAGCTATTACACGTAGATCAAGGAACAAACGTCCAATAGTCGATACACGACTTCAAGAGATATCAATCGCACATTGATCGAGAATGAGATGCCCAACGGTCGACATATAATCGAACGAGACCTAATATAACGAGACGCGTCTTAGACTCGAGACTATACTTAAGTCAATATATATTTAAATAGTTCACTTTAGTAGGTTTGGACATTGTATAAATTTTATAAAACTTTTCATAAGACATTTGATAACAATTTACCATATATATTCTCATTTTGACAATTAAGCCCATTCTGGCCCATAAGTGGCCCACTACAAGTTCATGCGATTTAAATACATTTCAATCTCACTATTAATCTCTAAATACATTATTAATCTCAGGTCCAATAATGGCCCAATAGCCATAAGTGTAAGTTGGGCTTTTGTGGCACAAGTACACTTTATATGCTTTTTGATTTCTAAGACGCCCCAAAATGATGTTGACTTAATATTTCAAGATGGTCGGGTCTCGGGTATTATAATTATCAATATATGAATGAGTATATATTTACCAAAAAGTGGCTCGTAACACTTCGGATTTTATATAAAAAAATCATCACATTTACGTTAATATAGCCCAATTCTTACAATCTTCTCGACGTGTCTCGTTAAATAGATCATATCGCCTGAATCGTAAATCATCTAGGTGCTTTCTTTATATCAAATGTATCCTTAACTCATGTACTTTACTTATCATAAGTCCAATTACCTAAAAATTATACTTGTCATAGCTTAATTACCCATTTTTACACTTAGACACGTTGGCTGTGATTCGCAGCCAACTTCAGCCCCACCATTTTGTCCACCATTTCCAAACCATTTATCCGTAGAAAACCATCAGATTCATGTGTGTTCTACATGATATTATCTACAACTTTTAGTTTTAGTAAATCATATGTAAGTATACGAATTTTATGACAAAACATCCCATCTTTACAGCAGGTCTGATTTTGACATTGCTTCACTATTTTGGTCATATCTCACTTTCTGGGACTCGCCACAGGACGGGCCACCCGGAGAAATACTCAAAAAACAGCCCTCTATCCAAATATGTCCAAGTCCAAATAGACCAAACCTACTGATTTCCTTAAAATATCACGTTTGATACTGACTAGAATTCACAATCATCTAAATCTATCATAAGGCTTATTTAGCTTGTCTTTTGGTGTAACAAATTCATATACAATGTCCATCATCCTAAATAAACTATTATAAATCTCAATCTCAGTATATAAATAATTATTACATGATCACAAAAATAAATTTACAAATGAAATTAAGAAAGAAGATGATAACAAAATCCCTTACAAGGATGATGATCAAAGTAGCTTATAAAAACCATTGTCATCAATCCAACCTCCAAGCACCCAATATGCTTATTTAACAAAGATCATTACATAAAATTCATCATTTACCTTAGCCCCAAATCATTAAAACTTTCTTAACCAAGCTTTATTACACCAAGAGAATATCAACAACTTGTATCTAGAAGAATCTTCAACAAGGAATCAACCTTAGTTTATACATCATATATCTTAGCTAGCAAATTGATGAAAGTGATTATTGTGGTGGAGGTTTTGACGTAAAAAACAAGGGAGAAGGAAGAAGTATTAGTTTTGATATGTAAAATTGAGAAGATAGTGGAAGACTTGTTGTTTTAATCAAAGTATACATGCATCTATATGCATCTATGGACCTCCAAGTGTCATATAAGCATGACACCACAAAATATTGTTAGAAAGTGGGATAAGACGTGTAAGTAACATGATAGGGGTAAGATTATTAATAAATTTTGCCCCACAATTTGCAAAAGCGGGTATTATCGAAGCGCGATATTTTAAAACTTACGTAATTTGGAAGATACGTGTTAGACACGAAAAATAAATGCTCAATATAAAATTAAAACGTCGACATTAGGAGAATGTTGATACTTTTATAAATAAACGAGGACTTATAATTTAATAAACATTAACACGTCATATAAACGAATGACACCTAAAGATTTAACTAGTTTACGAAGAATTCTCGAAAAACGAGAGTTTAAAACGACGATCATAGAAAATAATTCTATGTAATAACGAGAATGTTTACGGTCGATGACGAACATATACTTTGCGGATAATTAACAAATGACACGTATTCGATACATTAAAGCCCTAACCTTCCTAGTTAGTCAAGAATTCCGTTTTATTCATAAAACCAACATGAAAAATAAAAGTCGATTAATGAATATTGGTCCGAATATTAGAAATAGTATTAGAACTCGGTCTAAATGTTGATTTTAATTTTCGGGTTACTACACCATGGGGCTCGGTTAGGCGTCGGCTAGAAACAAAACACCCCTAAACCCTTGATTTGATTTACCCCATGATCATTAACATGTTTAAATAATTGTTTTTAATTAGTTTATTAAAAACAACATGATTTTATTTAATTATCAAAATCAAAACATAAAAAGAAAAGGGTTAATAGTTTTACCGAATACGTGAATATAAGGACGAACACTCACAAATCCTTGCAATATTTCCAAGATAAAAATTAACCTGAACACCCTTTAGGGTTTTAATTATTTTTCTAAATCTTGTTAGATGAAAATACCTTTTCCATAATTTGCATGTTTAGTAAAATTATTATGGGCTTGGCCCATTTCCTTTGGTGTAGCCGCGGCATGGAGGCCCCACTTGGGGTAACCCGTACTTTTCTCGTGTCTAAATATTAGTGTGTTCTCGTGTGTTCTCGTCTTCCTGTTTTACGTGTTCTAATTAATTATTGATCGTGACTTAATATATTTATTCGTGTTCGTGATAAATATATACATACGTAATATTAGCTCGTGATTAATTTACGTTCATGATTGTTCTCATGTTCGTGATAATAATTATTATTGGAATAATTATCGTGTGTTCATGCGTAATAAATACTTATCGTGTTCTAACACGTGCGTAATACTTGAAATTCTTATACGTGAAACGTAACGTGATATAAAAGGAAAGTTCTAATCATGTACGTACGATCTAAAGGGTACTATTCATGATAAAAGCATGCGGGTTTTACAACTCTTCCCCCTAAAAAGAATAATTCGTCCCGGAATTATAGATAAAGTAAACTGGAAAAGAAGAACATACCCGAATTCAAAATATGAAATGAGGGTAAGAAGCCCGGATAGACTCCTCTGTTTCCCAAGTGGCTTCCCGCTCGGTATGATCCCTCCAAAGGATTTTGACGAATGGAATCGTCTTCCTTCTCATGACTCGTTCTTGTCTGTCAAGAACTCGTTCGGGTTCTTCTATAAAAGTGAGATCTTCATGTATCTGTTCCAGTGGATACTGAACCATGTGAAGGGGATGATACTGGTACCATCTGAGTAAGGACACATGAAACACATTGTGTACATGTGAAAGCTGCGGAGGTTACGCTAAGCGGTAAGATACTTCACCGACTCGTTCGATGATATCAAACGGTCCGATAAAACGAGGAATGAGCTTCCCTTTAACCCCGAAGCGTCTAACACCACGTGCCGGCGAAACCTAAAGAAAGACGTGATCTCCTACGTTAAAATGTATGTCCCTACGATGCTTGTCTGCGTAGCTCTTCTGTCGTGACCGTGCTTCTTGAAGTTTATGCTTAGCTACTGCGACCCTCTCATTAGTCATTTCTATAATCTCTGGTCCTTCAAGTGTTCGCTCACCAAACTGATCCCAGCAGATTGGAGCGCGACACTTTCTGCCATACAACATCTCGAAAGGAGCACACTTGATACTTGCGTGCCAACTGTTGTTGTATGCAAACTCCACCAAACAGATATAATCGTCCCAATCACCCATCCATTCCAACGCACATGACCTCAACATGTCTTCCAATGTCTGAATTGTTCGCTCTGACTGCCCGTCTGTTTGAGGATGAAAAGTCGTGCTAAGCTTAAGTTGTGTACCCCAAGCTTTCTGCAGACTCTTCTAAAATCACGAAGTGAATCGAGGATCTTTGTCTGAGACGATGCTGGATGGAGCACCGTGGAGTCTCATGATCTCTCTTCTATAAGTATCGGCGAGTTTACTGACAGAATCATCCTTGCGGATCGGTAAGAATTGAGCTGATTTGCTAAGTCGATCTACGATAACCCAAATTGCATTGTGCTTCCTCTTGGTTGGCGGAAGACCAGTAACAAAATCCATGGTGATTTTGTCCCACTTCTACTCTGGAATATCTAACGGTTGAAGGAGACCGCCAGATCGCTGATGCTCGATCTTAACCTGTTGGCATGTAAGACATTTGGAGACGTAAGTGGCAACATCCTGTTTCATACCACTCCACCAAAAGTACTGCTTGATGTCATGGTACATCTTAGTCGAACCAGGATGATGAGAGAATGGGGAGCTATGAGCTTCAGCTAACAATGCTTCCCGGAGTTCTTGATCATCAGGAACACAAAGTCTCGTGCCCTGTCATACGATACCATCTGCATCTACTCTGATGTCCGTCTGCTTCTCCAAATTCTGAACTATCGCCCAGATTTCTCCATCATCTTTTTGAGCTTCCTTGATCTTAGAGAGTAACTCGGGTTGTACTCTAAGATTAGCCCAGTAACCGTGCTGTCCACGTACCATGATCTCTATGTGTAGTCGCTCCAAGTCTCTTATGATTTCTTCCACAATTTTAATGTCGTTGATCATTCCGGACTTCCTGCTAAGTGCATCTGCTACTATATTCGCCTTGCCGGGATGATAATGCAAATTAATGTCATAATCCTTCAACAGCTCTAACCATCTCCTCTTTCTCATGTTCAATTCACGCTGAGTGAAGATATACTTAAAGCTCTTGTGGTCCGTGAAAATGTCACATGATTCTCCATATAAGTAGTGCCTCCATATCTTCAATGCAAACACGACTGTAGCAAGTTCCAACTCATGCGTAGGGTAATTTTCTTCATAAGGCTTAAGCTGCCGTGAAGCGTACGCGATCACTTTCCCATGTTGCATGAGAACACAGCCAAGTCCCTTCCTCGATGCATCACTATAGATTTGGAATCCACCCGTACCAGATGGGAGAGTAAGAATAGGTGCAGATACTAACTTCTGCTTCAGGTCTTCAAATCTCTTCTCTCGTTCTTCAGTCCAGACGAATTTCTCCCCTTTCCGCATCAGTTTTGTCAATGGTAGTGCTAGGCGGGAAAAGTTCTCCAAGAACCTACAGTAATAGCTAGCTAAGCCTAAGAAACTGCGGACTTTAGTCGCTAATGTTGGCCTCGGCCACTTAGTAATATCCTCAACCTTCGCTGGATCCATAGTGATTCCTTCTGCTGTTACAATGTGACCTAAGAATGCCACTTTGTCTAACCAGAACTCACACTTTGAGAATTTAGCATACAACTGCTTCTGGCGAAGAATCTGTAGTACTGTACGAAGATGGTCTTCGTGTTCCTCCTTGGAATTTGAGAAAATCAGGATGTCATCGATGAAGACAATGACGAACTTGTCCAGAAATTCATGGAAGATTCTGTTCATCAAATCCATGAACACTGCTGGAGTGGCCATAGCGTGTACGGAAAGCAGTCTTGGCGATGTCCTGCTACTTAACCTGTAGTTGATGATAGCCTGACCTAAGATCAATCTTGGAGAAGTGTTTGGCCCCTTGGAGTTGGTGAAACAGATCGTCTATACGTGGCAGTGGATACCTATTCCTGATAGTAATTTTGTTGAGCTCGCGATAGTCTATGCAAAGACGCATACTGCCGTCCTTCTTCTTAACAAATAAGACTGGTGTGTCCCATGGAGATGCGCTCGGTCGAATGAAACCTCGTTCTAGAAGTTCTTGCAGTGGATCCTTCAGCTCCTTTAACTCTATGGGAGCCATGCGATAAGGAGCCTTGGAAATCGGCTCAGCTCTTGGGATGAGCTCGATATTGAATTCCACTTCTCGTGCAGGTGGTATGCCCGGAAGTTCTTCTAGAAATACATCTTGGAATTCTGACACTATCGACTGATCCTGAATTGATGGGGGTTCATCATTCATGTCATGAACCGTAGCTAGATAACCCTCGCATCTATGTGACAGTAGTGCACATGCTTGCAGGGTAGATATGATTTGTACAGACCTTCCGGGTACAAACCCGTTGTGAATGTACTCTGGTGCATTAACATCACCGAAGATGACTCGATATGAATGGCAGTCTATGGTAGCATGATGTTTGGATAGCCAATCCATGCCCAAAATCATGTCAAAGTCATTCATGTCCAGCGGAAGTGCGTCAACAAGACGAACCTTATCGTCAAACTCTAGGGGAAGACTCTTGTATAAATGGCTTATTAATAAAGAGTCCCTCAAAGGCGTGGAAATATTGAGTCTATTCTCTAGTGGCATGGGGAGTATCCTAGCATTCTTAGCATAAGCAGTAGAAATGATCGAGTGAGTAGCACCCGTATCAAATAGAACACATGCAGCTTGACCATACATATACAAGATTCCAGTGCTGGTACCTGTAGACTTATTGGCCTGATCGCGATACGTCGTGTAGACGCGTCCAGTGGTAGGAGGCGGCTTGGTATCAGCATGTCCCGATGTGCCCTCCCTCTCGCCCTTACGGCAGTCTTTCATGCGATGGCCAGGAAGACCACACTTGAAGCATGCTTCACTGTCGCGACGATATGGCCCTGGGTGCCTACGGTGGCAAGTAGAGCAAATAGGATGAGTATATCCTCCAGCAGGTGCTCTGGCTGGCTGAGAACCTGATAAAAAATTATACATGAGACATGATAATAGGTTACAAAGGACAATGCGAATATCGTAAGATTGAATACTGGACGGCTAGGCTGTGAACCTCTCTGGTTCTAGTCCCTACCATTTCCATGGTTCCTGGTAGAAGATTTGCTAAAGTGTCAGAATTATGAGTTATAACATGAAATCATAAGGGAATGCGTAAGTATAAGGACCTGCTGCTGTTGGAGTGTCCAGCGTTGTTACGGTAATTATCATTATCGCCACGCCTATCCGTAGCAGAACGGTCGTTAGTCTGACCGTTTCCCTTGGGCTGATTAGGCTGCTGCTGAGTAGCCGGCTGAGACCGGTCCCCAGTCTTCTGCCTGGAATATAGAATTTAAAGAGATGAAATATTTGACATATATTGAAAGAATACGGATTGGTCACCGCTTGAATACGAATGTTTACCTCTTATCGGGTTTCTCAGCTTCCCCGGACTCATCTCTCTCATGCAGCATCTCCAGCTTACGTGTTGCATCGGCCACTTGTGCTACCGTGTTGAACGTAGCACACACCAGATCGTTTGTGACCGATGTGCGAAGAGCCCACCTAAAGTGGTGTGCCTGCTCTTCAGGAGTACCTGCCGCTACACCAAGGAAACCAGCTAAGCGAAGAAAGCGCTGCATGAACTCGTTGCTATTCTCCCAAGCTCGCTGTCGGATCCCATGGTACTCTCTCTTCAGCTTGTCTTGCTCAGCCTTGGGAAAGAACTGCTCCATCACCCTATCGCTGAACTGAGCCCACGTCAAACCAGCCACCCAATTATCACCTCCCTCAGATTGCTTCAATGCTAACCACCAATTTAACACATCGCCTTCGAACCGGTAACATGCCAACCTCGCCTTGAAGATGGGGTCACAACCCATAGCATCGAAGATCTTCTCAATGTGAGCCAACCAGCTTTCAGCTTTACTGGGGCTATCTGTTCTCTCGAAAGCTCGAGGACGGAGCTTGGTGAATCTCTCCAGCCATATTGCCAATGTCACTGGAGGAGGAGGAGGAGGAGGAGGTGCTTGGTTTTGCTACTGATTGTTGGCAGCCTGAACCTCAAACATGATGGCATTCCTCAGTTGAGGAATTAAAGCTTGCATTGCAGCTTGGATTGCTGCATTGAGTTGTTCCTGCTCGCGTGTGAGAACCATCTGACATTATAACATAAAATACATGATTAAACTGATCAAACATAAAATATATATACATGAAAAAAATTTATACCAATAAATCATGAGAAAAATTTTATGTAAGAAAATCTGTACATGAATGCATGATGCAGTTTTATGAAAACTTTTGTATGCTCGAGAGTGAACGCCTATGGTCAGTTCACCCAAAATAAAAGACATGGCGAGGGGATGCCTATGGGTCGGTCCCAAATTTAAAAGATTCAATAAAACACATGCAACTAAATAGGGCCAGTCCTGTACCAACCATTACTTAGTCATAAACCCGCGACAATGACATATATATGTATGCATGAAAATGATGAATGCATGAAAACCGACTGTCAGTTCTAGGAAGACCATAGTGACTACCCACTAATCACAGGTCATGTTTTGAGAGCCTACATGTCGAAGCCTTGGCTCTGATACCATGTAACACCCCATTTTGATAAATGGAATGTCACGCGTGATTATGGCGTGTCATCAAAGCATACAAGGATAAATGTCTAAACATTACATGACCATAAAAGGAAATATCGGAATGAAACATCGGTAGTCCAAAAGTAAAGCTCATCACACACAAACATAAGTACTATAAATGAAAGGACTAAACAATGTCCATGGAAAGAGTATCAAAGTATATATAATGCATAAAGTAAAGAAAGGCTAGAAAGCCTCCAGTCCATATGCACGTACGCTTAAAGTCTACAAGCTTCCCTGAGTACATGGCATTTTGGGAACATGAAAAGGAAAACGGCTGAGCAATACGCTCAGTGCACGGATGTACAAGTAAAGCATGAATAATATAAGCATATAAGCATGAAACGACGGAAGAAACTAAGTCCTGGATAACCCGGTTAGGTCTTAGTAAAACTGGTTTTATAGTTTGAAAAGCCTTATGTTTATCTTGTAAAAACTATTTAACATATTTTACCATTAGCCAATATAGGTCATGAAAATCCACGTGCATGAATACTTGGAGGGGTGACCTCATCATGAAAATTAGAGGGGTTGCCTCTAATTTAATATACTAGTTTTTTGGGTAGGAGGGATCAGCTCCTTGTGAAGGATGCAAGGCACACACCACATTCACACTGAGTAATCTACTGAAAACATGTAACTAGGATGCATCCATACGCCCCACATGATAAATATAATAATATGGCCAAAAGCAGAAGGGACGCCACGAGCAATCACTCCGCCGTGGGGAAGTCATAACACTAGTGCCTCTAGTGTTATGGTTATGGTACCTCCATAACTAGGTGAAACTGGTCATGCATGTATATGGATTTAGGTATTCTAGTTAACATAAGCAATCAAACATATAAACTTATACTATGGGAAAACAATTGGCTGCATACGGGGAATCCTAATAAGGAAAGAATGTCCATATGAAAGGACGGGAATCCGTACCTTATGTGTCACACTCCCAAAATATCAGAGTATAATGGCAACAAGGGAGTGGTGACGTCATGATTATTATACACACAGTTACAAAGAACGACCTCTAAATGAGACGTTCGGAAAATTGATCACTTGCATTTGATAAAATAAAGAGTTTTAACATAGTGCGGAAGCATAAAAACTGGTCATAGATACAAAAACATAGTTTTCAAATGGTACAAATGATCTTTATTTTCAATAGAAATGACGGCAGTGCATGAGACCTCACATAGCATCTTCATTCTTAATACCTGAGAAAAACATTGCTAAAGCGTCAACATAAAGTTGGTGAATTCATAGGTTTAGTTAATTTAAAGTGTTTAATGAACCACAAGATTTTCCCAAACATGATGACAATATAACAAATACAAAGTCATCATAAAAGCATTTATTACAGTCTAAGCTCGTGACACCGAAGCGTTAACAACACCGGCAGTATAATCATATAAATGTAGCCCAACTGGATGCCTAAACCCACGACATCCTATCTCAGACTCAAATGAAACTGTGCCCACTTGTCCCCTGTTGGACCAAGACGGACAGGGGCGTCAACCCCGATAGATCTATCCATAACATTCGCGCTTACACAAAGTAATTAACGGTTCACGATTCACGGGCCAAAGCAACTGGGTTTTAAGTGGGACTTAGACTAGTACATAAATTAGTTAATGCACTTGTGTTCATACGTTAAATCAAGCAATGTCTCACCACAAAAAGCAATAAAATCAGTTAAAAAGTGGGGCTACAAACTCACCTCAAATGATAGTCAAGTAAAAGCAATCAAGTAGTAGGCACGGAAAAATGCTCGCAACAACGTCAACTCAAACCGCAGCCTAGCAATAGTAATAATGATTAACTAAGCAAATAACACAATGCAAATAAACAATTATCCCTACATTACATTGTACTTGCATCAATTAATTAAAAATATTTACTTTTTATTTCAAAAGTTAAACTATATAATAAAATGTCAATTTTTTTATAAATAACTACGCACACAAAAATAATTAATTTAAAACGACTCTAGGACAGACACTGTATAAAATTAGACGTGAAAAATAAATATATTTTTAGTTTGGGTCAATTGGTATTTGTTCTCTATCTACGTCCAATAATAGTCCAAGTCTCAGTCCAATACAGTCCGAATAATAATACGGTCCTATTCCTAATTTTTGTCCAAATAATATATGTCCGTCATTTTTGTCTTATTATTTTTAGTATCAATTAATTATTAATATGAGTGTAAAAAATAAATAAATAAAGTGATCGTCCCTTTTGAGTCGTCAATAAATAAATTATGAGACCCTTGTCCGGGACCCACTTTAATTGGGTCTTTTAGTTCGGTTAGAGTCAATGGGACTCGGCATATACGACTTACACGAAGAATGCCTACTCCTACGCTCCACGCGCGAACCGGGACACCAATTTAGTCCGAGTTAAATTATATTAATATTTATTTAATATTTATTAAGTTTTAATTTTTAAGTTTAAATAAATTAAGGAGTCAAATTTTGATAAGTCTACTAATTAAGCGGGGCTTAATTTTTCTATTAACTCTGAATACTAGTAATAAGTTGTACAATGATGTAGTCATGGTCATGGTTTTTGTCCCCCCCGCTCCCCAAATCTGACTTACTGTCAACACAAACAAAAGGAATTGTGTACTTTTGTTTTATATAAAAAATATGTATGCATTCCTTTGGTCTATTGATTCTGACGCAAGAACAACAAAAAAGCAAAATAAACGCAACGCCATGTTCAAGTTGTGCCTTCCTTCGCAAATTGCGGACTCATTTCTTAATGTTTTTCGACGATTTAAAAAGCATGATGATCCTTACGATCTCGACTACAAATCCCACGACAAAACGCGACACTTACACGTGAATTCGACCCGTTTTACTTGAAAGAAGCTATAAGTTACACAAAAACTCAAAACACATTTTTAGTTCAAATAACTCCCAACTTTTCGTCTCAATGTCTTGTTTTACTCATATGTGATACATTTACTTTTGAAAATATACTTTTGTTCATGTTTTTAACGAACCCATTTAACCATTTTTAAACCAAAATTTGTGATTTCATGTAAAACTTGTATAATAGTTTCTAAAACAAATGATGCAAGTACATGTAACAACTAAACCAACAAAACCCAAGTCCCAAGATATGAGATGATAGATTTACCAAGCTAATGCTAGAAGTGATGATGCAAGTAACTCTACGTCAAGCAAAGCCTAGCCGAAACCCTAGCTCCTCCAAAATCTTAACCACAACGCAAACCAAACCCGAAACCACGCTAGACCTAGCTCAAAACCCACGTATCAAACTCAACTTGACGAACCCTAATCACACGCATTCACCATGGTGTGTCGTGTTCTTGAATGATGTATGTTTTATGAGTGTTTGTGATTTATTAGTGTGATTAGCAAGAGTTTTAGGATTTAGTTATTGGATATAATGATCATGGTGAAATGGAAGGGATGATTATTTGGTCTTGGTATAATTCAAGAGAGAGATGGAGTTTTTGTTTGTAAGTAAATTGGTGTGTGTGAGTTATATCCAAGGGGTAATGAAGTGTATATATGTTTGAAAGAGAGATATGAAATGGGTGTACTTTTGTTGTGTGTATAAAAAAAATAAAAGAAATAAAATGATGATGTTGTTAGTGCTCGTGAGTTTGTAGGAGCAAAAGTAAGGTTATTTGAACTTTTGGGTGAAAGGTATATTGTCTAATTTACTAAATATGTAAAATGTATATTTTAATTTATTTGTGATAGTGGAGTCTTTTTGATTTTAATTTAGGATAGTATGAAAGTAGTGGTGATATTGTAAGGTGAGGTAATATGTAGTGTATTAAAATAATTGTAGGTAAAGTGTATGGATGTTTGGTGTATAGTAGGACTTGTCTGAATCGTTAACTTAACTAGTTAACGTTAAATATTTGGGTTCGTACGATGATGTGATGAATGACACGATTTCCTAATGACTCCAAATAATGCTAAGTACAATTAATTAACGCATAAAAAAATAAAAAATAAAAACCATGATATTCCATAAATATGAGATAACTTCTCAATTTGTTAAATCCACTAGGTTCAAAGCTCAAATTAAATAATTACATGGGAAAAATAAAGATGGAAAATTGACGGATGTCACAGTATCCCCATGTTTTAGATATTTCGTCGCGAAATCAAGACGTTGTTGTAGTAGGGTGATTAGTGAAAAGATGAGGATACTTGATCTTGAATTGGTCTTCACGTTCCCACGTGTATTCTGTACCTCTACGTGCATTCTAACGGACTTTCACGATAGGTATACGGCTTTGCTTGAGCTGTTTGACCTGACGGTCCATGATCTCCACCGGTTCTTCTACGAAGTTGAGTTTGTTGTCGAGTTGGATCTCTTCCAAAGGAATAACGAGTGTCTCGTCGGATAAACATTTCTTCAGATTGCAAATGTGGAACACATTATGCACTCGGCTAAGTTCTTGAGGTAACTCCAAATGATAGGCAACGGGGCCAATCCTCTCTATGATCTTGAATGGTCCAATGTAACGAGGATTCAACTTTCCACGCTTTCTAAAGCGAATTACACCCTTCCAAGGTGCGACTTTCAACATGACTCTATTGCCAACCTCAAACTCAAGAGGTTTTCGTCTCATGTCAGCATAACTCTTTTGTCGATCTCTTGCTGCTTGCATACGGCTCTTGATCTTAAATATCTTCTCAGTAGTTTCATGTATGATCTCGGGTCCGGTGAGTTGAGCATCACCAACCTCTGCCCAACACACGGGTGAACGACACTTTCTACCATATAGTGCTTCAAACGGTGCTGCCTTAATGCTAGTGTGATAACTATTATTATACGAGAACTCCACCAATGGCAGATGCCTATCCCATCCATTCCCAAAGTCGATCACACAAGCTCTTAGCATATCTTCTAGTGTTTGAATGGTCCTTTCACTTTGACCGTCGGTTTGGGGATGATACGCAGTGCTCATATCCAACTGCGTTCCCAATGCTTTCTGCAGCGACTTCTAAAACTGTGAAGTAAATCGGCTATCTCGGTCAGAGATTATAGACACAGGCACACCATGCCTCGTGACTACTTCCTTCAAGTATGTTCTCGCTAACTTATACATTCCATCCGTCTCCTTGATTGGTATGAAGTGAGCCGATTTGGTGAGTCGGTCGACGATGACCCAAATAGTGTCAAATCCAGCTGAGGTTTTAGGTAGCTTTGTAATGAAATACATAGTGATCCTTTCCCACTTCCATTATGGCAGTTCAGGTTGGACCAATAATCCTGATGGTTTCATGTGTTCGGCCTTAACCTTGGCACAAGTTAAGCACTTGCCAACATATGTAGCAATGTCCGCCTTCATGTTCGGCCACCAATACAACATCTTAAGGTCATGATACATCTTGTCAGATCCCGGATGTATGGAGTATTTTGACTTATGCGACTCATGCATAATCAAAGGTCGTAGGTCACCATGGCACGGTAACCAACTCCTATTATCAAGGCATAATGTTCCATACGAGCGAGCTTCTAACTTCTTTATCATGCCTTCAACATCTTCAGTCTTGAGAATTTCCTCCTCGACTGCCTCCTTCTGAGCCTTGAGACTTAAGGATGGAAGATCTAAGCCAATGGTCATCACCAAGGCTTTCACTCTAAGAATCCTCTCCTTTCGACTCAAAGCGTCAGCTACGACGTTTGCCTTGCCCGGGTGATAACGGATCTCACAATCGTAATCACTGAGAAACTCTAGCCAACGTCGTTGTCTCATGTTGAGTTCTTTTTGATTCAAGATGTGTTGTAAACTTTTATGATCAGTGAATACAACACACTTTGTGCCATAAAGGTAGTGTCTCCATATCTTTAGGGCAAACACCACTGCTCCTAACTCTAGATCATGAGTTGTGTAGTTCTTCTCGTGTACTTTTAGTTGTCTTGACGCATAAGCAATGACCTTAGTCCTTTGCATCAACACCACACCTAACCCTTTTATGGATGCATCACAATACACCACAAAGTCTTCATTACCTTCGGGTAGGGCTAGTATAGGTGCTTCACACAACATTTGCTTCAATGTTTGGAATGCCAAATCTTGATCTTCTTTCCACTCAAACTTCTTATCCTTTTGAGTTAACTCGGTCATTGGTTTAGCTATCTTGGAGAAAACCTCAATGAATCTCCTATAGTAACCAGCAAGACCTAAAAATTGTCGGATGTTCGTGGGTGTTGTAGGAATCGCCCAATCTTTCACAGCCTCGATCTTAGCAGGATCAACGTGAATACCACTGCTATCGATTACATGCCCAAGGAATTGCACTGTGTTTATCCAAAACTCACATTTAGAAAACTTTTCATACAACTTCTCCTTCCTCAACAACTCTAGTATGGTCTTCAAATGCTCCTTGTGTTCTTCTTCATTACGTGAGTAAATGAGAATATCATCAATGAATACAATCACAAACTTGTCCAAGTATGGCTTGCAAACTCGGTTCATGAGATCCATGAATACTGCGGGTGCGTTTGTCAAACCAAAAGGCATAACTTGGAACTCGTAGTGTCCGTATCGGGTTCTAAAATCCATCGACGTATTCTTCTCTAACCCTTAGCTGATGATATCCCGACCTTAAATCAATCTTCGAGTATATGCTAGATCCTTGCAGTTGGTCGTAAAGATCGTCAATTCTTGGCAATGGGTAGCGGTTCTTTATCGTCAGCTTTTTCAACTCTCGGTAATCAATACACATCCTAAAGGATCCATCTTTCTTTTTGACAAATAGGACCGGTGCTCCCCAAGGTGAGGAACTCGGCCTAATGAAACCTTTGTCAGAAAGTTCCTTTAGTTGTTCGGCTAGCTCCTTCATCTCTGCTGGTGCTAAGCGGTATGGTGCTCTAGCAACAGGTGCATCACCTGGTGTAAGCTCTATGTGAAACTCCACTTGTCGTGTTGGTGGTAATCCTGGTAAGTCTTCTGGAAATACGTCTGGAAAATCTCTAACGATCGGTACATCTTCAACCTTCTTCTCATGATCTTCTTCTTCCTCCTTTTGCGTTACTTGAACCAAGAACACTGGACATCCCTTCTCAATGTATCTTTGGGTTCTAATACATGAGATGACTTCCAGTCTCGATCTATTCTTAACTCCACTTCTTTCGCCTTGTATGATTAGTACATCGTTTCCATAAGGCACGGACGCACTTCTCATGACATATAATTTCCGCGTGCTTCTTCGACATCCAATCCATTCTAATGATAACATCAAAACTTCCTAATTCTATGGGGAGTAAGTCGATACTGAACGAATGATCTTGTAACCTTAGACTACATCCTTTCAGAATAGCATATGTGGTCACTGACTTCCCATCGGCTAGTTCTACGTTATACTTAATATCTAACGCAGTAGGGGTAATATTTAGGCGGTCACTAAATGCAGATGACACAAAACTCCTATCCGCACCAGAATCAAATAGTACTGAAGCATAGTTATTATTGACTAGGAACGTACCAATCACAACATTGTTGTCTTGCACTGCAGCCTCAGCACACAAATGATACACCTTGCTAGGTGTCGTGAATCCTCCTGGAGCACTAGTTGTGGCTCGGTTATTTCCTCCCCGGTTCCCCTGGTTCTGCCTCTGGTTCCCTTGGTTGTGGTTTTGGTTGCCTCGAATTTGATTACCACGACCTTGGTTCCCACTGCTTGGACACTTATTCTTGTAATGCCCTTTCTCTCCACACCCAAAACAAGTAACATTCGCTCCTTGTCCACCTTGAGTTACCGGTCCTCTTTGGTTAGTAGGACGGGGTGGAGCTCGGCACTCCTTTGCCTTATGTCCAGCCTTTCCACAGTTGTAGCATGTAGGAGGACATGCTCCCTCGTGGTGTCGGCCACACTTCTCACAGAAAGGAAATCTCCCAACATAGTTACTAGTATCACCTTGCCCAGCAGTAAAAACTCTAGCCACCTCTTGACGCTTGTTTTGATTGTAGTTATTAGTGTTGTTGTTGTTATTGTTGTTGTAGTGATTACCAGACCACTTCCTCTTGTCTCCAGCATTCTCCCCCAACTCTTGCACCACTTGGTACATCAAACTCTGAGCCATATCAATTGCCTCATGCAAGTCATTCGGCTTTGATGAAGCCACATTCCCCTTGATGTTCAAAGGCAAGCCTTCAATGTATCGCTCCAACAATCGGTCATTATTGGGCACCATTTCGGGACACAACAGAATTAGCTCTTGAAAAAGCTTATTCTAAGCAGTAAGGGCAGTACCCTTGACTTTCAAGTTCCATAGCTCAACCTCCATTTGTTTGAGTTCATTTCGTGGACAATACTTCCTAACAAACATAGCTTTGAACTCACTCCAAGGTGTAGCTTGTGCAACATCAATGGTCACTGCACGAGCATAAACATTCCACCAAGTCAAAGCACTATCCACCAATGTGCTTGATGCAAACATCCCCTTATCAGCTTCAGCAACATTGCTAATCCCAAATTGAGATTCCAACTTCTCAAACCATCTAGTCAAACCCACTGCACCTTCAGTACCACGGAAACTCACTTGCGTAACCGCACGAAATTCCTTGTAGGTGCAGGTCAGTGCATCGATAACAGTGGCTCCTCGGTTTGTCTCCTCTTGCGTGCTCGCTGCACGGGTCACTTCTGCTGCGAGTGCCTCGGCCACTCGTTCCGCGATCATTTGGCTGAGCATGACTGGGTCAAATCCACCGGTAGTGGCTGGTGGATTCTGCGTCTCAGATCTTCGGACGGGTGCCATAATCTAAAAGGTAAACAAGATAATAAGGTTTTGCCAGATATAACAATCATGGCACATACGACACGGTAATGTAATGCTCAAAAGTATAAACAAACAAGATATGTATAAATACCCATAAATAGCCCGTGTTAGGGACATCGACATAACATATAGCAATTATTGTTCAGACCACTTGTATCCCATATAACATAACTCAGATTTTGTTGTTGCACATGTACCCCATATAAATATATCTCGTAATTGTTAAATCACATGTATCCCATTTAATGCATACTCTTTATTGTTGAATCACCTGATTCCAATAATAATTGTTCATTACATACATATATATTCACATATATATATACTTAGTACATAAAATCCGTATGATAATCAACTAAACACATAGCAGTTATAGTCTAGAGTTACCAAAAGCAACCTAGTTCTCTATAACCTGGCTCTGATACCAATCTGTCACACTCCCAAAATATCATAGTATAATGGCAACAAGGGAGTGGTGACGTCATGATTATCATACACACAGTTACAAAGAACGACCTCTAAATGAGACGTTCGAAAAATTGATCACTTGCATTTGATAAAATAAAGAGTTTTAACATAGTGCGGAAGCATAAAAACTGGTCACAGATACAAAAACATAGTTTTCAAATGGTACAAATGATCTTTATTTTCAATAGAAATGACGGCAGTGCATGAGACCTCACATTGCATCTTCATTCTTAATACCTGAGAAAAACATTGCAAAAGCGTCAACATAAAGTTGGTGAATTCATAGGTTTAGTTAATTTGAAGTGTTTAATGAACAAGAAGATTTTCCCAAACATGATGATAATATAACAAATACAAAGTCATCATAAAAGCATTTATTACAGTCTAAGCTCGTGACACCGAAGCGTTAACAACACCGGCAGTATAATCATATAAATGTAGCCCAACTGGATGCCTAAACCCACGACATCCTATCTCAGACTCAAATGAAATTGTGCCCACTTGTCCCCTGTTGGACCAAGACGGACAGGGGCGTCAACCCCGATTGATCTATCCATAACATTCGCGCTTACACAAAGTAATTAACGGTTCACGATTCACGGGCGAAAGCAACTGGGTTTTAAGTGGGACTTAGACTAGTACATAAATTAGTTCATGCACTTGTGTTCATACGTTAAATCAAGCAATGTCTCACCCCAAAAAGTAGTAAAAGCAGTTAAAAAGTGGGGCTATAAACTCACCTCAAATGATAGTCAAGTAAAAGCAATCAAGTAGTAGGCACGGAAAAATGCTCGCAACAACGTCAACTCAAACCGCAGCCTAGCAATAGTAATAATGACTAACTAAGCAAATAACACAATGCAAATGAACAATTATCCCTACATTACATTGTACTTGCATCAATTAATTAAAAATATTTACTTTTTATTTCAAAAGTTAAACTATATAATAAAATGTCATTTTTTTTAAATAACTACGCACACAAAAATAATTAATTTAAAACGACTCTAGGACAGACACCGTATAAAATTAGACACGAAAAATAAATATATTTTTAGTTTGGGTCAATTGGTATTTGGTCTCCATCTATGTCCAATAATAGTCCAAGTCTCAGTCCAATACAGTCCGAATAATAATACGGTCCTATTCCTATTTTTTGTCCAAATAATATATGTCCGTCATTTTTGTCTTATTATTTTTAGTATCAATTAATTATTAATATGAGTGTCAAAAATAAATAAATAAAGTGATCGTCCCTTTTGGGTCGTCAATAAATAAATTATGAGACCCTTGTCCGGGACCCACTTTAATTGGGTCTTTTAGTTCGGTTAGAGTCAATGGGACTCGGCATATACGACTTACACGAAGAATGCCGAAACCGTGACACCAATTTAGTCCGGGTTAAATTATATTAATATTTATTTAATATTTATTAAGTTTTAATTTTTAAGTTTAAATAAATTAAGGGGTCAAATTTTGATAACTCTACTAATTAAGCGGGGCTTAATTTTTCTATTAACTCTAAATACTACTACCTCCGTTCCATATTAATAGTCCATATTACTACTTTGGGACGTCCCAAATTAATAGTCCAGTCCAAAAATAGATAATAAATGTAGATTAAGTTTACCATATTACCCTCGCATGAGGGTATTATTACAAACAATAAAGAAGTTGTAAATTAAATGGTTAAGGACAAAATTGTCATTGTGTAAAAAGTAAGAGAGAGAAAGCTGAAAAAGTGATGTTTTATTAATATGCGTGTTTTTGGTCGATGGACTATTAATATGGGACGGAGGGAGTAGTAATAAGTTGTACAATGATGTAGTCATGGTCATGGTTTTTGTTCCCCCCTGCTCCCCAAATCTGACTTACTGTCAACACAAACAAAAGGAATTGTGTACTTTTGTTTTATATAAAAAATATGTATGCATTCCTTTGGTCTATTGATTCTGACGCAAGAACAACAACAAAGCAAAATAAACGCAACGCCATGTTCAAGCTGTGCCTTCCTTCGCAAATTGCGGACTCATTTCTTAATGTTTTTCGACGATTTAAAAAGCATGATGATCCTTACGATCTCGACTACAAATCCCATGACAAAAACGCGACACTTACACGTGAATTCGACCCGTTTTACTTGAAAGAAGCTATAAGTTACACAAAAACTCAAAACACATTTTTAGTTCAAATAACTCCCAACTTTTCGTCTAAATGTCTTATTTTACTCGTATGTGATACATTTACTTTCAAAAATATACTTTTGTTCGTGTTTTTAACGAACCCATTAAACCATTTTTAAACCAAAATTTGTGATTTCATGTAAAACTTGTATAATAGTTTCTAAAACAAATTATGCAAGTACATGTAACAACTAAACCAACAAAACCCAAGTCCCAAGATATGAGATGAGATAATTACCAAGCTAATGCTAGAAGTGATGATGCAAGTAACTCTACGTCAAGCAAACCCTAGCCGAAACCCTAGCTCCTCCAAAATCTTAATCACAACGCAAACCAAACCCGGAACCACGCTAGACCTAGCTCAAAACCCACGTATCAAACTCATCTTGACGAACCCTAATCACACGCATTCACCATGGTGTGTCGTGTTCTTGAATGATGTATGTTTTATGAGTGTTTGTGATTTATTAGTGTGATTAGCAAGAGTTTTAGGCTTTAGTTATTGGATAAAATGATCATGGTGAAATGGAAGGGATGATTATTTGGTCTCAGTAGAATTCAAGAGAGAGATAGAGTTTTTGTTTGTAAGTAAATGGGTGTGTGTGAGTTCTATCCAAGGGGTAATGAAGTGTATATAAGTTTGAAAGAGTGATATGAAATGGGTGTACTTTTGTTGTGTGTATAAAAAAAATAAAAGAAATAAAATGATGATGTTGTTAGTGCTCGTGAGTTTGTAGGAGCAAAAGTAGGGTTGTTTGAATTTTTGGGTGAAAGGTATATTGTCTAATTTACTAAATATGTAAAATGTATATTTTAAGTTATTTGTGATAGTGGAGTCTTTTTTATTTTAATTTAGGATAGTATAAAAGTAGTGGTGATATTGTAAGGTGAGGTAATATGTAATGTAGTAAAATAATTGTAGGTAAAGTGTATGGATGTTTGGTGTATAGTAGGACTTGTCTGAATCGTTAACTTAACTAGTTAACGTTAAATATTTGGGTTCGTACGATGATGTGATGAATGACATGATTTCCTAATGACTCCAAATAATGCTAAGTACAATTAATTAACGCATAAAAAAATAAAAAATAAAAACCATGATATTCCATAAATATGAGATAACTTCTCAATTTGTTAAATCCACTAGGTTCAAAGCTCAAATTAAATAATTACATGGGAAAAATAAAGATGGAAAATTGACGGATGTCACATTATGTCCAGTGAACGAAGAAGACGAACGGAAGAGAGTCCTACTTCGGTATCACTAATGCTACATAAATACATACGTGTATAAGTATCTGATTACTAAATACGTAACTGGTTTTATATCATGTCTTGGCTTGTTTTATATGTTCATGTCATGTTTTACTGTTTTAAGCTTTATACTGTGTTTATCTTATGTTCTGTCTATTCTGATTAAGTATTACTTGTATTTCATGTATTATTATACTTGTTGTATACTAATAAGTAACTTTCTAAAAATAGCAGGTTTCCAAAAATAGAACGTTTCCAAAAATAGAAAGTTAACAAAAATAGAAAGTTTCCAAAAATAGAAAGTTTCAAAAAATAGAAAGTTTCCAAAAATAGAAAGTTTCCAAAAAAAGAATTACTGCTTAAAATAGACAAGTTTCTAAAATAGAAAGTTTCTAAAATAGAAAGTTTCCATAAAATAGATTAGCTGCCTTAAATAAATAAGTTTCTAAAACTAGAAAGTTTCCATAAATAGATATAAGCTGGTTAAATAAGCTAATTATATAAGCTTAAGTGTTTTCTGATTATTATTCTAAGTCATGTGATTATAAAGTATAGTTTATTAATTATTACATGTAAATTAAATGAACTATAGGTTAAAAGTATTTAATTAAATATAACATGATTTTAATTAAATAAAGATAAAATACTTAGGTTAAAACATGTATTATTAACTATTAATAATATAACCTAAGTCATGTTAATTAATTAATTATAGTCATGGTTTTAAATTATTAATTAATTATAAAGTCTAATTAAATATAAATACTTAAGTTAAAATTCATGAATTACTAATTAAACTTATAACCTAAGTCATGTACATTAAATTAATAATGTCATGCTTTTATTAATTTAATTTAAGTCTAAAACATAACTACTGTAAATCATAAACCTTGAAAATAATGATTCATGAACCGGACCCGTGACTAAAAACCATGAACCGGACACGTAACCAACACCATACCCCGACCAAGGTCGGGTGTCCCCTTGGTTTTGCGGCTGCCGTGGGACCACCACCACCATACCGAGACCATATGGTCTCGGTGGTGTTAAATAAGCCAAGCCGAGACCCCCATGGGGCTCGGTTAGGCATCGGCTAGAAACAAAACACCCCAAAACCCTTGATTTGATTTACTCCATGATCATTAACATGTTTAAATAATTGTTTTTAATTAGTTTATTAAAAACATCATGATTTTATGTGATTATCAAAATCAAAACATAAAAAGAAAAGGGTTAATAGTTATACCGAATACGTGAATCAAATAAGGACGAACACACACGAATAATTGTAATATTTCCAAGATCAAAATCAACCCGAACACCCTTGTGGTGTTCTTGAATCCGGCGGCCAAAGAGAGGAAGAAGAAAAGGGATTTTTAGGGTTTTAGTTATTTTTCTAAATCTTGTTAAGTGAAATTACCTTTTCCATAATTTGCATGTTTAGTAAAATTATTATGGGCTTGGCCCATTTCCTTTGGTGTAGCCTCGGCATAGGGGCCTCGCTTGAGGTAACCCGTACTTTTCTCGTGTCTAAATATTAGTGTGTTCTCGTGTGTTCTAGTGTTCGTGTTTTATGTGTTCTAATTAATTATTGATCGTGACTTAATATATTTATTCGTGTTCATGATAAATATATATACATACGTAATATTAGCTCGTGATTAATTTACCTTCATGATTTCATGTTCGCATGTTCGTGATTATAATTATTATTGGAATAATTATCGTGTGTTCATACGTAATAAATACTTATCGTGTTCTAACACGTACGTAATACTTGAAATTCTTATACGTGAAACATAACGTGCTATAAAAGGAAAGTTCTAATCATGTACGTACGATCTAAAGGGTACTATTCATGGTAAAAGCATGCGGGTTTTACAATGCCTCAACTGCTCACGTCTTTGTTGTTGAAGGGCTTCATCCTCAGCCCTAGCTTGTTGGTCAAGCTCCTCTTGCAATCGCTGAGCATCCTCTTCCCCCAACCTTTCTTCCTCTACTTGTATGCGAGTACGCTTCCTGGGAGGAGAGGGTGCATCAGTCATAGGGGCTTTTCCCTTGGTATCATGAGAAGGACCAACAGAAGGACTAGTAGAATCATCCATTGGCGTGGGATCAGCAGCAGCCTTAGGAATGCATGAAGGACTAGGAGGAGCAGGCAAATCATCACTCGGCTTATCAGCAAAGGCAGCCCTGGCCAAAATAGTCAGCCCATCCTCCTCAACAACCTCATCAGAATCAGAAAATACAACTTTCTTCTTTTGGCGCTTCAACTGTGACTCCAATGCTTTAATCCTGTTTGCCAATAGAAGCACGAAGTCCCCTGTGAGCTTGCGGTGCTGATTGAGATCATTTTCCAAAGCAACAACCTTCGCATAATACCTGTGCATAAGAGCTAGCAAAGAAGTTAGAGTAACAGGTTCCTCAGCTTCCCCAGCAAGAGGACTTGGCTTGGGGGATGCATCATTGGGACCAGAAGCACCAGATGGGTCATTCATATGAGCATGAGAGCTAGATGGCTTCTCAGCAGAGTGTGGAGTTGGGCTAGGAGGGGGAGTATCATCAAATAGGGACTCATGTGGGCGAGAAGAGGGGGCAGCCTTTAAGGTGGATGGCATTTCCACCACCACCTCTTTAGCAGGCTCATCTACCTCCACATGAGGCACACCAGTAGCAGGGTGTTCCTCCTCCATAGGATCATCCTACAATGGAAGTTCCTCCTCGGCATCATCAGCCGGAGGAATCACATTAGGATCCCCTTGGGCAAGGCCTAGCATAGCATAAGTAAGAGGCCTCACAGGACCCTCATAACCAAGTGCCATATTCGCATACACCTTGGAACTAAACTTTGGGGTCTCATATTCCTCCCTATTCCTAGGTAGGCACATAAGAACCTGCTGGAAAAACCTAGGGTACATCAAGAACTTCTTCCTAGAGCCAGTATCACTAAGGTTACAAATCATACCATCAAACAAGTAACGAGAAAATTTAAAAACATGACACTGAGCAATACAAATCAAACCAGTAGCAAGGGGGATGGGAAACGCATCCCAACTCCCAAACATGGGACTCAAACAATGAATTAAGAAATGGACCAGTAGCTTCCATTGAGGGGAAAATCTATTTTTCTGGAAGTTAAACACCCCCCCATGATTATAGCCTAGAGCAGCCATACCATCCAATACCTCTGAATTGGGGATAGAAACAATGCCACCTTCATCCTGGAGATGAAGGGCAGACCTAATAGATGCCTCAGACACCACATATGAGCGACCATCTATGGTAGCATGGAGCTCTAGTGGGCGTCCCAAAACATCAATGAGGTAGGTAGTTGCCCAGAACTCACGTATAACACTATCATACACGGTAGGGCAAACCGTAAGAGCATACCTTAGATTGGAAGCCTCAATGTATTCCAGGATGTCTGTGAACTCTTCTCTTTTAGGACCTTCGCCAAGATAGGCCACCTTGTTATGATCGGGTTTGTACTGGAGTGCAGCCATTGTTGATGATTGAAGTAGTGGAAGATGATTGATTGAAGAGGGTAAAGAGTAGGAGCGTACGTGTGTGTGTATGGTTGGGATGAATGAGTCAATTAAGGGATTTGACCATAAATAATGGTCATAAAATTGTTCATTGACACCTAATTATGGGGGTTGCCCTTTCAAAAATCAAGTCATTAATGCAAGAGTAACAACTTTCCCCTTAACCAATATTTGCAATTCCCAGTTACCAAAGATAAATAAAAAGATATACACTAGAAGTAACTTGCGTTGACTAAAAGTCAAAACGCGTAAAGGTCAACACTAGGAGCACCAAGTGGTCAATGAGAGTCAACGAGGTGAACAGTGACCCAAAACCAATACTAGAAGCCAACCATGAGTGAAGTAGAATGGTTTGTACCCACTAGGAGCAGAAGATTGTCACTAGGAGTAACCAAAATCTTCCACTAGAAGATGCATACACCACAAGTACAAATGAAAACTGTTGTTATAATCTACCATATGTTGGACTGTGCAATGAAATTTGTACACTAAGCCTCCCCTTAGGCTTAGCCTCCCCTCAATCCTAGGCCTCAAGGATTGACCATTTCATTGTGAACCACCAAGTGGTTGAACCTCGGACCATCAAAGGCTTTTGTTAATAAATTAGCAACATTATCACATTAGGTGTCTGAATAGTTCCTTTGCCAAAGATCCGTCCTTCACCACCTCCGAAGTAGACCTTTCCGCCTTGAAATGGTACAAAGTTATATAAAATCCCTCTATTCCCTGTCATGCTCCTAGAGCATCCACTATCAACAATTCCTAGAGTAGGATCTTGGTATGTAGTAATCTACAACAACAAAAAAGATATATGTAAAAGTTAGTGTCTTAAGGGGACCCAGACCTTTTCAGGCTTGAGTCTGCCTTGTGGATCTTTAGTTGATATCCAAGAAGATTGATGAGATCCACTATTGTTATTAGGTTTCCTATTCATTATATGGGTGTTATTGTTTGACCAAGAACAACCTGTTGAGGGCTTAATAGAAGAACCCAAATTTCCTAACCCAAAATACATTTGGTCTGAATTAAAAGCATAATTCTAATTAAAGTTCTGAAAATAGTTGCTGGTTGGTCTATTGTAGGTGCAACCATTGCTTCTCCAAAGATCAGAAGCAAAAGGAGAGGTCCTTCTAGAAAAAGAATATGATTGGGCACATGGGTTTAGTCTTCTAAAAGAAAAAGGAGCAACTCCCGGTGGACCAGGAGCAGGGTAAGCTTGATAAACAGAAGGACGTTGATCATAAAAATCACAATCCTTAATTATGATTAAATTTACTTCCACAAAAAAGAATGTTTTAAAAGACCTTTTATTCAAATGACATTGTTTCACACTGCGAAATTTAATACAAACAACTCTAGGAGAATCAACATTCCTAGGACTCAATAAACTAGAACTAGAAACAGTTGAAGTAGAAGCAACTCTCTTTCTTCACTCATCCTAGCACTAGTAGCAGCAGGGTCATTTGTCTTGGAACTTGAAGGTCTTGACTCTTCACTTGAACCACAGGATGCATAGTCACTGGCCTTGTCACGGAAAGTACAAGAGACAAAGTCATTAATATTAGTAGAGCTTTTTGGAGACTCATGCATCTGTGATCCATCCAAGTCAGTATGCCTAGATATGGGCATGAAAGTCCCTCTAAGGGGTGGAGGAATAACATGCATTGTTGTAGCTGGTTAAAACCTATTGTAACTAGGTTTTCCCTCCTCCTCCTTGTCATGATCAAAGACACTTGAAAAAGATAAATCAAACACATCTTCTGAATCAGTATATTTATCAAATCCCAAACCTTTCTTAGTTCTACCAGACATGCTACTATCAATTAACTTTGAAATATTCTTGGGTGCTTTTTGCCTTTTTTCAAATCGTAAAAGTGTAGCATCCAATTTTTCCTACATGTCTTGCTTACCCTTAATACTGTTATTGTTTAGTTTTTCAGTATATTTAAGCATGTTAGTGGTGTTTTCTAAATCAATGCTTAGAATTCTAATTTTATCCTCATATTCACGTTGAGTATCTTGAAGCCACCTCTTTTGTTGTTCCAATGTTTTTAAAGAACTCTTATATGCTTGAACATCTAAAAAATATTTGTCATTTTGTTTATTTTGTTCATTGTATTGAGTCAACAGTTCTGAATATTTATCATGACAACCAAGAGGGAAATTTTGTACCTGAGGTGAGATGCCCATAAGAGCAAATTCTTCTGCTTCCTCGGCATCAGATAGATTCCCAGCAATCATTACAAATACATCAGTAGAAGCTTCAGCTGATTCCAAGGTAGCAGTCTGATGATCATTCCAATTAACCATAGAGTCAACAGACACCAAAGCTTTCTTTTCATCCTTGAGCTCTTGAACTTTGAAGGTTGAATACCTGTTCTTCTCCTGGTTAGTTTTCTTATGGCATTCCCTAGCAAAATGACCTTGTTGCTGGCAGTTATAGCATCTAACCTTGCTTCTATAAAACCTGGCTGGCTCTCTTGGGTTGTAGTTAAATTTTCGACCGGCTTTGTTTTCAAACTTATGAACCCGGAGAGTGAGCATAGCCATCTGCCACTTTAGATCCATTTCATCCAAGTCAAGTTTATCAACCTGTTTGACATCATCAAAAGCAAGCTGCTGTTGTGGATCAACATCAACAACAAAAGAGTGAAGAATAGCTTCTACCATGCTACCAGTCTTGGCTTTTGGTTCAGGAGTAGAAGTATGTTGAGAAGATACAGTATAGCTTGGGCTACGAGCATAAGACATTAGACTAGATCCCATGGAACTCATAAAAGTAGAGTTAGCAAGAGTAGGAAAGGAATCACTTGAGTATCCTCTTACATGAGGCTCAAAGGTTTTGAGTTTATAAAACAGGTCATCAAAATTAAGATAGTCAAGGCCACCTTTTGCTTTGAGAGAGATGACTACCTGATTCCATGAGTGAGGTAAGGCTCTAAGAAACCTCGCATTGATATCTTCATTGTCAGGTTTGGACCTGAGTTGATTCAACTAGCTAAGTATCTTTTGGAACCTATCATACCCTTGATGAATACCTTCAGTTTCATAGATCTTGAATTCCATGAATTCATCTCTCAGCATGGATCTGCGCATTTTCTTTGATTCCTCATTCCCTCCAAACCTTGCCTTTACTCCATTCCAAATCTCTCTAGCATCATCCAAGTGATAAAAATTACCCATGTGATCATCAAGAAGGGACTGAAGCAAAATAGTTTTTTCTTTGATTTCCTTATGAACAGCTGTGATTTCTTCATGAGTTTTAGGATCTAAAAGGATGACATTACCATTCTTGTCTCTTCTAGTAAGCTTCTTACTGTTGCCATTCTGAACAATTTTCCAAAGGTCTAGATCAGTATTGGTGGTCCAGCATTCCATCTTCATGGCCCAGCTATCATACTCATCCTTCTTCAAGAGAAGGAATTTTCCATTTGTATTGGAAATAGTAGCAACGATTTGCTGAGGTTGTTGTGTTTTAGAGGTGCTTGCTTCTCCTGTTTCAGTAGAACTAGAGGCAGACATGATTAAACAAAGATGTTAGTAAAAAGAAAAATTGATTCTTCTTGTGCAGAGACTCTCCCAGGCTCTGATACCACTTGTTAGGTCCACTAGATATGGATCTTGCAGCCTGTTAAGGATGGTGAACGACTTCTGCAATCACAAGTCTATTCACAAAGAGACTCTAGATAACACACACAGTATAAGTGCGGAATACAAATACTATGAACAAGAAGAAACATAATAACTATAATGACTTGATCCTTACTAAGGATTTCTAATATTAATATGAACTAAATAATGTTTAATGAAGGTCTGTTTAACCCTTCTACCAATGGTTCCTTTTATACTACAAGAATACCCTAATACAGCATTAAACCAAAATGTGTAACTTCTGATATGCATATCCTTTCCTAACATATCTCATGCATATCCTAACAAACTACTCAAAATAATAATGTTTGACTATCTAAAGACCAGGAGCACGTGTTGCTCCTACTACTACTAGGACCAGGAGGAACTACATACCTCCTAGCATACCTATTACAAATGTCTATTACAGAGGTCCTAACAGATCCCATTTTTAAGCTTGGTATAAGGAAAGTGAAACCTGAGGGTGATAAGTGTTCATGGTACCAAAATCCCTAATCTAAGTCATTGATTTCTTTATTAGTTATTTCCATCAAAAACATTTATGACAAATCCAAAAATATAAATAGAATTGTTCTTCTTTGCATTGCATTGTGTTGTTCCCTAATTTATTCACTTCACCATGGTTGGTTAATAGAAAATAGATGAAAAGAGATGGTGATTTTAGAGACAGAAAGTAGTGAGAGAAAGTAGAGAGAAGGTGGAGAAACTTTGTGAAAATTAGATTCAAGAAATGAGAACGTCCACCCTCCTAACATGCTAGGAGGGTGCTTATATAGTCCACCCACATGCGGGCTATCTAATGTACTATATTGTTTCGGGCCGGGCTCGAATAAATGCTTAGTACCTTGTAAGAGGCCTTTTAAGCTAACCATCAAGCCCGTAATGTCACGACTATTTTAACTAACTATTACAATTTTCTAATAAATATTACAAAATAAACCTATGACCGAACATTCTTGTTTGACTCAATATTTTGAGGCTAACAATCTCCCCCAATGTGAGGTCATTCCTCTTCGATATTTGGAGTCCAATGGAGATTTATAAATTTCGTCATAAATGAGTCTTGAACGTATAATAGTAGTCTTGTTCCGTCATGCTGTGATCTTTGAGCCTTTGTCGTTGTCTTTCGACTTTGGCTTTTAAATTTGAGATCTTCAAATTATCCTTGACTTGTCTTTGCCATCTTATTATCTTGTGTCTTTATCCACATGCTCATACATTACATAATCTTGAAAGCTTGCTAACAATCTCCTTTGAAGAGAGGTCATTAATCATTAGATTTGCGGAAGTCTTTAGCTTTCTTGATTGTTGAATGTCTTTGGGCATGAGTATGTGGTTTATAATCTTTGACTTTGGTGAGTACACCGTAATGTCACCTTCTTGAGACAAAACATAGACACGGACATAATGGCTTTGACATTCGTCCTAAATCGGTAGCGTTCTACCTCCGGTCGATGAAGACCGTTACATGATGTTAAATATCGTACCTGTGATTAGGTAGATTTAATTAAAAATCTCCTTGACAGGGTTTCGCGGCTGTACTAGCTGTTCTCTTTACTCGACCGTCTCAAAGCAATACTGCGAACATAAAGAGTGAATCAATTGGATAAATATCTGCTTGATTAAAGTCGTCAATTCAAATTCCTGGAACAAGTTTGATTCATTAAGAATCTTACCATTGTTTCTTTCCAGTTGACACAAACTTGATTCATAAGAATCTCACAAGTTACCTACCGTAGCGCTGTTTGAGGTTGACGCTAGAAGGATTTCCATTCATCACTGTGAATATTAATGAATATCACTCTGAATGTTCTGGCAAGACCATAAAGATATTGCGTAGAAACCTGAAACGAGTTTGAATCGATAACGAAACAAACCACTGTTGCTTTTCAGTTTTACATATGTTCAATTCATAAAGAATCTTATACATGACCTACCACAGTGCCGTTTGATGTTAACACTGGAATGATTTCCACTCATCATTGTGAATACTAAGTAGTATCACTCTTTGTGTTCTAGCAATATCGCAAGGATATAGCGTAGGACTCTCTTGATCTTCATTTGTATGTCCTAACGAGATTTGATTGATCTCTTGGCTCTAGACTCGATTTGTGCACTTTTAGTAATCGGAGGCTGGAGCAGATGCCACCTATTCAATATTAACTATCTCGGAGTGAGAAAGTCAATAGAAATCGTGTTGATCTCCGTGAAAATAAAACAAACTTCTTTTAAGAGAAGCCTGGGTTAGTTGGGGAGGGGTTGTGCAATACATCACTGGGTCCATGATGTGTTGACTTCATGATGTATTGACCCGGTTTCTGCCTAAGTTGTATGGATGGCTAATTTCTTTACACCCTTTATCCTTACATTTCTTTTTCATTCTTCAACCCCTTCAATGCTTACCAAGACATCATTACTAGCACCTTCTTGTGATTGTTCCAGTGCTAGCATCAGTACTTAGTCGGCATTCAACTACGTTCACATTCTACTCCATCTTTCCTAAGGACTTCTAATAATCTATTGGATTGTCCCTGGGAAGATCCCTCCGGTTCTGGTTGGATCATAGGACTTAAACCTAACCACCCTTTTTACACCAATAACATCGTGAATTAAAGATGTTGTGGGTATTTGATCGTAACCATGAGTGCTTGAGTCTTTAGATCACATTTTAATCACATTTTCTCCCCATATCTCTAATATATAAAATCGTTTGATATTAGAGATACCAAATTTGATTAAATTATATATTGTGTAGAAGAGTCTTCAAAAACATTCGGGAGAATAATGTGTCAAACTTAGCATGAATTTGAAACGCTCCCCCTCGAAAATTAATCCAATGGAAATGTCATTACGAGGATATGATCCACATTAAACTTTTGAGGATAGGAGTTGTTGAACACACAATTTTTGAAAGATTTTGAATATCATTGAGTAATTCTTGAAAAAATTGTGTTCAACACTTTTTGAAAAATCAATTCTTTTTAGCGAAAAGGTTTTTCTAAAGCAAAAACTTGAGTTCATAGACTTTGAATGTCTTGACGAATCCACTCAAGTGTAAGAAGATTTAACTTCTTTTGCTAAAGGTAAGGGAACGAAAGCGTACACTCCCCCGTGAATTTAGATTCGGGTTGCAATCTGAAAGTGATTACAAGCCATTGTGTTGAGCTCAAAACTTTGAATGTTTTGTGACAAGATCAACCCAATATAGATTGCTCTACCCGTTGTTGGAAATATTGTCCAAAAGAGACAATTTCCGTTATAAAAGATAGAAATGACATGTTTTGAAAAATATTTACAACTTTCATTCGAGCTTTATGTACACACACGTATCGTTATTGAGCGACATTTCTAGGCACGTCCACATTATCGATACTGAAAGACATGTCGAGAAGAATCTTTTTGGTATTTTGAAAGATTTTGTATTTTGTATTTTGCTTTTTAATTAATATTTACATGTAGATGTTTGATAGATGAATCAAGCAGGCTTCTCTACCAGAACCTCCAGTTCTTCTGGAGTCAAACATCTCATACCAATTTGCCTAACAAGATACGCAAATCTCTCTTTCGAAAGAGCTTTTGTAAACAAGTCAGCTAATTGGTAATCAGTTCCAACAAAGTATAATTCAACAATACCCTTTTCAACTTGTTCCTTAATGAAGTGATATCTGACATCAATGTGCTTCGTGCGGGAATGCTGTACTAGATTGCAGGAGATGGCTATGGCGGATTTTGAGTCACAGTACATAGGTACTTTATCAAAGTGGAAGCCATAATCCGTGAGTTGTGTTCTAATCCATAGAACTTGAGCACAACACGCAGATAGAGACACATACTCCGCTTCGGCTGATGACAATGATGTGCAATCCTGCTTCTTGGAATACCATCCCATAAGCTTATCTTGACCTAGAAATTGTGCACCACCAGAAGTACTTTTACGTGTATCAAGACACCCTGCATGATCAGAATCTGAATAGGCTGTTAGAAAGAAACCAGGTTCCCTCGGATACTAGAGTCCCATGTGAATGGTATTCTTAAGGTACTAAAACATCCGTTTAACCTCCTTGAGGTGCTTTTCAGTGGGTCATGCTTGATATCGGGCACAATAACATGTAGCATGTGATATATCTGGTCGGCTTGCTGTTAAGTACATGAGGGAGCCGATCATGGAACGATATCTCGTTTGATCTAGGGCATCTCCCTCTAAATCAGCATCTAGGGATGTGGTTGACAATGGTGTCCCAACGGGGTCACATGATGTCATACCATTCTTTTTGATTATCTCTTGACAATACTTAGCTTGGTTAATGAAGATACCACTTGGGGATTGGTGAACTTGAATTCCTAGAAAGAATTTTAGTTCGCCAATCATTGACATTTCAAATTTGATGTGCGTTACTTTTTCAAACCATTTTGAAAGTTTTGCGTTTGTAGACCCAAAAATAAGGTCATCAACATAAATCTGAACAAGCAAAATGTCATCCCCATATTTATAAGTGAACAAAGTTAGATCAATGGAAGCTTTTGAGAAACCTTTGGAGACCAGAAATTTTGAGAGCTCGTCGTACCACGCCCTTGGAGCTTGCTTGAGTCCATAAAGTGCTTTGTGGAGACGATACACCTTGTCAGGATAATGAGGATTGACGAATCCTTCTGGCTGCGTGACATAGACTTCTTCCTTCAAAGGACCGTTAAGAAACACCGTCTTTACGTCCATTTGATAAACGATGAATCCCATATGTGCAGCATAAGCAAGAAAAATCCTGACCGCTTCTATTCGAGCAACTGGTGCAAATGATTCTTCAAAATCAATACCCTCTTGTTGTCCATACCCTTTAGCCACTAGCCTAGATTTATTCTTGATGATCGTATTCTCTTCATCCATCTTGTTTTTCCAGATCCATCGAAGATTTAATGGTATTACATCATATGGTCTGTAAACAAGTTCCCAGACTTTAAGTCTTTTAAATTGTCGAAGTTCATCCGTCATCGATTCAATCCAAGCATGATCAGCCATGGCTTCTTTGATGTTTTTTGGTTCAGCTGAACTCACGGCGAGTGCGAACATACAAACATCGCCATCGGTGTTAAGCTGTCGTCTTGTGCGAACAGGCTATGAAGGGTTTCCAATTACTTGAACCAAAGGATGATCTCGGGTCCAATGATATGTTGAAGGATGTCGTTGATAGAATGTATGCATATTTGGCGAATCAATATGGCGAGTAGAAGACTCTCCAGTTTCGTGTATCGGTGTACCGAATGGGTTGATCAATTCGTCTTCGTCAGATAATGCATTGTCAACTTGATTTGTGTTCTCTAGAGCAATGACAGTAGTTGTGGATGTTGTAAGAGCGATTGTTGATGTGATATTCTGAGGAGGTAACTCTGCAGCAACAGGTGTTGAAGTGGATGAAGTTGTATCCTTTTGTTGACGATGATCGGTATCATCATTCTTATCATGAGTGACAGCGGAAGACTTTCATACAACATGTTTCTCCCCCGTGAAATATTCATCATACATTGGACCATATAACATTTCTAACTCTTCAATTGTCGTGTTGACTGTCATATCTGCTCTTGGAACACTTTGTGGAACCAGCTTTGAACTTGACGGTTCATTGCTGTGGTCTTGAGTTCCGAGTTCCGTGCGGTTGTGAACGGAAGTCGTTTGTCATTGTGGATCGGGACTTAAACTATTTTGTTCAAGTGCCATTTCTTGTAATTCATCAAATCGGATAAGAATAGTCTCAACTATCAATTTTGTTCTCTTGTTGTAAACTCTATATCCCTTATACTGAGTTGTATATCCCACTAGAATACATGCATCACCGTTCTCTTTCATCTTGTCCAGATTTCACCATCTCGAATAATGTAACACGTACATCCAAAAACATGAAGGTGTTTGATTGAAGGTTTTCGATCATGAATTATGTGATATGGTGTCTTTTCGTGTCTTGGGATAATTAAGGAGCGGTTTTGTTTGTAGCATGCGGTTGACACGACTTCAGCCCAAAAGTATAGTGGAAGTTTTGAAGCGGATAATAATGTTCGAGCAGCCTCAACTAAAGTACGGTTTCGTCTTTCAACAACGCCGTTTTGTTCGGGTGTTCGAGCAATATATGTTTCATGTTCAATTCCTTCGGCTTCAAAATAGTTTCTTAGATTTGAATTCAAAAATTATGTACCTCTATCACTACGAACCACTTTAACTTGAGCTTGAAGACCACGTTGTATCAGTTTAAGGAAGCTGATGAGAACTTCGGGTGTTTCATCCTTGGACCTCAAGAAGTGAGTCCATGTGTACCTTGAGTAATCATCGACAATTACCAGAATATATTTCTTCCCATTGATACTATGAACACGCATGTGACCACACAGATTCATATGGAAAAGATCTCACCATCCTTTAGAGCTTGGTGTGGTCTTTGTTTTAAAGCTACTTCGTTTAGCTTTAGAAAGCTCACAAGAAGAACAAAGATGATCTTTGGTGAATTTCAAGCTTGGAAAACCTCTCACAATATCTTTCTTGGAAAGCAAGTTGATGGTATTAAAGTTGAGGTGAGATAGACGTTGATGCCATAACCATGCCTGAGTCGTTGAAGCTTTAGCCATGAAGCAAATTAGAGTTGATGAAGTTGTATCTTGAAGTGAAATAGTGTAGAGATCAGTACCCCGTGTACCGGTAAGTAAATCATTCCCATCATAATCATGAACAAAACATGTCTTCTTCCTGAAAGCAACCTCCAAATCCGCATCACAAAATTGACTAACCGAGAAAAGATTGTGATTGAGCCCTTCGACGTAGTATACCCTTTTTATCGTTATATTTCCCTGAACCAAATCTCCATTTCCTAGGATCGGTGCAAATTGATCATTTCCGAATCGGACCGTACCCAGGAACTTCTCCACGAAGTTAATTAGAAGCTTGAGATTCCCTGTCATGTGCTTCATGCATCCGGAGTCCAGCATGAAGAATATTATTTGTATCACATGCAGAAGAGTTAGAACACGATGGAGCATTTGCTAAATTGGATACCACAGTAGTTCTGATAGTAGAATCATTAGTGTCCTTAGCAATATTTAAAGGCATACTAACACTCGTTGTCACATTGTCTGTCCTAACTTTAGGCATCCATTTATATCCTGGAGGACATTGATTAGCAAACCACCATTTCCAAGACTTGCTAGCAGACTCATATAATTCCTTAATTATGCTTCTAGGGTTCTTAGTGGTGGAGTCTAATGCATTACTTTTCTTAGTGGGGGTTGCACCAGAATGGTTGATAGGTGTGAAAACACCCATCCTTTTACCACTTATTTCTTGCTAAAACAAGACCAAAACGCGTATTTAATGTCATTTTTTTGGAATTATGCGTGGTTTGTGTGTTTGTTGTGTTTTCAGAGCCAACCGGATAAATATTGAAGAAAACATGGGATTGCACGGGTTTTATCGAAGAAAAAGACGAAAAGACGAAGTCTCTAGTCCAAAAGATGCAAAAGATTTGAAGTCAATGGGCCTGTTTGAAGATTTATCGAAGAAAAGGACCAAAGATGGAAGATTTACATATGTCGAAGATTTCAAGTCTACTAAAACGAAGAAATTAAAAGACGAGTTGAATTTATTCGTCGACAAATCCTGAATCAGAATCGAAAACGTCAACTTTACTGAAAAGACGAGAAGACGAAAAGAAAGGAAGAAAGCCCACTCACCAACCAACTACACCTCCTATAAATAGATATCCCTTCCCACACATCAGACTAGTTTTTCATTCCAGTTTCTTTTTTTTCTTGTTTCGTAGGGTAACCAACACCATTAAGATGTTGGTGATTTTTTTCATCTTTGATTCACAAATCTTGTAAGTTTTAATCCTTCCTTTTGATTGTTTAACCTTAATCTTTCAATATAATCTTTCCTTTAATCTTGTTCATCTTTGTCTTTTTGATTCAAAGTCTTAAGTTCTTATTTTGTTGATTTTAATCTTTAAAAGTAAGTGGGTTTTGTGTTTTTATTGTTTTGGTTTGATGTTTATGATTATTAGATGATTAATAGTTATCTTGGTTTAAGTTTTGGTTAAAAACTTAGTTGAGTTTGGCTTAAACTCGTATTTTTGATACTTCCCTGTTCTTCGGCTTCAAGATCCCCTGATTCCGAATCAATACAATATTCCGGATCAAGGGTTTTGTCATAATATTCCGGATGAAGCTTTCTAGTTAAATTATTCCGAATAAACAAAATGTTCCGAATCAAGGTTTTGGATTAGTTATTCAGGATAAAGTTTTTTATTCCGAACGAAGCTTTTATTTTTATTATTCCGAATCAGTTTTAATATTCCGGATCAGTTAGAGTATTCCGAACCAAAGTTTTCATTCAAATTATTCCGGATCAGTTTGTTCATCCGGAATAATCAATATTCCGGATGAGTAGCTATATTCCAAATAAAGTTTTGTCATTATATTCCGAATCAATTTTTTTATTCCGAATGAAGTTTCTTGTCAAAATTATTCCGAGTCAAGTTTTATTCCGAGTAAACCAAATTATTCCGGATCAAGCTTTTTAGTATTTTATTCCGGATAAGTTTCTTTATTCCGAACCAGCAGTATTCCGATTGAAGCATTGTTTTCTGAATCAAGCATTTATTATTATTCCGCATGAGTTATTCCGGATGAAGGTCTAATATTCCGCATGAGTTGTTTTCATTTATTATTCCGAATGAGCAGATAGTCAGCAAAATATTCCGAATCAGTTTTCTTTTCCATTATTTCGAATGAGCAGTTATATTCCGAATCAACATCTTTAGCTTTTTATTCCGGATGAACCTATATTCCGCATGAGTTGTTTTATTCCGAATGAAGGTAACTTTTCGAATGAATGATTTTTAGTTTATTTGTTACTGTTATTTTATTGTTTGGTTTTATTCCAGCTTTATTATTTTTAAATTGTTCTTCATTATAATTAATTGTTTTTATCTTATATTTATTCATTTCACGCATTTACCTTTTTAGTAGAATAGAAAACCAAACCCCTTTTTAGTAACCAAGAACAACTATTCCACTTTGAACCGTGATCGATTCGAGAAGATACCGAGAACTTATTTGAACCCCTAGCAAAATCATTTGTATCAAATGGCGCCGCTGCCGGCTCTTTTCGTAGAGATTAACGAAACTTTGTGAGAAATTGGATTTTGGGATCCGTTCACCGTGAACGTTACTTTTTCATCATTAAAAATTTTCAAAAATCCTAAAAAATATAAAATTTTCAAAAACAAAAAAATAGAAAAACCATAAAAACCAAAAATATTTCTGCTTTGTTAGTTCTTTTGCAGGTGCATGCGTACACGATCAACGTCTTATCAAGAGCCCGAGACTCTCGATAATTTAGACATGGCCGGTGTACACAACAAAAACAATAATAATCCACCTCAAAACAACATGAATAATAACAACAATGAACCTCTACCGGACAATCGTCCTATGATTAAACTTTTGCAAGCACATGTGGAGGGCAACAACGATCCTATTGTCATACCCGCGATTGTAGCCAACAACTTTGAGCTCAAATCCGGCTTCATTCAAATGGTCTCTGCTCAACCATTCTTGGGGCGCACCATTGATGATCCTCATGACCACATCAAAAGGTTTCTTCAACTCACGAATACGGTCAAATTCAATGGGGTTCCACAAGAGGTACTCCGTTTACAACTTTTTCCTTTCTCCTTAGAGGGACAAGCCCGGCATTGGCTTGCAAAGGAACCGCCACAAAGTATTCTTACGTGGACGGACTTGGAGACCAAATTCATAAACTACTTTTTCCCACCCTCTCGTACTACCGCTTTGCGGAATGAAACTATTAATTTTGAACAAAAGTACGATGAGTCTTTTAGTGAATCTTGGGACCGTTTTAAAGACCTTTTAAGAAAGTTCCCACAACATGGTTTTAACAAAGTGCACCAAATTAATACTTTTTACAATGGTTTAAGCATGAATGACCAAGATTCATTGAATAGTGCCTCGGGGGGTAATATTTCTGTTAAGTCTTCTAATGCCGCTTGGGATATTATTGAGAATAAGTCTAGAGTGCAAACCAAGAGTGTTCAGACCAATGCCGCTAGTGTGAGCACTAGTGACAACGACAAGAGAATTGATAAACTTACTTCGCTTATTGAATCGCTTGCTGTCCAAACCGCTAACAATACCAAAAGCATCAACGCTCAAGTCAATGCTGTCAGCCAACCATGTGAAATATACGGGGGTCCTCACTCTTACACTACTTGTACCTCCACCCAAGACTATCCTTGTGAGAATGTTAACGCAGCATACGGTAATTATTCGACGGGAGGCTATCAAGCACGTCCTCAAGGTGACCGCAACTTGCTCAGCTATCGCTCAAACAACTTTCTTTCCCCGCCCGGTTTTCCTCCAACCAATCAAAACCAACAACAAAACCTTAACCGAACCAATCAAAACCAACCTCGAGCACCATACCAACCACCTCAAAGACAACCATATCCACCTTAAAATCCTACACAAGTTTACCAACCCGCTCCTTACCAACCACCTGCTTATCAAGCACCTCCTCCTCCTCAACCCACCGTTTTCAACCACGAGGTCGAAACATACATGCGGACGAATGATGTGTTGGTGAAGAATCTGCAGACCCAGATTATTAATTTGAAGGGCGACATGGTGAAACAAGGGAATGATCTTAGAGCCGATATGCGAAACTCTTTGAGTAGTCAAACGAATGACCTAAGGGACATGATGGCTGGTTTCTTCCAAGGTAATCAACCCTATTCTTCGGGTACTCTTCCGAGTAACACCGTTGCTAATCCAAGAGGGGAGATGAAAGCAATCACCACCCGCAGTGGAAAAGGTACCAAGGAACCCGAGCTTCCTATACCTACACCGTTGATTGTGACAAAGGAAAACGAGTCACCTACTCCTATTCCTCACTCTTCTACTTCCCCAATTCCTCCACCTCTTACTTCTACCCCTCCTCCACCCAAGGATGTGAGTGATCCTACAATCCTAAAGCTTTCCTCTTCTTCCGATATACCTTATCCCTCAAGGTTGAGGAAAGAGAAGCTCAAAAGCAAGGATGATATTCAAGTTTCAAACTTTCTCAAAATGTTTAAACAATTGAATTTCAACATCTCCTTCGCGGAGGCTCTCGCTCACATGCCTAAATATGCGAAGATGTTTAAAGATCTTCTTAGTGACAAGGAAAAGCTTCTTGATATTGCTAATACCCAACTTAATGAGAATTGCTCCGCGGTTCTCTTAAGGAAATTTCCAACCAAACTTGGTGATCCGGGTCGCTTCTTAATCCCTTGCAACTTCTCGGGAGTAGAGAATTGCATGGCCCTAGCCGATCTAGGTGCTAGTATTAACTTAATGCCATTAAGTGTTTGGAAGCAATTATCTCTCCCCGAGCTAGTCCCCACCAAAATGACTTTGGAATTAGCTAACCGTACGGTTGCTTATCCGGTGGGGATAGCCGATGACGTTTTCGTTGGCGTTGACAAATTCACCTTCCCGGCGGATTTCGTTGTCGTTGACTAGGAGATGGATCCTCGTGTTCCATTAATCGTTGGACGTCCATTCTTGAGGACCGGTCGCACTCTCATCGATGTTGAAGCGGGTGAGCTTATCATGAGAGTTGGTGATGATCAAATTGTCTTCAACATGGGTAAGATTTCTAAACAGCCTTATTCATACGAGAGTGTTAATTGTATAGACGTTCTTGATGAGGCTTGTGAAGAACACTTTAAAGATGCTTGTAAAAGTAGTCTTACCTCTCTTCCCAATGTTGAGACCGTTGCCTCTATTGCTCCATCACTAACTCCATTTGGAGAAAGTGATTTCCTTCTGACTAAATTTGAAGCAACTTTGGGAGATTTGAACTTACAATATGACGATTCTCCCACCGATTGGGAAGAAGACATTCGTACCATTGAGAAACTTCTCAATGAGGACCATATTTCTCCACCATCTCCCAAGGATATTGCTATCGATGAACCAAATTTGAATACGCCTTCCATCGAAAATCCTCCGGATTTAGAGCTTAAGGAATTACCGTCCCATCTCGAGTATGTATTCCTTGAAGACAAGAAGAAGTCGCCCGTCATCATCGCTAAGGACTTGACTGAAGAAGAAAAATCTCGCCTTATCGCCGTGCTTAAAGATCATAAGAAGGCAATTGCTTGGAAAATTTCCGATATCCGCGGAATTGATCCAAACTTTTGTACTCACAAAATTCTCATGGAAGATGACTTTAAACCCGTAATCCAAAGCCAAAGAAGGGTTAATCCTCGAATTCATGACGTCATCAAACAAGAGGTTATCAAACTTCTAGATGCCGGAATGATTTACCCTATTTCGGATTCGCCATGGGTAAGTCCCGTCCATTGTGTGCCAAAGAAAGGCGGAATAACCGTTGTTCCCAATGAACACAACGAGTTGATTCCTACTCGTCTCGTTACTGGGTGGAGAGTTTGTATCGACTATCGCAAACTCAATGATGCCACGAGAAAAGATCACTTTCCCCTTCCTTTCATGGATCAAATGCTCGAGCGTCTAGCGGGTAATGATTACTATTGCTTCTTAGACGGTTTCTCCGGGTATTTTCAAATTCCCATCGATCCCAAAGACCAAGAGAAAACCACATTCACTTGTCCTTATGGAACATTTTCCTACAAAAGAATGCCTTTTGGCTTATGCAATGCTCCTGGGACGTTCCAAAGGTGTATGATGGCTATCTTCCATGACATGGTTGAAGAAACTATGGAAGTCTTCATGAATGATTTCTCGGTTTATGGCGATTCTTTCTCTGCTTGCCTTGCCAATTTAGAACGTATGCTTAAGCGTTGTGAAGACACTCGCCTTGTTCTTAATTGGGAAAAATGCCATTTCATGGTAAAAGAGGGCATCGTGCTAGGACACAAAATCTCCAAAGCCGTCTTGAAGTGGACCGTGCTAAAGTCGATGTTATTGCAAAATTGCCTCGACCTTCAACCGTGAAGGGTGTGAGAAGTTTTATTGGTCATGCGGGCTTCTACCGTCGATTTATCAAAGATTTTTCTAAAATCGCTCGCCCGATGACCCACCTCTTGGAAAAAGATACTCCTTTTATCTTTTCCAAAGAGTGTACTGAAGCCTTCAACCTTCTTAAGGATAGGCTAACTAAGGCACCTGTCTTGGTTACCCCTAATTGGGAGCTACCTTTTGAGTTGATGTGCGATGCTAGAGACTTTGCTATTGGAGCGGTTTTGGGCCAAAGAGTGAACAAACACTTCCAACCGATCCATTACGCTAGCAAGACAATGACAGGGGCTCAATTGCATTACACGACAACCGAAAAAGAGCTTTTAGCTGTTGTCTATGCTTTTGAATAATTTCGCCCCTATCTTGTCCTTTCCACTACCATCGTGTATACGGACCATTCCACGCTGAAGTACTTGTTAACTAAACAAGATTCTAAACCAAGACTTCTTCGCTGGGTTTTGTTACTTCAAGAATTTAAAATCGAAATTCGTGATAAGAAGGGAGCTGAAAACCTAGCCGCGGATCATCTCAGTAGACTTGAGGATCCTTATCAAGGGGATCATCCGAACAAAGAGATCAATGACTCTTTTCCCCTTGAGACCTTAATGTCTATCAACTCGAATTTTGATGAGACCCCGTGGTTTGCGGACATTGCAAACTACTTGGCGGGTGGAATTGTCATTGACTGGTTAACATTGTAACACCCTATTTTGGAAATGGAATCTTACGCATAATCATGGCGTGTCATCAAAGCATACAAGGATAAATGTCTAAGCATTATTTGACCATAAAAGGGAAATACCGGAATCAAACATCGGTAACCCCAAAGTAGAGCTCATCACACACAAACATAAATACTGTAAAAGGAAAGGACGAAACAATGCCATAGCAAACTGTATTAAAGTAAAGGAAATGCATAAAGTAAAGAAAGACAGTAAAGCTTCCAGTCCATATGCACGTACGTTTGAGATCTACGAGCGTCCCTGAGTACCTGCCGTTTTGGGAAAATGAAAAGGGAAACGGCTGAGCAAGACGCTCAGTGCACGGATGTACAATATAGCATGAAATAGGATAAGCATGAAACATATAACAGCGGAAGACTAAGTTCTGAGTAAACTGGTTAAGTATTAAGAAAACTGGTTTTATAGTTTGAAAAGCCTTATGTTTATCTTATGAAAACTGTTTTAACATAAATATACCATAGCCCATATAGGTCATGAAAAGGTCACGTGCATGAATACTTGGAGGGGTGACCTCATCATGCTGATTAGAGGGGATGCCTCTAATTAATATACTAGTTTGGGTAGGAGGGATCAACTCCTTGTGAAGGATGCAAGGCACACACCACATTCACCATGAAATACTGAATAAAACATGTAACTAGGATGCACCCATACGCCCCACATGATATAATAATATGGCCAAAACTGAAAGGGACGCCACGAGCAATCACTCCGCCGTGGGGAAGTCATAACATTGGTGCCTCCAATGTTATGGTTATGGTACCTCCATAACTAGGTGAAACTGGTCATGCTTGTATATGGCTATAGATTATGCTAATTAAACATAAGCAGTTCAAAACAATAAAATAAATACTGGGGAAAACAGTTGGCTGCATACGAGGAAATCCTAATAAGGAAAGAATGTCCATACTGAAAGGACGGAAATCCGTACCTCAAGTCCAGTGAATGAACGGAAGAAAGACTCCTACTTCTGGATCACTAACGCTACATGAATACACACGTGTATAAGTATCGAATCACTGATTACGTACTGGGTTTTATGTCTCACCTTAGCTTACTTTGTATGTTTTAGGTCATGGTTTACTGTTTAAAGCCTTAAACTGTGTTTATCTTGTATTCTGATTAATCTGATTAAGTATTACTGGTATTTCATGTATTATTATTCTTACTGTGTAATAATAAGTAACTTTCCAAAAATAGCAGGTTTCCAAAAATAGAAAGTTTCCAAAAATAGAAAGTTTCCAAAAATAGAAAGTTTCCAAAAATAGAAAGTTACCAAAAATAAAAAGTTTCCAAAAATAGAAAGTTTCCAAAAATAGAAAGTTTCCAAAAATAGAAAGTTTCCTAAAATAGAATTTACTGCTTAAAATAGATTAGTTTCTAAAAATAGAAAGTTTCCAAAAATAGATCAACTGCCTTAATTAAATAAGTTTCCATATATAGAAGGTTTCCATGATTAGATTAGCTACCAGAAATAGATAGATTTCCATATATAGAAGGTTTCCATTAATAGATTAGTTGCCTTATTTAATTAAGTTTCTATAAATAGGAGTTTCCATAATTAGAATTAAGCTGGTTACATAAGCTAACATATAAGTCTAAGTGTTTATAAGCTTATTTCTTAAGTCATATGATATAGTGTATAGTTTAATTATTATTTCATGTATTTAATTAAACTATAGGTTAAGCATTTTAATTAAAGTATAAAATGTTTTAATTAAAATGGAATAAAATACTTAGGTTAAAATGTGTATTATTATGTATTAATAACATAACCTAAGTCGTGTCTAAATTAATTAATTATAAGCATGTTTTAAATAATTAATTAATTATAACATATAACATAAAATACTTAGGTTAAATTAATATCATGCTAAATTAATAATTAAAATAACCTAAGTCATGGTTTAATTAATATCTCATGTTATTAATTAATTTATATCCTAAGTTCATAATTCATAAATTTTAACATGTAGCATAAATCATGATTTAACCAACGAACCATGAATCGGGCATGAACTCGACACCGTACCCCGAGCCAAACTCGGGGTACTTGTGCCCCCTTGCTGTCGTGGGTCCCACATGCACCAACCAAGACCAACAATGGTCTTGGTGGTGGCGGCTAAAAGCAAACCGAACCCCCCCTCGGGTTGGTTATGCTAGGCGGCCAAAACAAACACCCTTTTATATCGTCCTTTGATTTTAATTAACCCCAAAACATGTTAGATCAATGTTTAATTATCATGTTTTAATAAGAATAATAATAACATGTTCATGAAAATAATCAAAGATTTAAAAAGAATTAAAAAGAAAGGTTTAGAATGATATACCAATACGTAGCTTGAAAGAGGATGAACAAACACGGTTTATAGCAATGATTTTCAAGATCAAAGTCAATCAACAACCACCTATGGTGGTCCTATGGGTGGCGGCACAAAGAGAGACCAAGAGGAGGAGAGGAAAAACTTTTTAGGTTAAATGCTTATTTTTCATGAAATGTAAAAATGAAATGAAAAGTTACCATAACCCCCCTTTCATGTAAAAGTCAATGGGCTAAGCCCATTATGGTTAGTGTGCCGTGGGTATGGGGCCCCACATGGGGTACCCGTACCTTTTCTCGTGTCCTGATGTTTCGTGTTCGTTCGTGGTTAAACGTGTTCGTGTTTAAAGTGTTTCTGTTTATTTTATCATGTAGTTTATCGTAATCTTAACGCTCGTAATTATATTATATGTATTTACGTAATTATTTTAGTTCGTATTTTAAATGGTGATCATGATTTAATTATGTTCACGTGACATATTTATTAACTGTTTATCATGAGTTCGTACGTAATCGATACTTATCATGTCATACACGTATGCACTTGCTTGACTATTAGCACATGAATGTGATCAATACTAAATAAGGTAAGTTTTAATCTGGGACGTACGATCTTAAGGGCACTATTCATGGTAAAAGCATGCGGGTTTTACAATTCTTCCCCCCTAAAAAGAATAATTCGTCCCCGAATTATAGATAAAGCAAACTGGAAAGAAGTAACATACCCGAACTCAAAATATGAAGTGAGGGTAAGAAGCCCGGATAGACTCCTCTGTTTCCCAAGTGGCTTCCCGCTCGGTATGTTCCCTCCAAAGAATTTTGACGAATGGAATCGTCTTCCTTCTCATGACTCGTTCTTGCCTGTCGAGCACTCATTCGGGTTCCTCTATAAAAGTGAGATCTTCACGTATCTGTTCCAGTGGATACTGAACCATGTGAAGGGGATGATACTTGTACCCTCTGAGTAAGGACACATGGAACACGTTATGCACGTGTGAAAGCTGAGGAGGTAACGCTAATCGGTAAGATACTTCACCGATTCGTTCAATGATATCAAATGGTCCGATGAAACGAGGACTGAGTTTCCCTTTGATCCCGAAGCGTTTAACACCACGTGCCGGCGAAACCTTGAGGAAGACGTGGTCTCCCACATTAAAATGTATGTCCCTACGATGCTTATCGGCGTAACTCTTCTGACGTGACCGTGCTTCCTGCAGCTTCTGTTTAGCTACTTCTATCTTCTCATTGGTCATTTCTATAATCTCTGGTCCTTTGAGTGATCGCTCTCCCACTTGATCTCAGCAGATTGGAGCGCGACACTTCTTGCCATACAACATTTCGAAAGGAGCACATTTGATACTTGCGTGCCAGCTGTTGTTGTATGCAAACTCGACTAAACAGATGTACTCGTCCCAATCACCTGTCTATTCCAACGCACACGACCTTAGCATATCTTCCAATGTCTTAATTGTTCGCTCCGACTGTCCGTCCGTTTGAGGATGAAAGGCCGTACTCAGTTTAAGTTGTGTACCCCAAGCTTTTTGCAGACCTTTCCAGAATCGCGACGTGAAACGAGGATCTCTGTCTGAGACGATGCTGGAGGGAGTACCGTGAAGTCCCATGATCTCCCTTCTGTAAGTATCTGCGAGTTTACTTACCGGATCTTCCTTGCGTATCGGTAAGAAATGAGCTGATTTGGTGAGTCGATCAACAATGACCCAAATAGCATCGTGCTTCTTCTTGGTAGGCGGAAGACCGGTAACAAAATCCATGGTGATTTTGTCCCACTTCCACTCTGGAATATCCAACGGTTTAAGGAGACCGCCCGATCGCTGATGCTCAATCTTAACCTGCTGGCAGGTAAGACATTTGGAGACATAAGTGGCTACATCCTGTTTCATACTACTCCACCAAAAGTGCTGTCTGATGTCATGGTACATTTTTGTCGACCCAGGATGTATAGAAAATGGGGAGCTGTGAGCTTCAGCTAACAATGCTTCCCGGAGTTCTTGATTGTCAGGAACACAAAGTCTCGTGCCCTGCCAAACGATACCGTCTGCGTCCATTCTGAATTCTGTCTGCTTCTCCAAATTCTGAATTATCGCCCAAATTTCTCCATCATCCTTCTGCTCTTCCTTGATCCTAGACAGTAACTCGGGTTCTACTCTATGATTCGCCCAGTATCCGTGCTGCCCACGTACCATGATTTTGATGTCTAGCCGCTCCAAGTCTCTTATGTTTTGTTCCTTGATTTCAATGCCGTTGATCATTCCCGACTTTCTGCTGAGTGCATCTGGTACTACATTAGCCTTCCCGGGATGATACTGTAGGTTAATATCATAATCCTTCAACAGTTCCAACCATCTCCTTTGTCTCATGTTCAATTCTCGTTAAGTGAAGATATACTTCAAGCTCTTGTGATCCGTGAAAATGTCACATGATTCTCCGTATAAGTAATGCCTCCATATTTTTAATGCGAACACCACTGCAGCAAGTTCCAGGTCATGCGTAGGGTAGTTTTCTTCATAGGGCTTAAGTTGTCGTGAAGCATACGCGATCACTTTCTCATGTTGCATGAGAACACAGCCCAGTACCTTCCCCGATGCATCGCTGTAGATCTGAAATCCACCTGTACCAGATGGGAGAGTAAGAATAGGTGCAGATACTAACTTCTGCTTTAGGTCTTCGAAGCTCTTCTCTCGTTCTTCCGTCCAGACGAATTTCTCTCCTTTTCGCATCAGTTTGGTGAGAGGTAGTGCCAAGCGGGAAAAGTTCTCCACGAATCTGCGATAATATCCAGCTAAGCCTAAGAAACTGCGGACTTTAGTCGCTGACGTTGGTATTGGCCATTTAGTGATAGCCTCAACCTTCGCTGGATCCATAGTAATCCCTTCTGCTGATACAATGTGACCTAAGAATGCCACCTTGTTTAACCAGAACTCACACTTGGAGAATTTCGCATACAGCTGCTTCTGACGAAGAATCTGTAGTACCGTACGGAGATGGTCTTCGTGTTCCTCCGTGGACTTTGAGAAAATCAGGATTTCATCGATGAATACAATGACAAACTTATCAAGGAATTCGTGGAAGATTCTGTTCATCAGATCCATGAATACTGCTGGAGCATTAGTCAGGCCGAATGGCATGACTACAAACTCATAATGGCCATAGCGGGTACGAAAAGCAGTCTTGGCAATATCCTGCTCTTTAACCCTTAGCTGATGATAGCCCGACCTTAGATCGATCTTTGAGAAGTGTTTGGCTCCTTGAAGTTGGTCAAACAGATCATCTATACGTGGCAATGGATATCTATTTCGGATGGTAATCTTATTAAGTTCACGGTAGTCTATGCAAAGTCGCATGCTGCCGTCCTTCTTCTTAACGAACAAGACCGGTGCGCCCCATGGAGATGCGCTTGGTCTAATGAACCCTCGTTCAAGAAGTTCCTGCAGTTGGTCCTTCAGTTCTTTTAGCTCTATGGGAGCCATACGATACGGAGCCTTAGAGATTGGTTCAGCTCCTGGAACAAGGTCGATGTTGAACTCCACCTCTCGTACAGGTGGTATGCCTGGAAGTTCAGCTGGAAAGACGTCTTGAAATTCCAAAACTACTGGTTGATCCTGAATCGATGGGGATTCAGCATCCATGTCGTGAACCGTAGCTAGATAACCCTCACAGCCATGTGACAGTAATGCACGTGCTTGCAAGGTAGATATGACTTGTACAGACCGTCCGGGTATGAACCCATTATGAATGTACTCTGGTGCATTAATGTCCCCGAAGATCACCCGATATGAGTGGCAGTCTATGGTAGCATGGTGCTTGGATAACCAGTCCATGCCGAGAATCATATCGAACTCAATCATGTCTAGGGGAAGTGCATCTACTGCACGAACTTTATCGTCAAACTCTAGAGGAAGACTCTTGTATACATGAGTTATTAATACAGAGTCCCTCAAAGGCGTGGAAATGGTAAGCCTATTTTCTAATGGCAAGGGAAGTGTCCTGATGTTCTTGGCATAAGTAGTGGAAATAACTGAGTGAGTGGCACCCGTGTCGAAAAGAACACATGCAACTTGGCCGTACATATACAAAATTCCAATAATGGTACCTGTAGATTTGTTTGCCTGATCACGAGATGTCGTGTAGACACGCCCAGTGGTAGGAGGCGGCTTACTATCAGCATGACCCGAAGTACCCTCCATTTCACCCTTACGGCAATCTCTCATACGATGGCCAGGGATGCCGCACTTGTAGCACGCGTCGGAATCACGACGACATGGGCCAGGGTGTCTGCGATGGCAAGTACTGCAAAGAGGATGAGTGAATCCTCCAGCAGGAGTCCTTGCTTGCTGAGGGCCTGCTGATGACAAAATGTGTTAAAATAAAGTATATGCACGAGTATAAGACATATGTGTCATAAGATGTTCACCAGTGTTAGCTGAACGGTTAGGCTGCGAACCCCTGTGGTTCTGGTCCTTCCCGTTACTGTGGTTCCTGGTAGAGATTAATATAGCGTCAGCATGAGAGATATAACATGAAATTATAAGAAGATGCGTAAATAGTAGGACCTGCTGTTGTTGGAGTGTCCAGCGTTGTTACGGTAATTATCATTACCGCTACGCCTTTCCACAACAGAACGGTCGTTAGTGTGACCGTTTCCTTTGGGGTGATGAGGCTGCTGCTGAGTAGCCGGCTGAGACCGGTCCCCAGTTTTCTGCCTGGAAGATACAGTTTAAGAGATGATTATAGAACATATAATGATAGGATGCGGTTTGGTTATCGATAGAACACGAAATGTTTACCTCTTGTCGGGTCTTTCAGCTTCCCCGAACTCATCTCGTTCCTGCAGCATCTCTAGCTTCCTTGCTGCGTAAGCCACTTGTGCCACAGTATCCAACGGGGCACCCGATAAATCATTGGCAATCCTTGGGTTAAGGCCCCAACGAAAATGTAGTGCTTGTTCTTCAGTGGTGCCTGCTGATGCCCTCAGGACAGCTGTGTACCCGAGGAACCTCTGCATGAACTGACCACAATTCTCGTCGGGTCTCTGTCTCATGGCGTAGTATTCCCTCATGAGTCGATTCCTTCCTTCCATGGGAAAAATGATAGGTGGGGGAGGATATTCGTCGTCATGAAGAATGGCGTCTTGCCTTTCTGCCTCCATGTCTGCGAATAACTCCCAGAGTTTGTCTGTGTTTGCCATTTGACAGTATAACATAAAACATATGCTTAACAGTTCGAAACATAAAATATAAATTATATATATACATGAAAAAAAAATTTATACCAAAAATTTCACGAGAAAAATTTTATGCAAGAAATTTTTTTGTATGAATGCATGATGCGGTTTTATGAAAACTTTTGATGCTCGAGAGTGAACGCCTCCGGTCAGTTCACTCAAAACAAAAGACATATCGAGGGGACGCCTATGGGTCGGTCCCAAATCTAAAAGTTTCGATAAAACGCATGCGACTAAATAGGGCCAGTCCTGTACCAACCATTACTTAGTCAAAAACCCTGTAACAATGACATGTATATGTATGCTTAAAAATGATGAATGCTTGAAAACAACTGTCAGTTCTAGGAAGACCGTAGTGACTACCCACTAATCACAGGTCATATTTGAGAGCCTACAGGTCGAAGCCTTGGCTCTGATACCATAATTGTAACACCCTATTTTGGAAATGGAATCTTACGCATAATCATGGCGTGTCATCAAAGCATACAAGGATAAATGTCTAAGCATTATTTGACCATAAAAGGGAAATACCGGAATCAAACATCGGTAACCCCAAAGTAGAGCTCATCACACACAAACATAAATACTGTAAAAGGAAAGGACGAAACAATGTCCATAGCAAACTGTATTAAAGTAAAGGAAATGCATAAAGTAAATAAAGACAGTAAAGCTTCCAGTCCATATGCACATACGTTTGAGATCTACGAGCGTCCCTGAGTACCTGACGTTTTGGGAACATGAAAAGGGAAACGGCTGAGCAAGACGCTCAGTGCACGGATGTACAATATAGCTTGAAATAGGATAAGCATGAAACATATAACAGCGGAAGACTAAGTTCTGAGTAAACTGGTTAAGTATTAAGAAAACTGGTTTTATAGTTTGAAAAGCCTTATGTTTATCTTATGAAAACTGTTTTAACATAAATATACCATAGCCCATATAGGTCATGAAAAGGTCACGTGCATGAATACTTGGAGGGGTGACCTCATCATGCTGATTAGAGGGGATGCCTCTAATTAATATACTGGTTTGGGTAGGAGGGATCAACTCCTTGTGAAGGATGCAAGGCACACACCACATTCACCATGAAATACTGAATAAAACATGTAACTAGGATGCACCCATACGCCCCACATGATATAATAATATGGCCAAAACTGAAAGGGACGCCACGAGCAATCACTCCGCCGTGGGGAAGTCATAACATTGGTGCCTCCAATGTTATGGTTATGGTACCTCCATAACTAGGTGAAACTGGTCATGCTTGTATATGGCTATAGATTATGCTAATTAAACATAAGCAGTTTAAAACAATAAAACAAATACTGGGGAAAACAGTTGGCTGCATACGGGGAAATCCTAATAAGGAAAGAATGTCCATACTGAAAGGACGAAAATCCGTACCTCAAGTCCAGTGAATGAACGGAAGAAAGACTCCTACTTCTGGATCACTAACGCTACATGAATACACACGTGTATAAGTATCGAATCACTGATTACGTACTGGGTTTTATGTCTCACCTTAGCTTACTTTGTATGTTTTAGGTCATGGTTTACTGTTTAAAGCCTTAATCTGTGTTTATCTTGTATTCTGATTAATCTGATTAAGTATTACTGGTATTTCATGTATTATTATATTTACTGTGTAATAATAAGTAACTTTCCAAAAATAGCAGGTTTCCGAAAATAGAAAGTTTCCAAAAATAGAAAGTTTCCAAAAATAGAAAGTTTCCAAAAATAGAAAGTTTACAAAAATAGAAAGTTACCAAAAATAGAAAGTTTCCAAAAATAGAAAGTTTCCAAAAATAGAAAGTTTCCTAAAATAGAATTTACTGCTTAAAATAGATTAGTTTCTAAAAATAGAAAGTTTCCAAAAATAGATCAGCTGCCTTAATTAAATAAGTTTCCATATATAGAAGGTTTCCATGATTAGATTAGCTGCCAGAAATAGATAGATTTCCATATATAGAAGGTTTCCATTAATATATTAGTTGCCTTATTTAATTAAGTTTCTATAAATAGGAGTTTCCATAATTAGAATTAAGCTGGTTACATAAGCTAACATATAAGTCTAAGTGTTTATAAGCTTATTTCTTAAGTCATATGATATAGTGTATAGTTTAATTATTATTTCATGTATCTAACTAAACTATAGGTTAAGCATTTTAATTAAAGTATAACATGTTTTAATTAAAATGGAATAAAATACTTAGGTTAAAATGTGTATTATTATGTATTAATAACATAACATAAGTCGTGTCTAAATTAATTAATTATAAGCATGTTTTAAATAATTAATTAATTATAACATATAACATAAAATACTTAGGTTAAATTAATATCATGCTAAATTAATAATTCAAATAACCTAAGTCATGGTTTAATTAATATCTCATGTTATTAATTAATTTATATCCTAAGTTCATAATTCATAAATTTTAACATGTAGCATAAATCATGATTTAACCAACGAACCATGAATCGGGCATGAACTCGACACCGTACCCCGAGCCAAACTCGGGGTACTTGTGCCCCCTTGCTGCCGTGGGTCCCACATGCACCAACCAAGACCAACAATGGTCTTGGTGGTGGCGGCTAAAAGCAAACCGAACCCCCCCTCGGGTTGGTTATGCTAGGCGGCCAAAACAAACACCCTTTTATATCGTCCTTTGATTTTAATTAACCCCAAAACATGTTAGATCAATGTTTAATTATCATGTTTTAATAAGAATAATAATAACATGTTCATGAAAATAATCAAAGATTTAAAAAGAATTAAAAAGAAAGGTTTAGAATGATATACCAATACGTAGCTTGAAAGAGGATGAACAAACACGGTTTATAGCAATGATTTTCAAGATCAAAGTCAATCAACAAACACCTATGGTGGTCCTATGGGTGGCGGCACAAAGAGAGACCAAGAGGAGGAGAGGAAAAACTTTTTAGGTTAAATGCTTATTTTTCATGAAATGTAAAAATGAAATGAAAAGTTACCATAACCCCCCTTTCATGTAAAAGTCAATGGGCTAAGCCCATTATGGTTAGTGTGCCGTGGGTATGGGGCCCCACATGGGGTACCCGTACCTTTTCTCGTGTCCTGATGTTTCGTGTTCGTTCGTGGTTAAAAGTGTTCGTGTTTAAAGTGTTTCTGTTTATTTTATCATGTAGTTTATCGTAATCTTAACGCTCGTAATTATATTATATGTATTTACGTAATTATTTTAGTTCGTATTTTAAATGGTGATCATGATTTAATTATGTTCACGTGACATATTTATTAACTGTTTATCATGAGTTCGTACGTAATCGATACTTATCATGTCATACACGTATGCACTTGCTTGACTATTAGCACATGAATGTGATCAATACTAAATAAGGTAAGTTTTAATCTAGGAGTACGATCTTAAGGGCACTATTCATGGTAAAAGCATGCGGGTTTTACAAACATCCCAACAAAAGAAAAAGTTCTTTAAAGATATTAAGACTTACTTTTGGGATAACCCGTATCTCTTCAGACAATGCACTGATTTGATTATTCGCCGATGTGTTGATGGACCGGCAGCTATAGACATTCTCGAAGCTTTCCACAAAGGACCCACCGGTGGTCACTTTGGTCCCAACTTCACCGCAAAGAAAGTGTTTGACTCGGGATTTTATTGGCCCTCCATTTATCGTGACGCTCATGAAATGGTGAAAAATTGTGATTCTTGCCAACGACAAGGCAAGATCACATATAAAGATGAGTTGCCTCAAAATTTCATACAAAAATGTGAAATCTTTGATGTATGGGGTATCGACTTTATGGGCCATTCCCTTCATCTAAAGGAAACAAATACATCGTTGTAGCCATTGACTAAGTTTCTAAATGGGTTGAAGCCAAAGCTTTACCCACTAACGACGCAAGGGTGGTTTGTAACTTTTTGAAGTCGCTATTCGCTAGATTCGGTGTGCCTCGTGCCATTATTAGTGATCGCGGGACTCATTTTTGCAATGATCAATTCGCAAGAGTCATGGCTAAGTATGGTGTCAATCATCGTCTTTCCACCGCATACCACCCACAAACTAATGGACAGGCTGAAATCTCTAACCGAGGGTTAAAGCGAATTCTTGAACGAACGGTGGGAGAGCATCGTGCCTCATGGGCCGATAAACTTGATGATGCTATGTGGGCTTTTCGTACCGCATACAAGACTCCGATTGGTTGTACACCATATCGTCTCGTGTACGGGAAAGCATGCCACCTCCCCATTGAGTTGGAGCACAAGGCTTACTGGGCCTTGAAGTGGGCTAACTTCGACATCAACAAAGCCGGTGACCTACGCAAAATCCAACTCAATGAGCTTCATGAACTCAGGAATGATGCTTATGAAAATTCCTTGATCTATAAGGAGAAGACTAAGCTCATTCATGACTCTAAGATTAAAAAGCGAGAGTTCCAAGTTGGAGACAAAGTTTTACTCTTCAACTCTCGGTTGGAAGTCTTTTCGGGCAAGCTGAAATCTCGTTGGTCCGGCCCATTCACCATTGCCCAAATTTTTCCATATGGTACTCTCGAGCTCGCTCAACCTTATGGACCTAATTTTAAGGTGAATGGCCAACGAAGTGAATTTGTACTTTGGTGAGGACATCTCCATGAGATGATTCCATCCCTCACCACGTTTCCTATGAACTAGTTTTGGGTCGAGTCAGGCTCGTGACTCAGTTATAAAAAACAAGCGCTCCTCGGGAGGCAACCCGAGTATCTATCCTTTTCCGTTTTACCACCTAAGTGTAGGGGGACCTATATAGGTTGTTTGTGTTTGTGTGGTGATGTGATTACAGGGATGAATGCACTTTTGGAACCTTTGAAGAACCGTGCTCCCGTGTGATCCTCAATCCGGTTCTATCTCTCAACTATCGTGATTCAATTTTCTTCATACTCACATTTGAAATTGATCACTTTCGTCTTCTCTTCCTTAGCTTGATTTAACCAACGTGCACAATGTAATAAGTGTAGGGGACACTTTTCCCACATGCTTAAACATTGAGGACAATGTTTATATTAAGTGTAGGGGAGACTTCTATCGAAGTTTTAAGTGGACTTTTCCATTAAAATGCCTCCATTTAACCGGAAAATCATCTTTTTTAGCATTTTTCAATTTTTTAATTAACTTTGGCCATATAGTCGTAATTTTTAAATTTTTATCGTTGCTTTCATATGTATATATCCCACAATAAAGTCAAAAATATTAATAAAGTGGTGTAGCTAGTTTAGAAGTCTTTGACATATTAGGCCCGTTGCGATTCTTTTGACTCAACCCGAATAGACTTATCCAAGTTTATTCTAGCAAGTATCCTTAACCATGTAGACCTTAATTGGTTTATTAGGCTAAGCATCCACGAGTCTCATTACTTGAGATTTTAAATTGTGGAGAACGAGAAATGATAGAGTCAATTATAAGTCGGTATTCTTGCACAAGCACACTTGGTGTGATTATAAGCCTATTCTCCCATCGCTTGCTAATAATTTATCTGCAATAAGTAAGGTCGTACGATTTTATTGAATAACTTAGCTTCTAGCCCAAGATCGTTAAAAAGTTGCTCGGTAATGATAAGAGTTCATAGCCAAGGCATAACTAATGAAGCGGGGCGCGAAGATTGGCGAGTCCGAAAAGGCCCTAACAAGGCATGAGGATTCCATTTTATTGCTAAAGATCCAAGGTGATGTGAAAGGCATTATTCCCAAAATCAATATGAAGGATCAAGACTCACTACGAAAAGCAGTCAACTCCCATAAAGATCATCGAGAATTCTATCCGAAAAGACCCTAACAAGGTATGAGGATAAATAGATCCAAGTCCGAAAAGGAGGCGGATCGTTGTATCTCAAAATCCCAATTAACGATTGAAGAAATAATGATGAAGTCGTGGTCAACAGAGTTGGAGTATCCCTCAAAAGTCTCCAAGTGAAGAAACTCTATTAACGAAGAGAAGACCATTATTTCAAGAACGTCTCTCAAGATATGAAGTATGAAGTACATGCCAAATATCGGCCCGAGAAAGGTCTCAAATCGTGAAGCGAGTTATTCCAAGATATGAACTTTTTGAGGTCCCGAGAAGCAGTTTTAAGAGATTTTGTCCTTTAGCTAACTATTAATCAAATCGTCCTACTTTGCTTTCAGCCTAAATAAACTATCGAAATAAGTCCAAAAATGCATCTTCATGATCATTCTAAGACAAAAATAAAATATAAGAGATACACTTAGGAATAAGGGAGTTTAAGCATATAATTAAGCCATGTGTGTAAGTGTTTGTTTTGCTAACTTATAATAACAATGATCTCGTTTTTAAGCTTAGTTTGGGGAACGTGAAACTTGAGGGTGATAAATCTTTGCAGCACCAAAGCCCTAATGTAAGTCTTAGATCTCTTTTCGAGTTATTTCCATGTAGCTATTTTCAAGTGAAAATAGTTTTATATCCCTTTTGTTTCCTTTAAAGCTTTATTTCTTCATAGTAGTTTAAATTTTTGTTTTTGTAGTATATTAATAAGGCCAAGGTTGATTGATTATAAGAAAAGTGTAAATTTGCTTTGTCACTAAGCATTGCATGAGGGCATGGCAATGGTTAAGTGTAGGGGATTTGATAGGTGTGAAAACACCCATCCTTTTACCACTTATTTCTTGCTAAAACAAGACCAAAATGCGTATTTAATGTCATTTGTTTGGAATTATGCGTGGTTTGTGTGTTTGTTGTGTTTTCAGAGCCAACCGGATAAATATTGAAGAAAACATGGGATTGCACGGGTTTATCGAAGAAAAAGACGAAAAGACGAAGTCTATAGTCCAAGAGATGCAAAAGATTTGAAGTCAATGGGCCTGTTTGAAGATTTATCGAAGAAAAGGACCAAAGATGGAAGATTTACATATGTCGTAGAACTCAAGTCTATTAAAACGAAGAAATTAAAAGACGAGTTGAATTTATTCGTCGACAAATCCCGAATCAGAATCGAAAACGTCAACTTTACTGAAAAGACGAGAAGACGAAAAGAAAGGAAGAAAGCCCACTCACCAACCAACTACACCTCCTATAAATAGAGATCCCTTCCCACACATTAGACTAGTTTTTCATTCCAGTTTTTTTTTTTTCTTGTTTTATAGGGTAACCAACACCATTAAGGTGTTGGTGATTTTTTTCATCTTTGATTCACAAATCTTGTATGTTTTAATCCTTCCTTTTGATTGTTTAACCTTAATCTTTCAATATAATCTTTCCTTTAATCTTGTTCATCTTTCTCTTTTTGATTCAAAGTCTTAAGTTCTTATTTTGTTGATGTTAATCTTTAAAAGTAAGTAGGTTTTGTGTTTTCATTGTTTTGCTTTGATGTTTATGATTATTAGATGATTAATAGTTATCTTGGTTTAAGTTTTGGTTAAAAACTTAGTTGAGTTTGTCTTAAAATCGTATTTTTGATACTTCCCTGTTCTTCGGCTTCAAGATCCCCAGATTCTGAATCAATACAATATTCAGATCAAGGGTTTTGTCATAATATTCCGGGTGAAGCTTTCTTGTTAAATTATTCCGAATAAACAAAATGTTTCGAATCAAGGTTTTGGATTAGTTAGTCCGGATAAAGTTTTTTATGCCGAACGAATCTTTTATTTTTATTATTCCGTATCAGTTTTAATATTCCGGATCAGTTAGAGTATTCCGAACCAAAGTTTTCATTCAAATTATTCCGGATCAGTTTGTTCATCCAGAATAATCAATATTCCGGATGAGTAGCTATATTCCGAATAAAGTTTTGTCATTATATTCCGAATCAATTTTTTACTCCGAATGAAGTTTCTTGTCAAAATTATTCCAAGTCAAGTTTTATTCCGATTAAACCAAATTATTCCGGATCAAGCTTTTTAGTATTTTATTCCGGATCAGTTTCTTTATTCCGAACCAGCAGTATTCTGAATGAAGCATTGTTTTCCGAATCAAGCATTTATTATTATTCCGCATGAGTTATTCCGGATGAAGGTCTAATATTCCGCATGAGTTGTTTTCATTTATTATTCCGAATGAGCAGATAGTCAGCAAAATATTCCGAATCAGTTTTCTTTTCCATGAGCAGTTATATTCCGAATCAACATCTTTAGCTTTTTATTCCGGATAAACCTATATTCCGTATGAGTTGTTTTATTCCGAATGAAGGTAAATTTCCGAATGAATGATTTTTAGTTTATTTGTTACTATTATTTTATTGTTAGGTTTTATTCCAGCTTTATTTTTTGTAAATTGTTCTTCATTATAATTAATTGTTTTTAGCTTATATTTATTCATTTCACGCATTTACCTTTTTAGTAGAATAGAAAACCAAACCCCTTTTTAGTAACCAAGAACAACTATTCCACTTTGAACCGTGATCGATTTGAAAAGATACTGAGAACTTAATTGAACCCCTAGCAAAATCATTTGTATAAATGGTTCACTTTGTGTTTGGGTTTACTAGCACTAATAGGCATCGCAACTTGCTTCTTAGTTCTAGAATCTACGCCTTTGTCATTATTCATAGAACACATAGAATGATTAGCATTAGTACAATTTCCACATTTGACACAAACAAATTTCACATTCATAGCATTCAAATCATCCAAGACATTTAAATCGTCATTACACGCGATTAGAGACTTTTTATTCTTAAAAACATTCAAATTCCTAGGGTGTTCTTATACTTCCTTCATCTTCCCTTGACTCTTGTGTTTCCAGACCATATCATTCAATTGAGTGCTCTTAAGCTGAGGCCAGCTAACACTAGCAGTAGAGACTACTCCTGTAGTAAAAGACACACGAATATTAGTGTTTCTAGAAGTCTGAGGTGAGTGACTAACTTTTTTTGTGGGTTTAGTGGTTATTCTATACATCCCTGGTTTAATCACATTATTGTGCTTAGCGCTTGGTGCTATATCATTCCTTATGGGTTGAGTATGTGGTGACCTTTCCTTTCCATCCATCTTGGGGGCAAACACAGGTTTTGCAAACAAAGAATTTGAGAAAGCAGATGGTTTTCCCAAGATAGAGGATCTATTCACTCTAGAGGCATTGGGTTGTCTAACAACAGGTTGCTTAACGCTAGGTTCCACAACTTTCCCACCCATATTAGCAACGAGTTTCTTCAACTCTGCTATTGCAATGTATTTTTCTTGTATCTGAGCTTTCAAATCCGAAATATCAAGACTTTTTTAGTTTAATAATTCACATGACTCAGATAATTTTACTTCTAAAGGTGTATCATTTGAAAAGCTACCAACTTTCTTTTGCAAAGCAAGTTCAAGTGAGTGACAATGTTTTTGAAGATAATCATATCTATGTTGAAGTAACGAAAACTCTTTTTGGTCAACTTTATTCGAAAGCTCAGTTTCAAGACGTTCACATTCTTTAACTTGATCAAGATATTTTCATGCAACATCAGAATATTCATCAATATCAGCACAAGATGTAACATAAGCACACATAATATCTTTTGAGAGACATTCATGAAAGAGTAGATCATAAGCTGTAGAAAACTCGTCTCTTTCAGGTTGATGGTCGTTCACTTCTTGTTCAAGAGATTCCACATATTTCAAATCATAGAACATTTCTTGCTTAATTAATGTGTCAAATTCCAAAATATGTTTTTGCGTTCTTTCCGCAAGCGGAATCAAAATACTTTTCACAAGCACAGTTATATCGTGAGGAATTTCTTTGTCTCTTTTCGAAAGTTCACGTTTTTTCCAGTCATCATCAACAAACCTTTTGAAATTTTCAATGTTACTCTTGAGAATACTAAGTGCTTTCTTACCCTTGCTTACAGAAGCTTTAAATGGAAAGTATTCAATAAAGTTTGAAACATTAGTTTTCTTAGCGGCAAAAGCTTGTCTCCATTTAACTCTTATTTATTCACATTAAAAAAATATTTGCTCACTAGTTTTTTGTGTTTGCGGTTTGAAAAGACCATAAAGACTATTTTCATAAGCATAATTATATGGTTTAACAAATTCTTTATTAACTTTTGGTCTACTCTCTTCTTCCACATCGTTTGTCTCTTCACTATCAGGCCTAACAACGAGACAATCAAGATCGGTCCATTGGGACTCATCAAGATATAATGGCTGATTCTCAAATTGAGCTTGCTCAAGGTACTTAGGATTAGTAATATTTCATTTTTTTAGTGTAGTTGTCTCTCGGTCTTAACGAATTGATATAACAATTTTAAGCTCGACTTATTGTTTTTGGTTGTAAGATCTTTTCTTGGTAATCTATGTCTAATTGGCACAAAGCATGTAAAAAGTGTAAAATATTATACTATACTATATATACGTACTACCTAAAACATATTGCACTTACTACATTTAAATGCACAAATAAAAGGTCAAAAGTAAAAATCAGTTATGTCTACAAGTACAAAATGTAAAATATAAGAGCACGAAAATCGAAGTAAAAGAAATGAATAGACTATTCAGAAAAATCAAAAAGGTCTAAATTGCAAAATTGAAATCTGCATAAGAAAACATTTCGTTTTTTTACTGAAACTAATAAGTCCAACTGGATTACTTATTTCAGGCCCAATATAGCAAGTCCAAATAACCAATTCAAGACCAAGCATGAAACTAGTTACAATCCAAACTTACCCTATTAATCCCACGAGTATAATCCCAAAATGAATATAGACTACAGATTAAAAAGACAAACCTAACTAACAGTTTATGAAAACAACTATTACTGACTTTTTAAAACTTTCGTATATCATAAAATGAACAAATTATTTTGGAAGCTACTTTTCACCAATTTAATCCTATAAAAAAAACTGATTTTTTTTTGCACTAAGATGGTAGAGTCAAATCCAACCAAACCAGCTACTATTCCTAACTAGTTACACTTGGCTATTGAAAGGCTAAATCAAAAAGCAAACAAACATCAAATTCCAAATCAATCCAAGCAGGTAACACTCAATACTACATCACAAAGCTAACTAGCAGATTTAGCTACTATTTGTAGAAAATTAAGTAAGCTTGACCTATTCGTCCGAAGATTAGTCCATTGAGTCGAAGCGGAGCGATGAGCTCGCATAAAACAGATGCACCTTGAGTACTACTACTGATCTGAACTGCAACCGACTCCAAAGACCTGTAAAACTCCACTAATCTGGACAAATAACACTACTCAATTTATCTTCATTCTGTCAACACTAACGTCAAATAGGACCTCCGAATCCAAAACCTGCATAATCTGTTAATTTGACAATCTGCACAAATATGTTGCTTCTATAACCTCAAATGAACAATTTGCACTAAAACTAATCATAAAACTCGATCCAAATTCGTAAACAGCTAAACTGAAGACATCGAATCAAATCAGTTACATAAACTGATCTGTAACCAACGACAACTGATCTAACAGACTAAAAGAAAACTTGTATAAAGAAAAATGTGATTTATTTGAAATATGATTTCAAGATCGAATCTTACAAGCTTCAATCGAACAAAAACTCGAAACTATAGAACTCTCGGTGAACAGTAACAGTAACAAACTTAACAGATTTTACTTCTAAAGTCAAATGAACAGTAAATGTGAAAGGAGACAAAAAATGAAAGCTTTGAGAAAGTTAATGGAAGAAGTGGTAAAGCTGTGAACTTGAAATATCATGTAATCTAAAGAAGCAACTAACTAACAAACTTAGAAAAACAGAATATAGTTGAAAAGAGAGAGTCATGAAAGCTTGATACCAAAATCCCTAACAAGAATTCGAACTATCGTTATCAAAAGTAGCAGATAATAAGAGATTAAAACTATGAAAGCTTGGTATTTCATTAATGGTGGAAAGAAAACATTCAGTTACAAACTAAAAACTGATTTTGTTACAAAATCTAACAAGAAAAGTGAGAGAAAACTGAACTAACTAACTAATTACACCTACTACTATGTGTAATCTACACCTAAGCTAACCGATTGAAGTGAGGGTCTTCTCTTGTATTTATAGCCGTCGAGGGAGGAGAAGTATGACGTGTTCTATCCAATAAGCAATGGACAAGTGTTTAATACGAGGATTAAATTCATCCATCTTCATTCCAGAATTTGGGCGTTTCTTCTCCATTGAGTCTTGATCAAATTAAATTGCATCTTCTTGTAGAGGATAACGAAATGAACATCTTCTCTTCTTTAGTCTTGTCTTGAAACCTCCTTATTCTCTTGTTAATTTGATTTGCAGGTTTGTGGTGGTGAAGAGATATAAACTGTCTTTCTCTCTCTTCTTTGGGAAGATGAAGACGTGAATGTGGGTTTGACCATGAGTTGGTCAATCTGACCAAGTAAATAAACTTTCCATTCATTTCTCTTTAAGTCCCTCATCCTTTCATCTTTTTCCAAATGTGTTTAAAACTTTGAGTAAATCTATTTTTCATCCTTTGTTTCTGTCAAAATTCCAACTTAAGCCCTTGCTCTTGGTAAATGATGGCAAGTAAGGTCCTTGAAAGCTTCTTTTGTCATTTTCTTCGTCTTTTCATCAAATAAGTCCTTGAAAATGCGTGTTTGCTAAAAAATGCATCTTTTTACCTGAAAACACATGAAATACAAATACCAACGTTATTCTGATAATTTAAAGTTAAATATTATGTATTTGACTGTGTTTTGAGTGGTATTTGGATCATAATTGATGAGTGTTTTCACACTTATTGAAGGTCTACGGGATTATTGTCCTATCCTATATGATGGATTTGATGGATTAGATGTATGGATTGATAGATAAATATAAAAGAGATGAGAAGGGAGATGATGGAGTAGAGAGAGAAAGGAGAGAAAAGAGAAAAGTAGAGAGAGAAAATGAAGATTGAAATGATAAATTATGAAAATGATCAACCCCTCCTAACATGCTAGGAGGGGATATATATAGCCCACCCTACATGTGGGCTATATGGACTATACATTTACTAAGTGGATCACGAGCCCATTACATAATTATCGTTGGAGCGACCGATCCTTCATAAATACGTAAAACGTATTTCCAACAATCTCCCCCTAAGGGAGGTCGCTCCAAGAGACAAAGTTCTAAATAGTCTATATCACGTGATCTATGCTAACTAAGATGTGACCGAGACTTTATTGGGAAAAACGTATTTCTAACAATCTCCCCCTAAGGGAGGTCACATCTTTTTACAAAATCTTAAACCTAGCATCTATGCTTGAGTCTTCGATCTTGTTCTTATGAATATGCTTGATGTGATCTTTGACTTTAGTCTTGAGCATGTTTCCTTGCCTTAACCTTGTGCATTCTTCACTTGTGATATTTGCTTCTTCGTGACTTCATGTTCCACATACTTATACTTTTAAATTCTTGAAAGCTTCAGAGTTTGATACAGCGGAAGACTTGACCTTTAGGCTTTCTTGAATTTGTTGAAGTACTAATTGTATGTAGTATAAGCATGTGGTGACGACTTCTTCTGGATTGTACACCGCAATGCCACCTTCTTGTTACGCTGCATAAGACAGTTAGCAACAAACAATATACACGGATGAAATGGCCTTGAACATTTCATTCTAATTAGGTAGCATTTTACCTCCGGTCGGTGAAGACCGTTGGACGATATTAAATATCGTACTTGTGGTAGGTAGTTTCAATAAAGAGCCTCCTTGACAAGATTTTGCGGGTAAACCCGTTCTCTTTACTCGACCGTCCAAAGCTGACTGTGAACGTAAAGAGTTAATCATTTGGATAATCTTATCCGCATGATTTGAAGCCGTCAATTCATGTTCCTGGAACAAGTGAAGTTCAATTAAGAACTGCACCGTCGTTGCTTTCCAGTTGTCACTAGCTTGATTCATATAGAATCTTGCAAGTTACCTACCAAGTGCTGTTTGATGTTAACACTAGAAGGATTTCCATTCGTCACTGTAAATACTTAATAGTATTACTTTGAATGTTCTGGCAAGATCACTAAGATATTGCGTAGAGGCCTGGAACGTGTTTAAATTCATTTAAGAATTAAACCACTGTTGCTTTCTAGTTATCAAAAGTTTGATTCATAAAGAATCGCACAAGTCACCTACCATGAGCTTTTTGATATTCGCTCAAGAAGGATTTCCATCTTCATTGTAAATACTTTCGTATTACTCGGATGTTCAGGCAAGATCATGAAGATTTTGTGTAGGACTCTTAAGATCTTTCTTACTTTTCACAGTGTGTGAAGAAGCAAGGAAATATGAAAGTGTGTCCTAATGAGATATTTGATGATCTCAAATGGCTCTAGACTCGATCGTGCATTTTGGATTTTAGTGATCGGAGGCTGGAGAGGAGTGCCACCTTTTCAATACCAATTTATTCGGAGTGAATAAACCAATAGATAATGTGTTGATCTCCGAGTGATTAAAACAAATACCTTTTGAGAGATATTTGAGTTAGCTGGGAAGGGTTGTGCATTGCATCACTGGGTCCATGATGTCTTTCTTCAATATCAAGAATCATTAAAAATGATCTCAATAGCATATGAATTGACCCGGTTTCTGCCTAAGGTTGTAAAGAGGGCTTCTTTCTTTACACCCTTTATCTTTACAATTCTTTTTCATTCTTCAACCCCTTCAATGCTTACCAATACGTCATAACTAGCACCTTGTTGTGATTGTTCCAGTGCTAACTTAAGTACTTGGTCGGCATTCAGCTACGTTCACAATCCTTCTCCATCTTTCCTAAGGACTACTATTTCTAGCTATGGAATGTCCTTGGGAAGATTCCTCCGGTTCTAGAGAAATCATTGGACTTTAACCTATCCTACCATCCTTATGTCACCACAATACCATCGTGAATAGAGATGTTTTGGGTAAGTGTATGTCACCATGAAATCCATTTTGAAGTGCAAATCCATTTTGCTCCCCCTTAACATATGCCACGATATCCGAAAACATTTCGCACATGTCGGGATGAGCTAACACGTTAAGTCAAACCATTTGTGATTAATCATTTCCCATATTAAATCACATTTTCTCCCCCATATTAAAAATATTTACGCAATCGATGTTTTTAATATCAATTGATTTAATAGCATTTTAAGAAAATTTGGGAAGAAAAATGCAAATCTAGTTATCTTCATGATTTTAACAAGCTCCTCCTCAAATTAATGAGGGTGTACTTGAAACGTAAATTAAATACCTTTTAAACACAAGTGTAAGGTATTTATCACGTGCAAAGATCATATATGATAATGAATTCACAATATTAGCAATTTACGAGGTTGGACCTGAATGATGGAGAACATCATATGAAAGAAGCACATGGTTCTTGTTCACAAATGTTGGTCTTCCTCGTAACTTCGGAAGTTATCTCTTGACTCCATGTGTATGATTGATATCGTTGTCTTAACACCAATATGTGAACTTGGCACTCTCGGCATCAAGGATTCTGAATGCTGGACAATTGCTCCCCCTCAATTGTTGACCCGTGTTCTATTGAAAGAGCTGTAGTCACCGTTTGAGTAGTCGCATCGTCGAGTATGTAGATATCAATTGTAAGTTGCTACGGTTGGTGGAGATGATAACTTTGGATTCTGAAGTCAAAGCTTTCCGGTGAAATGCTTGACTTCAAAGTGAAAAGCGGGTTACTATCAGAAATAATAGCAAACCATAATGGAGCATGTTTTAAATTTTTTTAAACTTCTGCTCGAACTTTATTTACAATCCCGTGTCATTATTGAATGACATTTCTAGGTTCGTAAATATTATCGATTCTAGAAGACATGCTCTTTTTATCAAAACATTTTTGAACACACAATTTTGAAAGATTTAGAAAAACCTTTTGAGAAATTCTTGAAAAATTGTGTTCAAAGTTTTGAAAACCAATTACTTGAGCTTAAGATTTGGAATATCTTGTGAAAGCTCAAGTCCGAGAAGTTGTAAACTTCTCGTTGTAAGGATAAGTTATCATCGGCGATAAACTTTCCTTTTATCTGAAGGACGAGTCCTAAGCTGACATTTACTTAGAAGTCGTGTTCATGAGCTTGAAAACTTTGACTGTTTTAACGGAAAGCTCATGACCGAGAAAGGTTAATTTCTCGTTATGAGGAAAAGTTCTCTTATTTAAAAGATACACTTTCCTTTCTAAGCTTAAAAACTTCGAATGTTTTAATACAAGCTCATGACCGAGAAAGGTGAATTTCTCGTTAAGAGGATAAGTTATCATAAAAGATAATCTTTCCTTTATTTTAAGTTCGAGTTACAGTCTGACATTTAACTGTAAGTCATTGTGCATGAGCTTAAAAACTTCGAATGTTTTTAATATTAGCTCATGCCCGAGAAAAATTAATTTCTCGTTGTAAGGATAAGTTTATCATCGGCAATAAACTTTCCTGCCTTTGAAGAGCGGGTTATAGACTATCAGTTATCTATAAGCCTTATACACGAGCTTAAAACCGTTGAATGGTTTTAGTGTAGGCTCGTGTCCGAGAAAACTTAATTTCTCGTTGTGAGGGTAAGTTATCGTTGACGAGATAAGCTTCCCTTTCTCTGAAGTCCGGGTCATCGTCTGTCATTTAACGAGGAGCCATAGTGCATGAGCTTAAAAACTTCGAATGTTTTTAACATAAGCTCATGCCCGAGAAAACTTAATTTCTCGTTGTTAGGATAGGTTTATCATCGGCGATAAACTTTCCTTTCTTTGAAGATCGAGTTATAGTCTGTGATGTGACTATAAGTCCTTGTGAGCTTAGCCATGAATCCCTGAGACACTTGTTTCTCCGACATCTGCTTCTTCAGCAACCAAACTCTAAGAGTGTCCTTAGTTGAACGGTATACAACGATTGGACCGCTTCGTTCTTTTGGAACATCAACTGTGGTACCTACATTCTCATTAGGAATTTGCATGCTTTGATATGGGTTAGCGATATCTATCTTAGAGGCAAGTGAGGGTTCACAGTTGTCCTTTCTTGTGCAAGAGGTGACCTGAGGAGATGAATCACTTGTCTTAGTTGGCAAACGTTTCCTTTTATAGAAAACCTTAAGTTCAGGCTTAAGTGATGTATCATCCTTTGCAATTTCCTCCCTAGTAGTCTTAGTAGAATCAGAGACAATCCTAGTTAAAGGGCACTCGTTTCCTACAAGAGTGAAAGTTCTACCAGTGGGGCGCCACATTTTACCAATGGGTTTGATTTAGCGACCCACTGGGATTTAAGTCTAGCACGGGAGTTCACCTCATTAAGTAGTTTCTTGATACAAGAATCATGATTTGCCGTAAAGACACATTTTCTACATGTTTTACAAGTAGCATATTTAATGTCCGAGTAAGATCTAGAATCCCTAGATGATTGATTGATGCTCCTATGATTGGACAGGCTACGGTTAGCAGTGTTGGGTAAACTAGAAGGCATCTGACTAGGTTTGAAGTTCCTATCTCTTACTTGTGTCTTTGGCTTAGCTTCCCTTAGACCAAATGTATGGCGAACGTCATTTGAACTAGTTCGAGACGTATTCTTTGGACTATGTCTAGGGAAATTAGAGGCAATCATGTGATTAGGTCTTGCAAAAGCTGTTTTAGTCACATTGGGCCTAGATGGTGGAGTGACTGGTCTAGGAAAGTGAACCAAATCAACTTGGGAGGCAAACCGCGGTCTTGAGGATTGTGGTCGCTCGGATCTAAATGCAGTAGGTTGTCTGACAGTCGGTTGTCTGACGAACTGATTTGTAGGCGGTTTCCCCAAGATTGATGGTTTTTCAAGCTTAGTGTCCATACTAGGTCCTCTAGTTTTCCTTAACTCGTTTTTCAACGCAGCTATAGCAAAAACCTTTTCCTGTACTTGGGCCTTTAAAGTCTCATTCTCTTTGAGCAAGTTATCTTGGGATGCCAACTTAGATTCAAGCAGTTGAATTTGTTTCAAAAGATTATCCTTTTCAGCTTTAGAATCTAAAACTTTTTGATCCAATTTTCTTTCAAGAACAACATTTGATTTTTCAAGTTTTTCAAAATATGTTTCAAATTTGTTCGTTTTCTTTGAAAATTCAATTTTGGCATCCTCAAGTTCTTTTGATTGTTGAGCTACAATCGTTTCGAGCTCTCTAATCTTGGAATCAGAAGCAGTCAATGAAGCAGCTATAAGACAATTATCATGATGTTTAGCATTTTGAACACTTTCTCCCCCATTATGACTCGCATCGGATGAATCAGAAGTGGTATTTCTATCACTCGTTTCCATCCCATGTTCGTCATAATTAGGTTTAGAATGCTCAATATGCGGCATGTCATCAACATATACATCATAAACAACATTACATTGTACCATGTTTGTAGGCTCTTCGTCATAAACGGGTAAGGTGGCATCAAGAAGGATCTCGTGAACATTCCCTGACGTGCCACTGGTATCATGTTGTCGTTCTGATTCCGAGCTCTTGCAATCGTTAGGCTCCAAGTTGTCAACCGTGTGACCATTCTCCTCTTGCATCTGCATCATAGATTCTTTTACCCCATTATCATACCTTTGCTTAAGTCGAGATCTTTCATAAATCGAAGACGAGACCGATGTCATGAGTTTCAATATTGTATCACGGAACACTCGAAGCTCGGTATGTGTATCTCAAAGAAATGATTGGCAAATCACCGAACTTTCAGACTTGATGATATTGAATTGGAGGAAAGGCATGAGTTGTGTCACAAGAGTCTTATATGCAAGTGCCGATGCAGAGTGATTAAAGTTGTCATGGTTGAGTTGCTCGACGAGTTGGGTCAAAGTGGTGAAAATTGAGTCGATGAATATATGACGATCTTGTCAAAAGATGGTCACAAATTCGCTCCCTCCTTGAATCCATGAAAGAGTGACAAGATGAGACTGAAACATTCGAAATGACGTAATACTATTTTCTCTAGCTGTGTTTTGCATGAGAAGCAATTCTCCCTCTTGAGATATTGAGGTCAACGAAGCCATGGAAGTTCAATGAAAAATAAAGAAAGGATTACTTATCGATGAAAAATCCGTCTTCACGACAAATACTGATACCCGATTAAATTCGTAGCCACTAAAAAAATTCAAATGTAACCAATTTTCTTGGTCTCGTCAAAAGAATTTTGTCACTGTGTCTCGATATTTGTCTTCGAATCTTGTCACTACTTTTTGTCTCACCACTTTATGTCAAGTTTAGATCTCGATAATACGATCGATGACACGAATCGATTAAAAGAAATCTTATTCAAAATATAGCCTAAACTTCAACCAAACTTAATCTTGTCTAAATTTCAACCGAGTCCAATAACATAGCCGGCCCAAACTTGTCTAAATCTAATTATCAAAATTATCAAAATTATATATAAAAAATAAAAATAAAAATAAAATGAAAGATAAAATAAAAAATAAGAGATACGTGGCCTCCGTATAAACGTTTGATACGTGTATACCACAAAGAAACGTGTTACCACTTAAATTTGGAAAGAGTGTGCCAGTGGTAGAATATAACAAAACGTGTACCACTAAAATTATGTAGAGAGTGTGCAAGTGGTAGAAAATAACAAAACGTGTACCCTATCTCCTTGAAACCTCCGTCCGCTATAAATTTCCCTTTGACTTTTGATGTTACCCTAAATCCCTCTTATACAAATTCTTTGTTTCTCTCTCAAACCTACGAAATAAATTTAACCAAATCAATCTATACCCAAAAGTTTACTGAATATGACGAGAGAAGAAGAAAAGGACTTCAAGATCCGTTGATTGGGTCTCGGGTAAGTACTGTGTATCGTCTAATCATAGTTTTTCTCTCATCTGTCGAGTCTTTCTTGTCAGTCTTGGGTTGACTTTGTAGATCGATGAAGGTTTGAAGTGAAACTGAGATCGAGAGTCTAATGAGGGTGTGTCTGTGGTGTCAAGTTTTTGGTGGGTTTGGGATGAGTCAGTTTGGTGTCAGTTTGGGGGGGGGAGAATGAGGGTCGAGTCTAGGCTCAAAAGAGGGAGACTTTGTTTGAGTAAAAGATGTTTTTGAGTCAAGTCAAAATATGTGTGTCGAGAGATATGTGTGATGGTGTTTGTGTGTCCGAGAGAAGTTGGTCGAAGGTGATGTGATGTTGTGTTGATTGTGTCGAGGGAGAGGGTAAGTCAGTCGAGAGTGAGGGTGAGGGAGTGGGGGTCGTTTGAGATGATAGAGTTGAGGGTTGTGAATCTGAGTCGTGTCAGTGAGTCCGTTTGGTGTGAGATTTGGGTTATGGATTTGTGAGTATGGTTGTGAGAACCGAATGTGTTTTGAAAAGTGAGTCGTTTGAGATTTCGTGTTGAGGGTTGTGGGAGTCGAGAGAGAGTGGAAAGTGGGTTAAGTCGAGGCTGTTTGTTGAAAAGAGGGGGTGTTGTGAGTGTTAAGTGATAGGAGTCCGAGTGTGAATAAATCAAAAGAGAGAAGGTTTAAATCGAGTCTAAGAGTTTTTGTTTGAGTCTGCCGTTATAATTGACTCTTGTTCATTCGGAAATTCGTTCGTCCGGAACTTCGTTCGTCCGGAACTTCGTTCGTCCGGAACTTCGTTCGTCCGGAACTTCGTTCGTCCGGAACTTCCGTTCGTCAGGAACTTCGTTCGTCCGGAACTTTCGTTCGTCCGGAACTTTCGTTCGTCCGGAAGTTTCGTTCGTCCGGAAGTTTCGTTCGTCCGGTAGTTTCGTTCGTCCGGAAGTTTCGTTCGTCCGGAAGTTTCGTTCGTCCGGAAGTTTCGTTCGTCCGGAACTTCGTTCGTCCGGAAGTTTCGTTCGTCCGGAATTTTCGTTCGTCCGGAAGTTTCGTTCGTCCGAAAGTTTCGTTCGTCCGGAACTTCGTTCGTCCGGAAGTTTCGTTCGTCCGGAAGTTTGTTCGTCCGGAAGTTTCGTTCGTCCGGAAGTTTGTTTGTCCGGAAGTTTGTTCGTCCGGAACTTTGTTCGTCCGGAACTTCGTTCGTCCGGAACTATGATGGTGTTGAAAAATTGATGGGACAGAAAAAGTTGGCTCGAAAAAAAAAGGACCAGAGAAGACCAAGAAGTGACAAATCAAAATAAAAGGATAAGATTTGAGTATAAAAAATAAAATTAAAAATAAAAAAAATTAAAATTAAAATTTGACTATAAAAAATATAAAAAAATAAAAGGTTCAATTAAAATTTTCAATTAAAAAGTCAAATCAAAAGAAAAAAAATCAAACGAGTTTTGTAATCAAAATCTAAGGATAAAAAGATAAAATTAAACACTTTTAATTGAATAAAACCCGCAAGATTTGTAAAAATACATACTTTTTAAGATTTGATTATAAAAATATGAGATTTTTGAATAAAAATTTGTGATTTTTATATAAAATAAGTAAATCAAAGATTTAATTATGATTTAAAGCATAAAAACACAAACTTTTTATAAAAAATACAAACTTTTTAATATTTAAGCGTGATTAAATCAAAACCCATCAAAATCAAACAAAAGAAAAACAAGAATAAACCAATCTAACCATGCTCTTGATACCAATTGAAGGTCTACGGGATTATTGGCCTATCCTACATGATGGATTTGATGGATTAGATGTATGGATTGATAGATAAATATAAAAGAGATGAGAAGGGAGATGATGGAGTAGAGAGAGAAAGGAGAGAAAAGAGAAAAGTAGAGAGAGAAAAGAGAAAAGTAGAGAGAGAAAATGAAGATTGAAATGATAAATTATGAAAATGATCAACCCCTCCTAACATGCTAGGAGGGGATATATATAGCCCACCCTACATGTGGGCTATATGGACTATACATTTACTAAGTGGATCACGAGCTATTACATAATTATCGTTGGAGCGACCGATCCTTCATAAATACGTAAAACGTATTTCCAACAATCTCCCCTAAGGGAGGTCGCAAGAGACAAAGTTCTAAATAGTATATATATCTCGTGATCTATGCTAACTAAGATGTGACCGAGACTTTATTGGGAAAAACGTATTTCCAACACTTATCAACTCCCCTCCACTTGACCATTGCCATGACCTCATGCAATGCAGCATTTCAAAGCTCTAAAGTGCACTTTTCTCATAATTAACCAACCTTGGCCATTTTATGATTTAATAAACTAAACTATACTACATGATGAATTATTTTGTATATTTACAATGCAATGCAAAGAAAACAATTCTATTTATATATTTTTTATTTTTATTGAAATGGTTTTGATGGAAATAACTCATAAAGACTCAATGACTTGGATTAGGACTTTTGTACCATGGACATTTATCACCCTCAAATTTCACTTTCCCCATACCAAGCTTAAAAATGGGATCATTGTATTCACAAGTAAAAAGTCCATCAACTTATTCATGACAATTAAATGTGGAACCGATTATTATTTGAGCAAATTGCTTGAAGGCAAATTTGTCATTATTTAAAGCGTGAAATATAAGAAGTGTAAAATCCAAAAATAAGGAAGCACGGTTTTAATCCTAAGTAATCCTCTCATCCATTACTTGAAAAACCGCTCACAATTAATATAAGTCCGTTTCAAGAATAATAAGTCATTCGCCTTATGTGTAAAATCCTCATGTCATGCTTTCATAAGTAGCTACACACTCGCTAAGGAAAGAAAAATAAAACTCACGCAATAATTTACATCCGCCATCTTTTTGAGACTTTGGATCTTCAACCCCGCAACCGGTCAAGGTAATATTGGATTGGAGCAATCTATTGAATCCCCGCAACCCGTCTAGGTAATATTGGAAGTCAATAGTCACTATAATTAACACCACACTGCCCCTCTTGGGAGTCTTGTATAATTATTTTTTTTCTTTTTTTCTTTTTTTTTCTAGCCACTCATTTTTTTTTTCATAAGCCGCTCTTATTTTTCTTTATTCCTCACTAAGAAATTTGAAAAGAATAAAAGGAAAAACACCCGCTAAATATTGAGCATGACATAAGTCTAGTACACATAAACCGTTCTAACTTAGAATCTTAAGACGTACTTATATCAACCATGAATGATTAGTCAAAAATGCATAAGAGATTACAAATCAATTAAAACCGTTCTTGATTATTTATTAACATATATACAAGCGAAGAAAATAGAGGTTAAGAAGAGAAGGGTTTAGCCACAAGTAATTATCATGAAGTTTATCTAGCCCTTTTATACTTGCTTCAACTCTATCATTTCCCATTCTCCACAAATTTAAAATCTCAAAGAATGAGATTGGTGGATGCTTAGCCTAATAGACCAATGAAGGACTACATGGTTAAGGATACTAGCTAGAGGATGCTTAGATAATCAAACTCGGGTTGAGTCAAAATATCTATGGCGGGCCTAATATGTCAAAGAAGTCTGAATTTGTTAAACCATGTTTTATTATATTTTTCTCTTTTATAAATTTTTGATGAAAAATAAAAGAAGAAATATATACAATGCAAATGTGATATGCAAAATGAAAAATGATTGATGCAAAAAAAATTATGTATGCATATTTTTGGTGGCAAAAGTAGATCAAAAATTTGAAAAATGTTTGAAAAATTAATTTTCCATGTTATCATGAAAGACAATGGTCTAGGTAAGGTCACTTCGATAGAAGTCTCCCCTACACTTAAGCTAAATATTGTCCTCAATGTTTAAGAGCATGGGAGTGAACTCCCCTACACTTATGACATTGATTACTTTGCTTAACTCAAGTTAAGGAAGAGACAACTAAAGGGTATTCAATTTAAGCACAAGTGTTTTGAATATCACAATAGCAAAAACTAATCGAAGTGAACCAGATACACGGGCCTCCTCCATAAGCTCCAAGCATGAAATGTGAGAGAGCAACCCTTGAAACAAACACCAAAAGACGAAGAAAGGCACCCCTCCACTTAAACTCTACTATAACATCCTTTTAATTAAACCTAACCTATTGAGATCTACTTCTACGTTTTCTAACCTAGTTATTCAATGCTTGAGTTTTTTTAACCCTAAGTCGCTAACTCGACTCGGCCCCGAATTAGGTCGTCCTTGGGGAAACCATCATGGAGAATAAAGGATACCACTTTGAAGCACGTCTCACATGATACACTCAAACTTAGCACGTTGCCATTTATTATATGATTTATAATATCCTCCTCGATAAATGGAACGGTCCAACGTGTCTCAAGTTTGTCCAACATATGAAATCTCTCATAAAGGAAGCACACCAGGATCAAATACAAAGTTTCCATCTCTACATTCGAAAAACTCCAAAATAGGTAGCATCACCAAAGTAAGCTCATACGAAAAGCCCAGATCAATCGAAATCACACTCTTAATTCGAGTAGATGAAAACCAATTTTTCCCAAACATACGTATCCCAGGATCAAAAACCTTTCCCTTCATGGAAAAATAAGAAGATGAACTCGTATCAACCATATAAGATTCCCCCTTAGTGATCAAATCATCATGAGAAAATGAGGGTGTAGGTATCAAAACATTCATAACAAGTATATCCATATTAGGCTCCTCATCATCATCAAAAGGTGGGTAATCTTCCATAGAAGGCATAGAAAAAGGAGGATCAAGATTAATAGTGTCTTGTGAAGGAGGTATAGGCTCTAGGGTCCCAAAAAGCATGCTCTCAATAAGACGAATATCCCCTTCCCAATTAGAATCACTATCATCAACCTCAATATCACTATTTGCAAGATAAGCCTCTATGGTGGCATCAATATCCATATGAGAATCCATATCAAAGGTTTTAGGTTCTAAAGGTGCCATAGGTGAAAAAGGATCAATCTCTAAGAGTAGAGGATCTTCATCAATAACCAACTTTAAGGGTGGGAGGGTGGGAATAGAAGGCTCAAAAGAAGGTGTATTGAGAGAATCACTCAAAGGGATGATATCATCATAAAAATCAATAGGTGCAACCTCAAAAACCGGTGAAGAAATGTTAATGAAAGTTTCTTCTTTTATGGAATCATCATTATGGTTTTCACTCAAAGCTTCAATCGAGGAGATAAGATGATAAACGTTTGATAAAACCTCACGAATATGAACATCTTCCACATCTTCTATATGATCAACATCTTCATCCAAATTAGGAAGGTCATCTTGACATGAAAAGTCCTCTGATAATATATCATAAGATGCCTCACTAGATTCACAATCTTCATCCTCTATTCGTGGCAAATCTTGTATAAACTCTTCCTCAATCTCATTATCCCTTTCTTTGAACAATTCATCAAGATCAAAGTCACCAAAATCACTATTAGTAGCATGAAGGTCAACATGTGATGAAATCTCAATGTGATCATGAGGAGAAGAGATATCAATACAAAGCTCGTCACATGGTTCATTGGAAACACCCTCAAGCTCTCTTTGGATTGGGCTAAGGTTCTCAACACTAAAAGAGGTTAATTCATCCAAATCGGTGTTTGTATTAGTGCTAAGAGGCTCGTCCCCTATGGTTAAAGAGTCGGTGGGTTCCACGTGAGATAAAGGTGATGAAGGTGTGTCATCATTAAATGTCATACAAATCAAAGGTTCCTCATCATCTTCATCTAATAATGGATAAGGCCTACGAGTATAAGTAGTAATGTATTGGTCTTCTTCCTCGATTATAACAATCTTAAGGAGGAAATCATTTAAATATTTCCTGAGGCGACAAGAAAATTTGTTCAACGATTCACGATACGAAGCACCGAATTCCTTGTCAATATATTGCCAAGACTTAATTTCCTCTTCCTCAGTAGACTTAATTTTTTTCTTTAACCATCGATGCGTGTCTTTCATTTCCTCGAGGCTCATGTCTTTCATACTATCAAGCGTCTTATAAACGTCATCGTTCGACTTGTTTATTCTCTCAAGTAAAGAATAAAACTTCTTGACAAGATTAGGGTCATAGGATGGCGGATCCCTCGGTCTACAATCATAACCATAATAGGGTGCGTTCCCACAAAACTCACATGAATAAGTCGAAGAATATGGTGGAGGTGGATTTCCATAATTAGGTGAATTATAGGTTTGAAAAGAGTCTTGATTATGAAAGTTCTCATGATTGTAGCCTTGAAAATTTCCTTCATTTTGAAAACCCTCATAATGTGAAAATCCTTGATTTTGAAAAGTATCTTGATTATGGCATGGAAAATTTTCATCATTTTGAAAGCCTTCATTATTGGAAAATCCTTGTTTTTGGTATGGCTCATTAAAGGTTTGATCATGAAATAATGGTGAAGGTCGTGATGAAAAACTAGAATATCCCATATAGTCATTACAAGTATAGTCCATTTGAGTGTTAGGTTGAAAATTAGGGTTCTCGATTCCATTGTAAGCATATCCCTCCCTATAATAACCATTATTTTGATCACATAAATAAGTATCGTGTGGACCACCACAAGTCGAACAAGGCGAAGAATTAGCGTTGGCGGATCGTTGTTGCAAAATCTCCAACATGGAACGAGTATCCATGTTTAACAAGGTGGCCGAATGTATATACAAGTAAAATGACGTTTAAAAGCTTCCTCTGGGAAGGAAGTAATACACCAAAGGTGGTATGTTTACACGTGTGCGAGTACACGTGTAAGTAAACTCGAGGAGTGAGAGATAAGCTCTCGGTCGACTTTTGAAGGAGAAGAGATTATCTCCCTCGAGGTTCGATATGAAATATCCACAAGAAAGTATAATATATATAATTACTACTTGAGTGCAAGACCCCCAATCAAGCCTTCCTTCTTAGAATACGCACTAGTGAACGGGGGGTTAGGTGGCGCGAAGCACTTAAGTACCTATTGACCCTTAGATGACATTTTATAGCACATCGCCTTTCTATTCACTTTGTAGTTTGTATTCTTCGAATTATTGCCAATTGGAAGTATTTATCTATTCTTGCTTTATTAAATTTGATCGATACGCGTGTCAAGGACCGGAACGCCCCTCAACACGGTGTGTTGCCTCGGCAATACTTATGGAAGATATGTGTATTGGTTGTTCTTATACGTATACGTATTTACATATAATAATATATCAAAAATATTTTTGTATTTATTTGATTTTTTTTAAGAAAATACTATATGTACGTAAAAAATGATGAAAACGATATAATATATATTTTGTTGTAATCTTTTAGGAAAAAGATTACTTTTTGGATTTTTTATTTTTTTGGTTCAATTCTTTAGGAAAATAATTGATTTTGTGGTTTTTTATTTTTTTTATTTTTATCTTTTTGATTTTTTTATCTTTTTGATTTATAATATGTAAAAATAACGTGCACAAAGTGAACGGATCCCAAAATCCAGTATGTCTCACTCGAAACCGTTAATCTTCACGAAAAGAACCGGCAGCGGCGTCATTTAATATTTCATTTTTTAGTGTAGTTGTCTCTCGGTCTTAACGAATTGATATAACAATTTTAAGCTCGACTTATTGTTTTTGGTTGTAATATCTTTTCTTGGTAATCTATGTCTAATTGGCACAAAGCATGTAAAAAGTGTAAAATATTATACTATACTATATATACGTACTACCTAAAACATATTGCACTTACTACATTTAAATGCACAAATAAAAGGTCAAAAGTAAAAATCAATTATGTCTACAAGTACAAAACGTAAAATATAAGAGCACGGAAATCGAAGTAAAAGAAATGAATAGACTATTCAGAAAAATCAAAAAGGTCTAAATTGCAAAATTGAAATCTGCATAAGAAAACATTTCGTTTTTTAACTGAAACTAATAAGTCCAACTGGATTACTTCAGGCCCAATATAGCAAGTCCAAATAACCAATTCAAGACCAAGCATGAAACTAGTTACAATCCAAACTTACCCTATTAATCCCACGAGTATAATCCCAAAATGAATATAGACTACAGATTAAAAAGTCAAACCTAACTAACAGTTTATGAAAACAAATATTACTGACTTTTTAAAACTTCTGTATATCATAAAATGAACAAATTATTTTGGAAGCTACTTTTCACCAATTTAATCCTATAAAAAAACTGATTTTTTTTTGCACTAAGATGGTAGAGTCAAATCCAACCAAACCAGCTACTATTCCTAACTAGTTACACTTGGCTATTGAAAGGCTAAATCAAAAAGCAAAAAAACATCAAATTCCAAATCAATCCAAGCAGGTAACACTCAATACTACATCACAAAGCTAACTAGCAGATTTAGCTACTATATGCAGAAAATTAAGTAAGCTTGACCTATTCGTCCGAAGATTAGTCCACTGAGTCGAATCGGAGCGCTGAGCTCGCTTAAAACAGATGCACCTTGAGTACTACTACTGATCTGAACTGCAACCGACTCCAAAGACCTGCAAAACTCCACTAATCTGGACAAATAACACTACTCAATTTATCTTCATTCTGTCAAAACTAACGTCAAATAGGACCTTCGAATCCAAAACCTGCATAATCTGTTAATTTGACAATCTGCACAAATATGTTGCTTCTATAACCTCAAATGAACAATTTGGACTAAAACTAATCATAAAACTCGATCCAAATTCGTAAACAGCTAAACTGAAGACATCGAATCAAATCAGTTACATAAACTGATCTGTAACCAACGACAACTGATCTAACAGACTAAAAGAAAACTTGGATAAAGAAAAATGTGATTTATTTGATATATGATTTAAAGATCGAATCTTACAAGCTACAATCGAACAAAAACTCGAAACTATAGAACTCTCGGTGAACAGTAACAGTAACAAACTTAACAGATTTTAATTCTAAAATCAAATGAACAGTAAATGTAAAGGAGACAAAAAATGAAAGCTTTGAGAAAGTTAATGGAAGAAGTGGTAAAGCTGTGAACTCGAAATATCATGTAATCTAAAGAAGCAACTAACTAACAAACTTAGAAAAACAGAATATAGATGAAAAGAGAGAGTCATGAAAGCTTGATACCGAAATCCCTAACAAGAATTCGAACTATCGTTATCAAAAGTAGCAGATAAGAAGAGATTAAAACTATGAACGCTTGGTATTTCATTAATGGTGGAAAGAAAACATTCGGTTACAAACTAAAAACTGATTTCGTTACAAAATCTAACAAGAAAAGTGAGAGAAAACTGAACTAACTAACTAATTACACCTACTACTATGTATAATCTACACCTAAGCTAACCGATTGAAGTGAGTGTCTTCTCTTGTATTTATAGCCGTCGAGGGAGGAGAAGTATGACGTGTTCTATCCAATAAGCAATGGACACGTGTTTAATACGAGGATTAAATTCATCCATCTTCATTCCAGAATTTGGGCGTTTCTTCTCCATTGAGTCTTGATCAAATTAAATTGCATCTTCTTGTAGAGGATAACGAAATGAACATCTTCTCTTCTTTAGTCTTGTCTTGAAACCTCCTTATTCTCTTGTTAATTTGATTTGTAGGTTTGTGGTGGTGAAGAGATATAAACCGTCTTTCTCTCTTTTCTTTGGGAAGATGAAGACGTGAATGTGGGTTTGACCATGAGTTGGTCAATCTGACCAAGTAAATAAACTTTCCATTCACTTCTCTTTAAGTCCCTCATCCTTTCATCTTTTTCCAAATGTGTTTAAAACTTTGAGTAAATCTATTTTTCATCCTTTTTTCTGTCAAAATTCCAACTTAAGCCCTTGCTCTTGGTAAATGATGGCAAGTAAGGTCCTTGAAAGCTTCTTTCGTCATTTTCTTCGTCTTTTCATCAAATAAGTCCTTGAAATGCGTGTTTGCTCAAAATGCATCTTTTTACCTGAAAACACATGAAATACAAATACCAACGTGATTCTGATAATTTAAAGTTACATATTATGTATTTGACTGTGTTTTGAGTGGTATTTGGATCATAATTGATGAGTGTTTTCACACTTATCAATTAGCAAAACTAGGTCTATCCTTGAAAAACGAACGAGGTGCCAACATTCTCATGGTTTGAATTGATTGATTAGTTTTGTAAACAATTTTCTTGTAAAAATCAAGTTGAGTTTCAAGTTCCACCATTTTGTCGATGTCATTCGCTTGTTTAGTTTTGAAATCCTTTTCCATCTTTTCAACCACAGCTTTCTTTTCATTAACAAGTTTAGTTTTATCTTCTTGAAGAAAACCATTTACTTGAGTTAGCTCATTAACTTTAGTGGTAGCAAGATACGTTTTGTGACGTTGAGTACTCAAAGAGGTGTTATAATTACGTTTCTCTTGTTCAAGAAGCTTAAGAGTTTCTTTATATTTCTCTTGAAAATCGTCCTTTTTAACATTAATTAAACACCCTTTGTACCCCTCAACCTCATTGGTCTTTTGAAGAAGCTGAGCTCTATAGCTATCAATGGTCTCACTAGATTTAATTAGAGCAGCTTTGCATTCTTCAAAAATTTGAGTGAGCGTAGCGTTTGCCTTCTTTAATTGCTTGTGACTCTTTCTAGTTTCTTTGACATCTTTTTGTAAAGAAGCAATTAAGTTAGCAAGCGCAATACGCTCCTCGTCATCATCATATTCATTTGCATGTTGATCATCCTCAGACTCATTATTGCACATGTCTGATGAATCGGGCGTGGTATTGTTATCAACCGTCTCCATCATACATGTGTTATTAATGGCTTTGGGTAGCTCAGAATGCTCATGAATATTACCAAACACATTATATTCCTCGTCAGTATGTACCTTATCGATTGGCTCGGTGTCAAAGATAGGATCATTGTCATCTTCAGTGATGTTGAGAACTTCTTCAACATTTTCCATGTACGAGTAATGTGCTTCAAGTTCTTGATCGGAGGCTTCATCATCAGTATCATCAAGCATTGCTCCTTCCTCAGCCAACAGTTTAACCCCAGCTTCCATCTTCTTGCATAGCAGCATCTTTCCTTATGATAGCCAGAGTCCCTAACCCATTTCGGCTTCCTACATTCCTTTGCCATATGCCTATAGCCTTGAAAATTAAAGCACTGAATCCCACTTTGCTGAACCACTGGAGTACCAATAGTTTCCCTATTCCCAACAGCAGTAGCAATCCTTTGAGTATCATACTTAGCAGTTTGTCGATCATACCGTGCAGAACCCTAAACATGTGTTGGATTACGTCGATCATACCTAGGAGGACTTTCATCAAGTTGATGTGTGTCATACCTTCAAGGACTCTCAACATATTGGTTCCTTGTATTTGATTATGTTCGAAGATTGTTGTTGGTGGGTTTGAAGATTTTCTTGTAGGTCTTCATAATGAAAGAAATTTGTTGCTTCGTCTCTCTATCCTTCTGAGCTAGTTCTTCATCACTGTCCTCTTTAGATGATTGCTCAGGTGATGGTGATGGTGCTCTTGGCTCTTTGTCACGTGATCGTGTGGGAGCAGAATACTTAGATGAAGTGGAATATCTTGGTGAGGAGGATGTAGTGGAGTACCTTGGTGAGGATGATGTAGTGGAGTATGACTTTGGAGCACGAGAGCGATGATCTTGAACGTGTTGAGTTGTAGACACCAAAGCAAGTGGATTAGCAGTCTTTGCTATCCTTTCAGCACGAAGTTCATTCGCCTCATTTTGAAATTGTTTCAAAATGTCAAAGAGCGTGTGATAGTTGACCTCGTCTAACTTACTCTGTTGTTTCACCAAAGTTACGAACCGTGTCCACTCAAGTTGAAGTTGCTGTAGAAATTGCACATTGAATTGCATGGTGGAGACTTGCAAATTGTTTCTTGTCATTTCATTCATCATCTTGTAGAACCTTGAGTAATATGAATCAGTTGATTCCCTATCCAATGAAGTAAACTTTCCAAAGTTCCAAAACAAATTTGTTTTGACATCTTGCTTGTTAAGTGATTCTCCTTGTTACAAGCGTTTAATAGCAAACCACATCTCTTTAGCAGTAGAGCATGCATCAACCGCTGAGTAAATATCATCCCCAATCCCACATAGTATCAAATAGATTGCTTCTTTCTCTGCATCAATCCAAGCACGTTTCTCTTTCGAAGTGTTCTCATATGTTTCCTCAATTGTTTGCTCATCGGAACCAGTCGTCGAGTCGGTTGCTGGAATTGCAGGAATGATGATTGTAGTGAGAGTATAGGGTCCTTCTTTGATGCAACGGCGAAGAACATCACCATTAGGTTTTGTGTCAAGATATCGAAGGAATCGTGATTGCCATTGTGCATATCTACCAGTCACAAGCATTGGTGGTCTCTCTTTGTTACCCGCCACCATGATCTTGTTGTTTGTCACACGATACTCTTGAGTTGAATCCACTTCGAGAAACTTGAACTTGTTGAAGTGAAAACGGATCTTAAGTAGATGTGTTGTGATTGTTGTTGTCGATGAAAAATGTTAAAATCCCCTAAAAATTGTCTTCACAAGAAACCAAAAAATTTCACTTTTGTAAAAATCCCTATTTTCGGAATTGGTATATATTCGGAATAAGTATCCCTTATTCGGAATAATGACCCTTCTTCGGATAAATGGAACTTTTTCGGAATAAACTCCTATTTCGGAAAAATTGGAGTTTTTCGGAAAAATGGGATTTTCGGAGAAATAACACTTTTTCGGATAAAGTGAAAATTTCGGAAAAAAATACCTTCTTCAGAATAATCTCTTCTTCGGAATAGATTCTTTTTCGGACTCTTGGGTTCTTCGGAATATGTGAAATTTCCGGAAAAGGTTGAAATCTTCGGATAACTCACTTTTTCGGGATAAACACCTATCTTCGGATAAACTCACAATTTTCGGATAAATGCACTTTTCGGTATAAGTCCAATTCTTCGGAATAAATGGATTTTTCGGATTAAATTGTACCTGAGATCTTCGGAATAACCAGTTTCTTCGGAATTATTCATTTCTTCGGATAAAATGCTTTTTCGGAATAATGCAATTCTTCGGATAAACTGAATTTCTTCGGAATAATCACAAATCTTCGGAATAAAAGCTTAACTTATTTTCGGAAAAAATGCCAATCTTCGGAATCTCAAAACCCTTATCCGAAAATCATTATTTCGGAATAATGAAATCCTTTTCCGAAAATCTTTTTCAGAATGTTCTTGTTGGCCTACAGAGCTACTGTTTACGAACGTTGTTGATCCCAAACTTAGATCGATTAAGCTTGTGTATACGAGATTAGATCAAGTTATACACGTAGAGAAACTTTGTTTATGTATAAAGTAATCTAAGTGTTATGCGAAATTAACACTTAAACAATAACACACAAATATGTAAAACAAACATTCACTTGATTGATAATAACGAACGTGCTTACAATGAAAGTGTTTAACATATGAAAACTTATTTGAAACATAACCTAAAGGTCTTCTTTTATTGACATAAGAAGCCTTGTACAAGAGTCTACGTATCAACTATTCTAGGTAAAGATAATTATAGAAAATACAATGTTGAACTTATCTTTACTAGAAACGAACTAGAAACATAATACACGTAGACTATATCTTTCTATCAGTGCTTGTCTTCAACCTATCAATGCTTGACCTCTTCTTGTCAACACTTGATCTGTCAGCGTTTGTTTTCTTCTTATCGACGCTTGTTTTACTCTTGTCAGCGCTCAAGTGAACTGGCTACATTTTATTCCCAACAATCCTCCCCTAAACTTGATATCTACTCTAGTAATCAAGTTTTTGAATAAAAATTAAGAACTAGGAGGAATCTTACAAATCTTATCATATTGGTAATAAACATGTCTGATCAAATCTTTGGCCACGTCACTTGAATAATCAATCTCCAGCTGTGTTGTCTTCATATTCTCCAAAACTTCTTTGGACATGGAATACTGACCATCTACAAGAAGATACTCAGCAAACTTTGTAGAGCTCAAATAATATACACCAGCAGCTGAATACAAACGCCATTGAAGACCACTGAGATCAACCTCAAGATCCTTCCAAACAGCAGGATCTTCTTCTCTTGGTCCACACATTCTCTTGAATGTTGACCAAAGTTTTATTCCATTGACTGAAGTAGGAGCTTCAGTCTCATACTTGGCCTCTAACAACCTCCAAAGGTCTACCAAGTCTTCTCTGTCCACACTTGCAAAGAGAGATACAAGAGTGGTAAATGTGTGTACCTCTTTCCCATACCTACCAATCTTCCAAAACCCACTTTCATCTTCTTCATAGCTTATAATAGGGTTTCTGGCATCAAGAGGTAACACTTGTACCATATCTGAAGCTTCCAGGGGTGAGATCTTGATGCTCCTTCTTATAGCAGCTTCACTAGGCTTCAATCTATCCATATCTTTAGGAAACTCAAGAGGAACTCCCTTCTTCAAAGGTCTTGGAACAATCATTGCCTTCTTAAGCTCCATCTCTTCTGCAAGTTCTTCTTTCCTTTCATCTGAAAGAAGTCTTAGAATGTTCATTTCCTGCACTTTTACCCAAATGGGATAAGCCTTGTACTCCAACTCTTCAAAGGATAATCCCAACAATTTCTTATAGGTCCATCCTGTTCCATGACATCTGAGTAGCATGTAGTACAGCTCCCTTCTATCCCTCTTCAGTAGTGAAAGAACATTGCTAGCTTTGTGTTTCAAAATTACCTTGCAATCTTTTTGAACTCTTAGAAGAATCTCCAAACCCCAAATCTGGTCTGAAATAGTCAAATCTGGATTCTCCATACACCTATCTTCCCAAGCATGGTACATCTGAACAACTTCTGGCATATCAAAATCTACTTGCAATTTCAACTCTCTAAGCTTCTCTCTTGCCAAATCATCACCATATTCAAGTCTCTCAGGTTGCTCAATTATCATCACACTTGAATCTGAACTTACTTCATCACTTCCTTCTTGTTCCTCTGAAGTGACAACAAATAGTGATTCACCAACCTTCTCTCTTTCTTGTTCCACAAGTTGTGCATCCAACCTTCTATCAAACTCTACCTGTGCTGCATCATTTGGAACTTCTACTTCTACCATGATTCCTTTACCCTTATCTAATGGATCAATGATGGGTAAGGATGATGGTAATACCTATGAAGATACTTCTTTGATGATGGATGATGACTGGAATAAATCAACCTCATCTGCAGGTCTGTCAACGCTCAAATTCCTTGTGTCAGCGCCCAATTTTCTCATGTCAGCGCTTGATGTGTCAGCGTTCAAATTTTGCTTGTCAACACCCAAATTACTTGTCTCAACGCCTCTTGTAATTTGCTCCAACATAGCTGTAAAAGACAAGTCTAAATTGGTAGGAGTTACCAGAGATGTGTCAAAACCTGGTTGCTTCTTCAATTCAGTTAGGGCTTCAGCAACACCCAAAGATTCATCATCATGTGAGCCCTTATCAATCACATTAATCTGCTCATCCTCCCCTTTGCTAGCATTCTCCAAAATGACAATCCTCTCCCTCAATTGCTTGAGTTCAAGGCCTTGTGTACTGACAATTTGTACCAAGTCTGCATTTTGCTTTTTCAAGCTAATGCAGACAGCCATCAATTCCATTAATGTGTATGGTTCCAATATGCCCTCCTCTAAAATGGGTATTTGACCTCCCAAGTTAGATTCATGGGGCATAAATGAGGTCTTAAAGATGTTAGGACTGTCTTGGCCTGATCTAAGCCAGAACCAATACTCCCAGTCTCATCCATAGCACCAACCACACTTGTGGTGGTGGTTCTCTCTGCTACATGGCTAGGACCACTAGAGGAGAATACTCCAGTAGTCCTTTGGCGTTTTTGCAACCTATATTGTGGTGGGGTAGAAGATGATGTGGATTGGGTGGATGTGGGAAGTTTAAGGGGTGTTTGGGTCTGTGAAGGAAAAGTGTCAACGTTTGGATTACTTGTGTCAACGCCAACATTTTAGGTGTCAGCGTTGAAGGGTTCTTGGTCAATTTCCATGTGTTGAGGTGAAGGTAAAGGTTCTGGTATTGGGTCAAGTTATGGTTGTGGGTCTGGTTGGAGTTGTGCTGCTGCAATAACAGCAAGCATAGCTGGTGTGAGGGGTAGGTCACGGTGAGGGGGTGAATTCATCTTTGTAAAAATAGCTTTCTTTTGCACAGGGATCTCATAAAAATCATCATGATCCCTTGTGCAGTAATTTTGCACATCAAAAACCATTTGTAAAAATCTGGGATAAGCCAAGGTCATCTTATTCCTTTTGTTTTTACACATGCCATCAAAAATCATTTTAGAATAATTAAACTTTTGCCCAGTTGCAATGCACATAATAGCACTAGCAATGGATCTATTAATCTCATTGTGTGCAGTACACTTGGGACTCAAACATTGTAAGATGACATGTATGAGGTACTTCCAGGCTAGGGGAAACTCCTGTTTATGATATTTGTTTAAAGTTCCCTCATCAGGGAAAGGATAACCCAAAGCCCTTAGTCCTTGTTCTATTTCATTAATGGGAAGGGTGGTTATACCATCGGCATCATCAAGATGCAAAGCCTGGCGAACCAAGGCTTCAGTAACCACCCAAGTACGCCCATGAACAATAGATGATAATATAGTCACATTATTAACTGTTGAGGAACTGACAATGTTCCAAAACTGCTTAATACGTGTGACAGAGATGAGAGGAGCATGAGAAAGAGCATACCTAATTGGGGATGCATTCAAATACGTCACCATCTGTGTGTATTGTGGAAACAGAGTGTCATCAGCGTCCAAATATGCAATCATGTTGTGTTGACTCCTGAATCCCAATACCAAATCACTTGGTTTAAATTTTGGTGCCATTGTAGGAGAAAGCTGTTTGTGAATATTTAGAAAGATGAATTATAGGAGAAAATTGTTAGACAAGAATATGAGGTACCCTGTTTAAAAATAGCAACCAAATATATAGGAGAGATAGATGCATGTGATTGGTCAAAAATGAGGCAACTATTTTCAAAATATAATCATGAAAATATTGAAAAGAAAATAAGTTATCTCTTGCAATAATTAAAAGTTATCTGCTCCCAAAATTACGCCCCCAAAATTTGTCAAAAAGTAACAACTGGGTAGGTCCCAATGAGTATCAACGGTAAAAAATAACCTATCAACGCCCAACGGCTATATTCTTGTCAACGTTTGCCAAAGCCATGACAGCGTCTAAATTGGTCATAACAACGCTTGGAAAAATACTTGTCAGCGTCCAAAAATAAAAGTAATAAAAATGAAAAAGGACTTAACAAAGTAATTTATCCTAGTTAAGATAACCTATAAGTTTATAATTATTATAGGGCGGCAAGCACTGTCCAATTATGCACACTTGCTTATGCAAGATAGACATAACAGTCCTCTAGTGTCCATTGCTAACCAAAACTCTTAACAACTAAGTTATCTCATAAACTTCCTTGTTACTCCCAGGTAAAACCCATGATAAAATCATTCCCAAGTCTCCCAACAGACCACAACCAATTCTAGGCCAAAAATGTCTTGGCAGCATGCATAGTATATCAACTTTGAATGCTACAGTGCCTCATGATTTAATAAAACTAACTCATACTCACCTGTGGACACAATCTAGAATTGTGATAAGAGTATTATAAGAATACCCAAAAGTCCTAAAGGTTCCTAAAACCTCCCCTTAAACTGTGATACATATGTTGCCCAAAAATATGCATGAACATAAAAATTTATGTCAAGATAGGAATAGAAATATTCCAACCATCATCCATAAATAAAAACATGCTCAAATGATTCTCCAAGGATCCATAAGCAACTCTGTATCCAATGGTACAATGCTATCACCACCTGCACACTTAGATTAAGAACCACAAAACTAACATTGTTGTAGACAACACCACGATAACACTTGTCAGTGTTAAAGTAACATTTGTCAGCGTTAGAAAAATATAGTGGAAAATCTAACTTCAAAAAGACCAATAACAAAGCATTATCCTGTACATAATTTTACAATAAGACCCCAAAACACATACTATGTGAGATTGATCATTCCAATACTTGTTACCAAGTATTGGAACCTTCCAGCATCAAAAGGTTTAGTTAATAAATCAGACACATTTTCTTCTGTGTCAACCCTATCTGGTTGTATTAAACCCTTTTCAAAACAATCCCTTATAAAATTATGTCGAATTTCTATGTGTTTTGTTTTAGAATGATGTACAGGATTTTTAATAATGCATAAAGTGTTGTTATTGTCAACAAAAATCTTGGTATGCATGAAATTATACCCATAATCCAACAGCTGGTTCTGAATCCATAAGACTTATCCACAACAAGCAGCTGCAGCAACATACTCTGCTTCAGTTGTAGAATTGGCCACCACTGTTTGTTTCTTGCATTGCCAAGATATCAACCTACTCCCAAGAAACTGACATCCACCAGTTGTGGATTTTCTATCAAACTTATCACCACCATAGTCACTGTCTGAATATGCAATAAGCTCCAATGGTGAATATTTTGGGTACCACAAGCCAAGATCTGGATAACATCTAAGGTACCTAAAGATTCTCTTGACAGCATAAAGGTGACATTCTTTGGGAGTCACTTGATGGCGTGCACATGAACACACAGCAAACATGATGTCAGGTCTTGAGGCTGTGAGATACATCAATGAACCAATCATTGATCTATAGTGCCTGACATCCACTTCTTTTCCATCTCCAACTTTTCCCCAAGGGTGTTCTCTATCCATAGGAGTAGTAGCCCTCTTTTCATGTAGAGAAAAGCCAAACTTCTTCAAGATCTCTGCTACATACTTATCCTGAGAGATGAAGATACCATCTTCGTTCTGCTGAACTTGTAACCCTAGAAAGAAGTTCATCTCCCCCATTGCACTCATCTTGAATTTGTCTGTCATAAGCTTGGAAAAGTCTTCACTCATCTTTGGATTGGTGGAGCCAAAGATGATATCATCAACATAAACCTGAACAAGTAAGACATCCTTACCAGCCTTCTTTGTAAATAGTGTCTGGTCTATGGTGCCCCTTTTGAATCCATTTTCCACCAAATAAGTGGACAATGTGCCATACCATGCTCTTGAGGCTTGATGAAGTCCATACATAGCTTTCTTGACTCTATACACCTTGCCTGGATTCTCTGGATCTTCAAAACCAGGAGGCTGAATAACATATACCTCCTCAACAATTGTGCCATATAAGAAAGCACTCTTCACATCAATTTGATAGACAATGAAGCCCATGCAAGAAGCATAGGCTAGAAATATCCTTATAGCCTCAATCCTTGCAACTGGTGCAAAGACCTCCTCATAGTCTATCCCTTCCTCTTGTGTATATCCCTGAGCCACTAAATGTGACAACCCGTCAATTTCAGGTCGTTATTTTAATCTCGACTATTACGTATTACGTGTTTTCTTTAATGAGAATTTTAATTTATCGACTAACCGAGAAGGTTATGACTTGAAACTAGCGTAAGAATGTCGATTAGACGAAAACCGACAAGGAATATGTTAGGTATCGATATTATATTCTCAAATAATCATGAAAATGATTTTTATTATATTTAATCGTTATTTCTCGTGTTTCACGTTTTAACGAATGACGATAACTATTAGTGATCGCGATACCGACGGATGCCCAAAAATTTACGTTTTATTATCAAATGTCTCGATATTGTATATTTTCGACGTTTTCGACTTAATTGCGTTTTAAGTCGTGTCGAAGCTTTATTATTATTTTTATGAAGCGTTTTAACTTTCGAAAAGTATTTTTTTTACGAAACCCGAGCCCCGTAAATATTTTTAAAATTTACAATTTACATTTTCTACCTTGTAAACTATTTACTTGCATTTTTGTACCAAAACTATGCCTAAATGACAAAAACTACCCTACCCTTGGACTATAAATACTTTTTCCACTAGCAAACTTACATTAAAAATTCATTTAACAAAATTTTTGTCCACTCTCTCTCTTGTTCTTCCCTTGACCGTCCACCATCAACACACCAAATCCATTGATTTTTGATTTTGTACTTTGAATCAAAGGAAACTAAAACAAGACCCATCCTAGAAATTTCAAGAGCTTTCTATTGGTATAATTTTCTTCTACATGCATTCACTAAATTTTATTTTCAATTTTTGGTGAAGAACTTGATGTTTGATCCATGTTTATGTTTATATATGGTGTTAATAATATAATATTCATAGTGGGTTTTTGTTGCATGTAAGATTTTTGATTGTTTAGTTTTTGTGAGATCAAATTTGAGGGTGTTATGGGTTAGTTAGATGTGTTAGTATCATATTAGGATCATATTAGGACTATAGGAATTGTTGGAATGGGTCGAAAAATTGTTTTGGTATGATTTTTAGATAGGCTATTTTAGGCAGTAACTTTAAGTCCGTTTTTGAAATTGTTACTGTGGTAAACTTGGTAAACTAATAAGATAGGGTCGTAGAGAATTTCGTTAGCTTCGATTTGAGCTAAAGTAGAGCTTCTAACTCATTACGAGCGAAAAGTTATGCTACTTTTAGTATTTGTGTACCGGGAGACGGGTATCGGCACAATCCGAAAATTGTTGTCGATATTTGGAACGAATCTCGGGGACTATAAAATGAGTTTTAAAAATGTTCAAGGGCTGTTGTAAGTTGATAAACCTCAGGTTATGAGTCTATTTTCAAACCCGAGTGTCGGTTTTGCAAACGGAATTGTTTAGATAAGTCAAAATGGTTTTACAAGTCAAATGCGTAAAACTGTCCGGTTTTTGTAACACGAAGGTGTGTCGGGCAGAAGGTCTTAGAAGTAATATTTTTGAATGAAATTTAAACTGAGTCTTATTCATATTATGTGTGAGTTTGTCACCAAGTTTCGTCGAAATCGGACATGTCTAGATAGGTTAGATTGGTGTGTACATTTGGAGTGTACATGCTGAGTGGTATTTTGGATACGTAGTTCAATACTTGTATGGCGTGAGTTGAGTATTCACTATTGGACATAGTGACTTACTCGAGTGTTAAGTCATTATATAAATGACTTAGCTACTGGTCCGAGGTAAGTAAAAATGATGGTTTGACTTGCGTTGACTTGGCGTCTTAGGACGGGTCAATGTCGAGGGTGTAAGTGTTTAAAAGAATAAGTGTTGTATAAAAGGGTATAGTAGTACACTTATATTTTTGTTATTTTTCGGGATTTTCATGGTCATTTGAAATCGACTTTCGTATTATTTAAGTATTATATATACTTGAATCGTTTATTAACGAACGCACCTTATTTAGTAGGTTGCGGTCTTCGTGTCTAACGGGCATCACAAATCGTCGGCGATCGTCACGTCACTACTATCGTATCAAGGTGAGTCTATAGCCTCGCTTTACATGTTTACTTGTTTTATAAAACCCGCGAGGAGGATAACATGCTTGTTTTATTAAAATAAAACGGGTACGACGAGAAGTTGTGGAAACCCTTATTATTGGAAAAACATTATTATAAATGAAGGGTACAACGAGAAGTTGTGGTAAACCCTCATTCTTTTAAAAATTGAACACAAAGGACCCGATTGTATGCTTAGATGAAAGTTGTTATAAAAGTTTGTTTAGCCTGAAAAGACCCATGAATCGTGAATTGTTAATCGAAAGGAACGCTAATACTATGGATAGATCTATCGGGGTGACGCCCAGTCCGGTCGTGACTAGCTATCGCGTGGTGTTGTGATGCACCAGTAATGAAACATCGGATGCAATTGTATAAGAGAAATATACGCACTTGGCTAGGTGTGTTGGGCTGAAATAATATATGTTAACGTTCAATTTCACGAGACTTATGAAATAACAACGATAATTATGTCTGATCCACATGATTGTCAACCACGGAAGGTTTATTCAGAATACTTGTGTTCGTTTATTAAATTTCAAACTCTATAGATTCACTCAACATTTTTGTTGACTTTATAGCATGTTTTATCTCAGGTCCATGAAGAAGGCACTCAAGGAAGGCGGTTTCACGCAGCTTGCTAAATTAAATTGTTTTGGCCCGCTTTACTAAACTATGTCCGTTCTAAGAAACTTTTATTATTTGGTTGGTAGTGTAAACTTTAAAAACTATTTGGGACCATGTGTAAAATGTTTTATCTTTAAACAAATGAATGGATGTATGTTTTATTAAAACGACTCATTTTGAGGCGTTTTCTATGATGTTGAGGTTGAACCATGATAGTAACACCCAATGACTCTTCCGCTGCTATGACCCGAAATTGGGGGTGTTACAGATTGGCATCAGAGCTCAAGTTATAGAGAACGAAAAGATTTTCCAAAAATAAAATTTTGAAATCTTTTGACTATAACATCTGCAAGCGAAACCTCCGAGTTGCCAATGGACGAGAATAAGAAAATTATATATATGTTATAAATATTTAATTATTATTTATGCTTAAAGCATAATGGATTACATTTATTTATTTATAAATGTCTATTATTTGATTATTATAATACTAATACGTGGTTTACAAACGACGCTGATTGTCACAATAGAAATCCCTGTCTTTTGACTCATTCCTCGTGAATCTTCGTTCCTTGTCTAAATTCTATTCTTCGTTCTATCATCCATTCTTGTTCTTTTCATCTATCTATTCTTATTCTGTGTTATTCATGTTTTGTTATCACAAGCGTTGAATGAATACTCATTTTGATGTGAATTGTGTAACAGGATCATGCCGCCAAAACAGTTGACTGAGACTCAGTTACGTGCTATAGTAGCTGATCAATTTCAGATATCTATGAATGCATTTATGGCAAACTTGAATAATGGAGCTGGAGGATCTGGCGGATCCGGTGGAGCTGGTGGATCCGGTGGAGCTGGTGGATCCGGTGGAGCTGGTGGATCTGGTGGAGCTGGCGATACTGGAGCTGGCAACACTGAAGCTGGTGCTACTGGAGCTGGCGCTACTGGAGTTGGCGCTACTGGAGCTGGCGCTACTGGAGCTGGCAATGCTGGTGCTGGAACTGGTGATGCTGATAGACCAGTGATTCCTGAAAACAAGAAGTGCAATTATACCTCGTTCATGAAATGCAAACCTCCAACTTTTAAGGGTACCGAAGGCGCTGTTGGGTTAATGCAATGGTTTGAGAAATTGGAATCCGTGTTTCGATTTAGTGGAAGTGAGGAAGGAGATAAAGTGATGTTTGCCTCTGCTACTCTTCAAGGGCGAGCATTAACTTGGTGGAATGGAAGAATGGCATCATTGGGTATGGATGCTGCGTATGCTACACCTTGGGCTGAAGTAAGAAGGTGGATGACTGAGGAATTCTGTCCAAGGAGTGTTATTCAGAGGTTAGAACAGGAATTATATCAGCTGAGGCTGAAGGGTACTGACATCGATGGATACACCAACAGATTCCATGAACTCGCTCTACTTTGTCCAAACAAAGTTAACCCTGAATACTTGAAGGTAGAGCAGTATATTCGAGGCTTACCGACCAACATCCGTGGGGATGTGACCTCATCTAAACCTGCCAATATTGATGAAGCTGTTCGTATGGCCTACCAACTAATGGGTCAAATCATCCAAGACAAGGCTGATGGTGTTTCCGAAGGTAATAAAAGAAGAGCTGAAAATGACAGTGAGGATCGTGGTGATAACCGTCAATCTCACAACAGAAATCAAAACCGAAGGAGGGGCAATGCTAATGCGATGACTGAAGCTGCAACTGCGGACAAGGGAACCAGATGTCAACGCTGCAAGAAGTCTCATACTGGTGAATGTGCTAAGTGTGGAAAGTGCAACAAGTTAGGTCACAAGACTGAAGACTGTTGGGGACCAGGAAAGAAGGGAGTGACGTGTTATAACTGCCAAGGTAAAGGTCACATGAGGAACCAATGCCCTCAACCTCCGAAGAATGCACGTGGTGGAGATAACCAAGGAAAAGCTTATCAGTTGGGAGAAGCCGAAGCGAAGCAAAACCCGAAAGTTGTCACTGGTACGTTTTTACTAAAAAACCGTTATGCTACAGCTTTATTTGATTCTGGTGCGGACAAAAGCTTTGTGTCTACAAGTTTTAGTACCTTAATTGATATCAAACCGGTCGAATTAGACGCAAGTTATGAGGTAGAACTAGCTGATGGTAAATTAGTGAGTACAAATCATGCGCTCCTAGGATGTTCTCTTAATCTCTTGAACCGTATTTTTAAGATAGACTTGATGATTGTTGAATTGGGAAGTTTTGATATTATTATCGGAATGGATTGGCTATCCAAGTATAACGCGTCTATCTTGTGTGGAGAAAAGAAAGTTAGGATTCCTTTAGACGACAAGACCATGGTTATCGAAGGTGATCAACGTAATTCACGGCTGAAAATCGTTTCGTGCATTAAGGCTCGTAAGTATATCGAAAGAGGGTGTGAGTTATTCCTAGCTAAAGTAGTGGAGAAAGAATCGAAGGAGAAACGTGCTGAAGATGTACCTATTATCCGTGACTTTCCTGAAGTGTTTCCGGAAGATTTGCCTGGACTTCCTCCTCTAAGGCAAGTGGAATTCCAAATAGATCTAATTCCTGGTGCTGCACCCGTGGCTCGTGCGCCATATCGTTTAGCCCCATCCGAGCTGACGGAGTTATCTGTGCAATTGCAAGAGCTATCTGATAAGGGTTTTATACGACCGAGTTCGTCACCTTGGGGAGCTCCTGTCTTATTCGTTAAGAAGAAAGATGGTTCGTTTCGTATGTGTATTGATTACCGAGAGCTGAATAAGCTGACGATCAAGAATCGTTATCCGCTTCCAAGAATTGATGATTTATTCGATCAACTTCAAGGTTCTCGTGTTTTCTCCAAGATTGATCTTCGTTCTGGTTACCATCAACTTCGCATACGTGAGGAAGATATTCCTATTACGGCGTTTAAAACTCGTTATGGTCATTATGAGTTTCTGGTTATGCCTTTTGGTTTGACTAACGCACCTGCTATATTCATGGACTTAATGAATCGCATTTGTAAGCCGTATCTTGATAAATTCGTGATCGTTTTCATAGATGATATTCTAATCTACTCCAAGAGCAATGAAGAGCATGCCGAACACTTAAGGATTATCTTGAACTTGTTGAAGAACGAAAAGTTATACGCTAAGTTCTCAAAGTGTGATTTTTGGCTTAATTCTGTACAATTTCTCGGACATGTGGTCGATAAAAGTGGAGTACATGTTGATCCTGCAAAGATCGAAGCCATCAAGAATTGGAGTGCTCCGACTACTCCAACTGAAGTGCGACAATTTCTAGGTCTGGCTGGTTATTACCGAAGGTTTATTGAAGGATTCTCTTTGATATCGAAACCATTAACGAAGCTGACGCAGAAGAATAAACCGTATGTGTGGGGCGATGATGAAGAAGAAGCTTTCCAAACCCTGAAGATGAAACTCTGTAGTGCGCCGATTTTATCGTTACCTGAAGGAAGTGAAGATTTTGTTGTTTATTGCGATGCATCTCTTAGAGGATATGGTGCTGTTCTCATGCAACGTGAAAAGGTGATCACATATGCCTCTAGACAATTAAGGAAGAATGAGGAGAACTACACTACCCATGACTTTGAATTGGGCGCTGTGGTTTTTGCTCTGCGACTTTGGAGACATTATCTGTATGGTACGAAGTGTACAGTATTCACTGATCATAAAAGCCTACAATACATACTAGATCAAAAGGAGCTGAATATGAGGCAACGTCGATGGGTTGAACTATTGAGTGATTACGACTGCGAAATTCGTTATCATCCAGGAAAGGCGAACGTGGTAGCTGACGCGTTAAGTCGAAAGGAAAGGGAGAAACCGATTCGAGTGCGTGCTTTGGTGGTGACAGTTCATAATAACTTACCTGAGCAGATTCGGAACGCACAAGTTGTAGTATGCAAGAAGGAAAATATTGCTGCCGAAAGATTTAGAGGAGACGGTGAAACATTTGAGACGCGATCCGATGGTATCAAATGTTTGAGAGGTCGAATTTGGTTACCATTCTTCGGTGGACTGAGAGACTTGATTATGTTAGAATCTCATAAGTCCAAGTATTCTATTCATCCTGGATCGGACAAAATGTACCAAGACTTGAAAAAGTTATACTTGTGGCCGAATATGAAAGCTGATATTGCAACATACGTCGCGAAATGCTTAACATGTGCAAAAGTGAAAGCTGAATATCAGAAGCCGTCAGGATTACTTGTCCAGCCTGAAATTCCAGTCTGGAAATGGGAGCGAATTACGATGGACTTCATCGCAAAACTCCCAAGGACACCGTCTGGGTTCGATGCAATTTGGGTTATTGTCGATCGTTTAACTAAATCCGCTCATTTTATTCCAATCAACGAGAGGTTTGGTTTGGAGAAACTCGCCGATATTTATCTGAAGGAAATCGTGTGCAAGCATGGTGTTCCTATTTCAATCATTTCCGATAGAGATAGTCGTTTTGCTTCTGGATTTTGGAGATCACTTCAAAAGTCGTTAGGAACCAATTTGGATATGAGCACAGCCTATCATCCACAAACTGATGGGCAAAGCGAAAGAACAATTCAAACTTTGGAGGATATGCTACGTGCTTGTGTGATAGACTTTGGAAGTAGCTGGGATAAGCACTTACATTTGGCCGAATTCTCGTACAATAACAGTTATCACGCGAGTATTAAAGCTGCACCTTTTGAAGCACTTCATTGAGAAGATGTAGATCACCCGTTAGCTGGAGTGAGGTTGGTGATGCCCAACTCACTGGACCAGATTTGATTAGGGAGACGACGGATATGATTGTGCAAATTAAGAATAGGTTGTTGTCTGCTCGAAGCCGACAGAAGAGTTATGCGGATGTGAGGAGAAAACCATTGGAGTTTAACGTGGGAGATAAGGTTATGCTAAAGGTATCACCATGGAAAGGTGTTGTACGATTTGGAAAACGTGGGAAGTTAAGTCCTCGTTATATCGGACCATTCAAGGTTAAATCTAGAGTAGGACCCGTGGCATACCAACTTGAACTACCACAAGAACTGTATGGGATTCATAACACTTTTCATGTGTCGAATCTGAAGAAGCGTTTATCCGATGAAGAACTCGTTATACCGTTAGACGAGGTTAAGGTTGATAAAAAGTTGCACTTTATTGAAGAACCGGTCGAGATCATGGATCGCGAGGTCAAGCAACTGAAGCAAAGCCGAATACCTATCGTCAAAGTTCGATGGGACTCTCGAAGAGGACCGGAGTTTACTTGGGAACGAGAAGACCAAATGTGGAAGAATTACCCTCATCTCTTTGATTTCAACAAGCGATCGGGCAAGAACGCAAGTTGATCTTCGAGGGCGAAGATCCCAATTTGCTGGGGATGATGTGACAACCCGTCAATTTCAGGTCGTTATTTTAATCTCGACTATTACGTATTACGTGTTTTCTTTAATGAGAATTTTAATTTATCGACTAACCGAGAAGGTTATGACTTGAAACTAGCGTAAGAATGTCGATTAGACGAAAACCGACAAGGAATATGTTAGGTATCGATATTATATTCTCAAATAATCATGAAAATGATTTTTATTATATTTAATCGTTATTTCTCGTGTTTCACGTTTTAACGAATGACGATAACTATTAGTGATCGCGATACCGACGGATGCCCAAAAATTTACGTTTTATTATCGAATGTCTCGATATTGTATATTTTCGACGTTTTCGATTTAATTGCGTTTTAAGTCGTGTCGAAGCTTTATTATTATTTTTATGAAGCGTTTTAACTTTCGAAAAGTATTTTTTTTACGAAACCCGAGCCCCGTAAATATTTTTAAAATTTACAATTTACATTTTCTACCTTGTAAACTATTTACTTGCATTTTTGTACCAAAACTATGCCTAAATGACAAAAACTACCCTACCCTTGGACTATAAATACTTTTTCCACTAGCAAACTTACATTAAAAATTCATTTAACAAAATTTTTGTCCACTCTCTCTCTTGTTCTTCCCTTGACCGTCCACCATCAACACACCAAATCCATTGATTTTTGATTTTGTACTTTGAATCAAAGGAAACTAAAACAAGACCCATCCTAGAAATTTCAAGAGATTTCTATTGGTATAATTTTCTTCTACATGCATTCACTAAATTTTATTTTCAATTTTTGGTGAAGAACTTGACGTTTGATCCATGTTTATGTTTATATATGGTGTTAATAATATAATATTCATAGTGGGTTTTTGTTGCATGTAAGATTTTTGATTGTTTAATTTTTGTGAGATCAAATTTGAGGGTGTTATGGGTTAGTTATATGTGTTAGTATCATATTAGGATCATATTAGGACTATAGGAATTGTTGGAATGGGTCGAAAAATTGTTTTGGTATGATTTTTAGATAGGCTATTTTAGGCAGTAACTTTAAGTCCGTTTTTGAAATTGTTACTGTGGTAAACTTGGTAAACTAATAAGATAGGGTCGTAGAGAATTTCGTTAGCTTCGATTTGAGCTAAAGTAGAGTTTCTAACTCATTACGAGCGAAAAGTTATGCTACTTTTAGTATTTGTGTACCGGGAGACGGGTATCGGCACAATCCGAAAATTGTTGTCGATATTTGGAACGAATCTCGGGGACTATAAAATGAGTTTTAAAAATGTTCAAGGGCTGTTGTAAGTTGATAAACCTCAGGTTATGAGTCTATTTTCAAACCCGAGTGTCGGTTTTGCAAACGGAATTGTTTAGATAAGTCAAAATGGTTTTACAAGTCAAAGGCGTAAAACTGTCCGGTTTTTGTAACACGAAGGTGTGTCAGGCAGAAGGTCTTAGAAGTAATATTTTTGAATGAAATTTAAACTGTGTCTTATTCATATTATGTGTGAGTTTTTCACCAAGTTTCGTCGAAATCGGACATGTCTAGATAGGTTAGATTGGTGTGTACATTTGGAGTGTACATGCTGAGTGGTATTTTGGATACGTAGTTCAATACTTGTATGGCGTGAGTTGAGTATTCACTATTGGACATAGTGACTTACTCGAGTGTTAAGTCATTATATAAATGACTTAGCTACTGGTCCGAGGTAAGTAAAAATGATGGTTTGACTTGCGTTGACTTGGCGTCTTAGGACGGGTCAATGTCGAGGGTGTAAGTGTTTAAAAGAATAAGTGTTGGATAAAATGGTATAGTAGTACACTTATATTTTTGTTATTTTTCGGGATTTTCATGGTCATTTGAAATCGACTTTCGTATTATTTAAGTATTATATATACTTGAGTCGTTTATTAACGAACTCACCTTATTTGATAGGTTGCGGTCTTCGTGTCTAACGGGCATCACAAATCGTCGGCGATCGTCACGTCACTACTATCGTATCAAGGTGAGTCTATAGCCTCGCTTTACATGTTTACTTGTTTTATAAAACCCGCGAGGGGGATAACATGCTTGTTTTATTAAAATAAAAGGGGTACGACGAGAAGTTGTGGAAACCCTTATTATTGGAAAAACATTATTATAAATGAAGGGTACAACGAGAAGTTGTGGTAAACCCTCATTCTTTTAAAAATTGAACACAAAGGACCCGATTGTATGCTTAGATGAAAGTTGTTATAAAAGTTTGTTTAGCCTGAAAAGACCCATGAATCGTGAATTTTTAATCCAAAGGAACGCTAATACTATGGATAGATCTATCGGGGTGACGCCCAGTCCGGTCGCGACTAGCTATCGCGTGGTGTTGTGATGCACCAGTAATGAAACATCGGATGCAATTGTATAAGAGAAATATACGCACTTGGCTAGGTGTGTTGGGCTGAAATAATATATGTTAACGTTCAATTTCACGAGACTTATGAAATAACAACGATAATTATGTCTGATCCACATGATTGTCAACCATGGAAGGTTTATTCAGAATACTTGTGTTCGTTTATTAAATTTCAAACTCTATAGATTCACTCAACATTTTTGTTGACTTTATAGCATGTTTTATCTCAGGTCCATGAAGAAGGCACTCAAGGAAGGCGGTTTCACGCAGCTTGCTAAATTAAATTGTTTTGGCCCGCTTTACTAAACTATGTTCGTTCTAAGAAACTTCTATTATTTGGTTGGTTGTGTAAACTTTAAAAACTATTTGGGACCGTGTGTAAAATGTTTTATCTTTAAACAAATGAATGGATGTATGTTTTATTAAAACGACTCATTTTGAGGCGTTTTCTATGATGTTGAGGTTGAACCATGATAGTAACACCCAATGACTCTTCCGCTGCTATGACCCGAAATTGGGGGTGTTACACTAAACGTGCCTTGTTTCTGACCACAATGCCTCTTTCATCTCTCTTGTTTCTATGAACCCATCTTGTCCCAATAGGTCTAACATATCTGGGACAATCAACCAGCTCCCAAACATCCTGAATAGCAAATTGGTGAAGCTCATCCTGCATTACTTCCATCTAACTTGGTTCTTTGAGAGCATCAAATATCTTCTTGGGTTCCTGTTGTGACAGAAAACAGGCAAACAAACATGCTTGAACAAGAGGGGTATCAACCTTCTTGTGTATATTGGAAATAAATCCACCAAGACTTTGATTAGATCTTCTAGCCTGAACAGGAGACATGACATCCCCAATAATTTGAGAAGTAGGGTGATTCTTCATAGTAGAAGTGAGAACTCCTCTCTCAAAAAGTCTGTTGTCTTCAATCTCATCCTCCAAGTTGCCAATATCTTCTTCAGACTCTCTTCCATCAATATTTGTATGAACCTCTTCATTCCTGCTTGAAGGTTCACCTTGTTCAAAATTTTAAGAGAAAATATGCTCAAAAGTGTTGTCAACGCCTGAACCAAGGTTGTCAGCGTTTGGATCATCAACGCCTGAAATGGTGTTGTCAACGTTTGAGCCATCAACGCCTGAATTTGTCCTGTCAGCACCAGATTTTCCTTTTTCAGCGTCTGAAGGACCATGCATGTTGTTAACAGGTGATAGTTGGGAACCACCATTATCCTTTCCAGCAGCAGCAGTAGCAAAAGCATCTGTCCATATGGGAATAGTGACATACTCTTGTATGGGAGATGACTTGTCTGCTTGTGATCCAACCTCTTCATTAACCTATGTACCTGTAACATTAACAACTGGTTCTTCCACAACATTTGAAGTTACATTCACAATGTCTGGATTAGTAACAGACATATAATTCAAAGTCCTAGATAGAGGTTCCAAGTCAAACAACCAATTTGGACCACTTTCAGGATCACTAGGTTTACTTTCTAAAAACCTAACATGTACTCTTTCAAGTATACGTTTTTCCTTCTTAAGGTAAACCCTATATCCCTTACTCTGCACTGAATAACCTATGAAATAGCCTTCATCACCTTTAGCACTAAATTTACCTAAGGCATCACTAGTATCTAGTACAACTACATGACAGCCAAAAGGTTTAAGAAAACCAATATTAGGTTTCCTTCCCCAAAATAACTCATAAGGTGTTTTGTTCTGTATCTTGTTGACCAATGCTCTATTCTGAACATAACAAGCTGTATTCATAGCCTCAACCCAAAAAGCTATGCGAAAATGAGCATCAGCCAACATAGTCCTGGCTGCTTCAATTAGGGTTCTATTCTTTTTCTCAGCAACCCCATTTTGCTGTGGGGTTCTGGCAACACTAAACTGCCTAGTAATCCCTTTCTTGGCACAAAAATCATCCAACAGTTTATTTCTAAACTCACCACCATTATCACTCCTAAGCATTTTAACTTCATTACCAGTTTTCTTCTCAATCTGATTAATAAAGTCAATTAAAGTATCAGCAGTGTCACTTTTCATGGCTAAAAAGAAAGTCCAAGTAAACCTAGAAAAGTCATCTATGATGACAAAGCAGTATGATTTACCATTCAAACTCTTTATATTAGTTGGACCAAACAGGTCCATATGCAGCAAGTGAAGTGGTTTAGAACTAGAGTGCACCTGTTTAGACTTAAATGAGACCTTGTGATGTTTGCCTTTAAGGCATGCAACACAAGAGTGGTCATTATGGAATGCCTTTTCAGGCAAACCATCAACCAAGCCAAGTCTCACAAGCCTATTTATACTCTTGTGCCCTAGTCTCCTGTGCCATAGATTACTCTCATCAACTGAAGCTTTAGCATAAAAACATGACATATTATTATTCATCCTAATACCATTAAGATTCAAATTATATATGTCCTTATGCCTAGGTGTTCTATAGTCAATATATTTCTCATCTGGTATTTGAAAATCCTTGCTCAACACCAAGCATTCAGTATCAGTAAAAAGAACCTTATTTTTGTTATCACAGACTTGTGACACACTAAAAAGATTGTAATCAAGCTCTTTTACCAGAAACACGTTTTCAAAACGCAAGTTCTTGGTGAGAAGAGTTCCTTTGCCTGTGATAGTTCCATATCCGCCTCCAAAGTAAACTTTATCACCATCCTTAATGGGAGTGAAGTAAGTAAGATAATCTTCTTTCCCAGTCATGTGCCTAGAGCATCCACTATCCCAATAGCCATAATCATTCACCTGTTTTTGAATCCCCTGCACATAAAGAAAACAAGTTAGTTTTCTTTGGGAACCCAAGCCTGAGCAGACTTGGATTCATCTGGTTGTTCAACAAGAACAGACATAGTTCTCATAACAACCCCTTGTTCATCCCTTTTTGGATGAAACACCCAGTTAACCCCAATTGGTTTTGTGATGAACTTTGAAATATAATTAAATCTGTTGCAGGTCATAGAAATCCCATTAGAATTAGGGTTTTGATCTTGCTTAGGTCTCCATGTCAAGCTAGAAGAAGCTTTAGACCCCTTTCCCTGTGGTTGCGAATATTTAGGTCTGGCAACGTTTCTGTCAGCGTTAGATTTGGTCTTATCAACGCTGAAATTACCCTTGTCAGTGTTGAACCTAGGGTTTGCTACAGAAACCCATTGCCTATTAGACCAAGTATTGGTCTTCTGAAATGGTCTTTGTCCATGAGTGTTAGACCCTTTAGTGAAGAGTGGGGCAGGTCTAACAACTTGTGAACTTTGCTCCACAAAAGTTTTGGGTCTGACAATGTTTGACCTTTTGACAGCGTTGACCTTGGAAGCGTTGACACACTTATATGCTAAATGTGAAAAGCTACCACAAGTGTAACAGGCTTTTCTAGACACAACTCTAGGTGTAGAAGAAAAGAAACCTATTCCATCATTACTAACTTGGCTTTTAGGTGACCTAGTATTCCTATACATTTCTGCATACTTAATGCTAGGTTTTCTAACAGTGTTTGAGCCATGGTCAACAGTCTTGCCAGTGATTGGGTTTGTTACCTTAATAGGGGTAGACTCATTTGGACTTTCACAAAGCATGCCACCCTTGACAAATAAGGTAGGGTTGGCTTTCTTCCATTCATTCAAGTCAGCCAACTTTTGCCTATATTCCTCAACTGGGGTAAGGACTCTTGGTGGAGGAATAAATTCCTCTTCTTGGAGTTCTGGTAAACCAGTCCAAGATAAATCCTTTCTTTGGACACCATAGAAGTCCCCAGCTGGTGGTGGAACACCAGTATAGTCTTTCATCCCAATCCCAGTCATGTCCTTAGGATCCCTCTGTTTATTAACACATTCTCCTATGGTTTGTGAGGCCTTATCAAATCTCTGAATTTTAAAATCAACATTAACTTTATTCTTGATAGCCTCATCTAACTTAGCCTGTAATTCAGCATTGACCCTTTCGATGATATTTCTAACATCATTACTAGCATTTAAATCATGTTTTAAGATATTTATTTTATCTTTTAGGTCAAGCTCCATTTTCTTATACTAAAAAACTCTCTTTTCAGTTTGAGTGAGAGCAATTTGATAGTTAGACAACTTGCATCTCTCAATACTCACATCACTTAACAATCTTAAAACCTCTTTGTTAAGTTTTTCAGTATTTAAACGACAACCCTTACTACAAAAAGCATCATCGTATACCTCATTGTCTGATGAAGAGGAGGAGTGTGCCATGAGAGCATATTGAACATGCTCTTCTTCTTCTATTTCAGCAACCAAAGCTTTATCCTCTTCCTCATCCTTAGCCAAATAGCTCCAGTCCCATCCAATGCCATCAATTTCTTGCACTGCCACCATGGCCTTAGGATCTTGAGGCTTAACAACTTGACTTGAGGGTTTTCCAGCATCAGATCTTCTAGGAGATCTACATTCCCTCATAAAGTGCCCCATATGATGACAGTTGTAACACTCAACCTTGGATTTATCAAACCCAGCAGTGTCCTTTGCATTAAAGGTCATCTTCTTCTTAAACCTTCTATTCCATATGTTTTCTCTTATACTTGCAAGAGCCATGTTCCACTTTATATCCATCTCCTCCAAGTGCTCATCACTTATTTTCTCAAGGTCCTCATATGTAATCACTGAACCATTGGGCAAAGAAGCAATGTATGCACACATAGTATCCAGATCCAAACCAGCAGGCTTAACTCTTGGTGAGTCAATTTTGTATGTGTCAGTGTCTGAATGTGAGGCGTTGACAGGATTTGATCCAGCTTTGACACATGTTGATCCAGTAACTGGGTGCATGTATGAGTCCTTCTGATCAAATTGACCTTTACTTTGTGAGAAGAAGGCCATGTTACTATTGGTAGACTTACTTCCATGCTCCAAGAGAGTTTCATTCTCCAACAGCCTCAGTTTGTTGTAGATATCATCAAAAGTAGAACTTTTGTGAGTGTTATTGGCAAGTATAGATCTTGCCTCAATCTTCCATGCATCACCAAGGCTTTTAAGAAAAGTGGCAATAATGTCAACATCACCAACTTGTGTCCCCATGAAGGACAACTTGCTTGTAATGTCAAGCAGTCTGCTTCTCACACTGCTAAGCTTCTCATTAGGTTGAGCCTTAAAAACAGCATTCTCATGCATGAGTTTCTTCTTCTTCTCTTCCTTAGTATCAGCATTGCCACCATATGCAACTTCAAGGGCTGCCCAAAGGTCTTTTGCAGACTCATAATGTAAAACCCGCATACTTTTACCATGCATAGTACCCTTAGGATCGTACGTACTAGTTAAAACTTTCCTAATATAGCATGATTATGAGTACGTGTTAGGAGTTTACGTATTACGTACGTGTTAGAACACGATAAGTATTTTATATGCACGATCACGTAATAATTATTTAACAATAATTAATCACGAACATGCGATCATGAAATCATGAACGTAATTAAAACACGAACTATTATTAATTACGTATATATATTTATTACGAGCGTAATCTAATATATTAGATCACGGTATTTACGTAACGAGAACATTTAAAACACGAACATAAATAATCACAAACGAGTAACTAAATAACGAGACACGGAAAAAGGTACGGGAACCCCATGTGGGGTCCCTACCCGCGGCCAAACAAGGACAAATGGGCCAAGCCCATTTGTCAAATTTACTAAAAGGGTTATTTATTTTTCACTACTCAAATTAACTTTATAGAAGATTTTTAAGAAAAACCTAAAAACCCTCCTTCCTCCTTCTCTTTGTGCCGCCACCCTAAGAACACCATACAAGGTGGTTCTTGATCTTGGATCTCAGAATTCTAGTGATTTATCGTGTTGGTTCTTCGTTCTCTTGATCCACGAATTCGGTAAAACCTTTTTAAACCTTTTCTTTTGATTTAATCTTTTTATTAATTATGAACATCTGATGTTTTTTAAAAACATAATGATTAATCATAGATCTAACATGTTTTGGCATTAAATTAAATGAAAAGGTTGTTTTAAGGGGTGTTTTGTTTTGGCCGCAGGCTGCAACCGAACCCGAGGGGGTTTCGGTTTTCCAAGCCGACCACCACCAAGACCATATGGTCTTGGTTGGTGCGTGTGGGTCCCACGGCAGCAAGGGGGAAACACGGGGTACCCCGAGTTGGTTCGGGGTACGGTGTCGATTCATGTCTGGTTCATGTTTTAGTCTAGATCCGGTTCATGGTGTATGTTAGTTTTTTTATGTTATGAACTGTAGAAAAGCTAAATGTGATCCGGTGGTCTAATGTGGTGGTAAGTGGTGGTGGAAGCCATTGATGGCTTAGAGAGAGAGAAAGAGAGGTTGAGAGTAAAATGTGTGTGTTCCTCAAAATGAACAAAATAACAATCAACACCCCTCCTTGGAAGGTAAGGAGGGGTATATATAGTCACGCACCTTACAAAGAGCCTAGTCTAGTCTAAATGTGCGTGACTATGATAACTAACGGGAATTCTTAAATGTCGTCACATAAAGTGAGTTTCCAACAATCTTCCCCCATGGGACGACGTGTAGAATTCCTTACAATATTCTACCTATCAAGTACAAAATAATTAAGAACAAGAGCTTCCATGAAGCATCCAATGCTGATGATGTCTTCTGAGGCCTTTGACTTCAAAACGACTCATCTTTAACTTGTAGTAGAAATACTGTAACGGCACGAGCTAAGTAACCCATACACTTCTGGTTAAGGAGAAGCTTCTGAATTAGCTTCCCCCTAATTCATACCACGTAAACTTGATGTAGAAGCATTTTAAATAGCTTCCCCCAAGTAGATCAACAATTTTTCATCTCACGCTTGAATAATTCTTCTGAATTTTTCTTCCCCCTGAGAATTCAAGTTATGCATACCAGAAAGAATCAAGACACTTCTTCCCCCACATAGTTGAAGAAGGTAAATCAATCCCAATTATGAAGCTCAAATACTGAAGTGGACACTTTATCCCATTCATGAAGTTGACATCGTAACACCAGAGTCAATCAAGTCCCGGAAATGCACACGTCTTCTTCCGGAGATGCACCAGAGTCAATTAAGTCCCGGGAATGCATATAGGATAATGATGATGTTTAATTGCAACAATCAAACAATTAAACCTCGAATCAGTAGTCCGTTTGGAGATTGATAACGACACGAGTTAAAACACTGATTTTCTCTGCGGCTATGACAAATGTCATCCCGGAATATCTTCAAATCAAAAGAAGGTATGAAGTTCATCACGTGTACTCGTTGTGCGTTCAATGTGTCTTCTTCTTCCCCCTTGATGGTTTCGAAACTCGGAACCATCAATAAATTGTACGCACGTGAACCTGAAATCTCGTGAGAATAATAAATAAGCTGAATTATATATTTTGTGAGAATCAGCTGTTGATCGAAAATCTCTTCTCATAAACTCTCCAAGGCCACCTTTACCATTCCACGTGAAAGCAATTAGAAGTGACCACTGAAAGAATGAACCGGATACATCAAACGTGAAGCTGAATAAAAATCCTTCGATCTTGTGACTTAAGCTTGCACTATTGTTGAATGAAGAACGGTGGAGAAATCTCTAAGTACTCAATGCATCACTGAAGAAGTCTATAAGCACAACACCTCTTGAAATTATCCACGTCGACTAAGCGCGTGACACTGAGTACAACAATGTAACCCCTTTAAGTGATAGTTATCCGAGTCATCAACCATCCACCCCGAACCCGGAAACCAGATAACCAAGTCTTCATTCTAGGATTAAGCACGAGCAAGTTATCTAGTCAAAGATAAAATAAGTACACGCCTTCGAAAAATCCGTCTTCAAAGTCACGTAATTAATACCCGATCAAACAAAATCTGTAGCCACTAAAAGATCGCCCATTCTTTCTTGGTCTCGTTAACATAAATTCTCGTCATATTTGTCACTTGATTTTGTCGCGTCTCATTTCTCGTCACCCAAACAGTGTCAAGAGAAAATTAAAGAACCACAAATGCGACAAAAAAACTACAAATTCAAAAAAGGAATTTGTTTGTTTGAGCATCCATTCTCCTTAATAATTTCTCGTCACTTTTTGTCTCGACCCGATGTCACAATGAATTAAAACGTAATACACAACACATTTATTTAAAAAAAATATTTTAAAAAAAAAATTGTGTGTATGTGTTATTAAAACACACGGTTTAAAACATTCCATATAGCCAAAATTCAACCAAAATCGAGTGTCCAAAAACAATTCATAGGCCCAGCCCATTCTTTCTTGACCCGGTCCATGAGTTGTGAGTTAAATAACTCTTACCCAACCCTAAATTCACGTGAATCCTAAACACATAGAACACACCGCCCCCTAATCTCTCTCACCTAACTTAAATCCGCTCCCTTCACCAGATCATCTCCCACCTCCCTCGTTTTCTCCGCCCCTCCACCAGAACACCCATCCTTCACCATCAAACTAATCTCATCAAATCTTAACCATCTCATCATCCTTCATCCTCGAGTTTCACTCATATAATACACAAACTCATGTGCTTACCACAAAACTAATCCCATGAATCCTTTATAAAGACCAGAAACTCATAGAAGACACAAAGATCATTTCAAATTGGTCTCGGGTAAGTTGTTTTGACATAAAACCGAATCCAAGAGTGATCATAAAAATATTGTTATACATCAATCTTGTACATTCGGATATTTACTTTAAAGGATTTTGAGATTTAATTGTGAATAGACGAATCGAATACGAACTAAACGCAATTGTTTAAGTTCAGATTTCTGATGATTCGAATATCAAAGGGGTTTTGACCATAGATCGATGATGATGAATATTTCGTGTGAAAGGATCTTTAAGGATCATGACATGCATGTTACACGAAAACAATGAATCTGAGATCAGTTACTTTTCAGTTTGTTTGAGTCTAGATGGGGATTAGGAGACGAAGGGTTAGGTTAGATTATCAGTTGGATTTGAGGTGATAAAAGGTTGGAGGTGTTGTTGAGTCTAACTCACTGAGTTTGACTGAGTCAACTCGGTAATGACCGAGTTGACTCGGTTTGATGTGTCGGTTTTGGTCAAGTTACGTTCGGTTTGGTCACATATCCCATGTCAGTCAATGCTTTCTATCGCAATGAACATTTTAAAAAAATGCATCGCAATATTTCTAAATTTCAGTCCATCGGAATATTTTCTATGTTCCATCGCAATAAAAATTTCCATCGCAATGTAGAGAAAAAATTGGCAGCATGACGTCGTGTCAAGGCCATTGCGACAGGTCAGCCACCCATCGCAATGTGACTCATCGGAATGAGTCCCATCGCAATGGGTATGGCCAACCCATCGGAATGTGTCAAATACCATTCCATCGCAATCCATGCGATTGTACCGTGAAGATAAATCCAAAAGTGGTCCTTTTTTCCTGAAAATTCGGGACTGATTTCTGGGCAGATTTTCTGGCAAATCTGGGTTTTTCACCATCATCTTCAAAAAAATAACCCAGAATAGAGATATAAAAAGTCTGCGAGACCTTTGACCAGTAACTTTGACCAGTAACTGGACCTGGGAAGTGAGGCACAAGAACATATTTGACTACGAGAACTTATCCAGCAATAAAGATATGGACCAGGAAACATGTGACAGTTTGTATCGGTTGGACAAAAATAATAATTTGACACATGATGACCAACTGTTTGGACAAGAAAATAAGCATGACGTGACAAAATTTTTTGACAAAAATGGACAGAATTAATATAAACCGAGACACAAAAAAAATAGATTAGACCACCAAAATCGAAAATGTAAACACGATCCAAGGATGGAACCGTGGCTCTGATGCCAAATGTAGAAAAGCTAAATAGGATCCGGTGGTCTAATGTGGTGGTAAGTGGTGGTGGAAGCCATTGTTGGCTTAGAGAGAGAGAAAGAGAGGTTGAGAGTAAAATGTGTGTGTTCCTCAAAATGAACAAAATAACAATCAACACCCCTCCTTGGAAGCTAAGGAGGGGTATATATAGTCACGCACCTTACAAAGAGCCTAGTCTAGTCTAAATGTGCGTGACTATGATAACTAACGGGAATTCTTAAATGTCGTCACATAAAGTGAGTTTCCAACATGAACTTATGTTAAAATTAAATTAATAAAAGATGTGATTAATTTAATAACATGACTTAGGTTATTTAATTATTAATGAACATGAAATTATTTTAACCTAAGTAGTTACATATTTAAGACTTATAATTAATTAATTATTTTAAAACCATGGATATAATTAATTAATTAACATGACTTAGGTTATATTATTAATATATAATAATACATATTTTAACCTAAGTATTTAACTTATTTAATTAAAAACATGTTATACTTTAATTAAATATTATAACCTATAGTTTAATTAAATTACATGAAATAATTATTAAACTATACAATATACCATATGACTTAGAAAATAATCATGAAAAACACTTAGGCTTATATACTTAGCTTATTTAACCAGCTTATTTCTAATTATGGAAACTTTCTATTTTTAGAAACTTAATTAAATAAGGCAGCTAATCTATTTATGGAAACCAGCTATTTTTTTTAGAAACTTAATTAAATAAGGCATCTAATCTATTTATGGAAACCAGCTATTTTTTTAGAAACTTATTTATTTAAGGCAGCTAATCTATTTATGGAAAATTATTTAATTAAGGCAGCAAATCTATTTATGGAAACTTTCTATTTTTAGAAACTTATCTATTTTAAGCAGTAAATCTATTTTTGGAAACTTTCTATTTTTGGAAACTTTCTATTTTTGGTAACTTTCTATTTTTGGAAACTTTCTATTTTTGGTAACTTTCTATTTTAGGAAACCTGCTATTTTTGGAAAGTTACTTATTATTACACAATAAGTATAATAACACATGAAATACCAGAAATACTTAATCAGATTATACAGAATATAAGATCTAATACAGTTTAAGGCTTTAAACAGTAAAACATAGTAAGAACACATAAAATAAGCTAAGACATGACATAAAACCAGCTATGTATTTAGTAAGCAGATACTTATTCATGTACGTATTTATGTAGAACTAGTGATTCGGAAGTAGGATTCTCGCAGTTCGTCTTTCTCGTTCACTGGACATAAGGTACGGATTCCCGTCCTTTCAGTGTGGACATTCTTTCCTTATTAGGATTCCTCGTATGCAGCCAACTGTTTTCCCGTAGTATAAGTTACGTGTTTGATTGCTTATGTTTAATTAAGATTACCTATAGCCATATACATGCATGACCAGTTTCACCTAGTTATGGAGGTACCCTAACCATAACATTAGAGGCACTAATGTTATGACATCACCACGGCGGAGTGATTGCTCGTGGCGTCCCTTCAGCTTTTGGCCATTTATTTATATTTATCATGTGGGGCGTATGGGTGCATCCTAGTTACATGTTTTTATTCAGGATTACATGGTGAATGTGGTGTGTGCCTTGCATCCTTCACAAGGAGCTGATCCCTCCTACCCAAAAACCAGTATATTAAATTAGAGGCAGCCCCTCTAGTTTGCATGATGAGGTCACCCCTCCAATTATTCATGCACGGTGGATTTTCATGACCTATATTGGCTAATGGTAAAATATGACAAACAGTTTTTATAAGATAAGACTTTCAAACTATAAAACCAGTTTTATTAAGACATAACCAGGTTACTCGGGACTTAGTTTTCTTCCGCTGTTATTATGTTATATGCTTATTTTATTCATGCTTTATTGTACATCCGTGCACTGAGCGTATTTGCTCAGCCGTTTTCCTTTTCTATGTTCCCAAAACGGCAGGTACTCAGGGACGCTCGTAGATACTAAGAGTACGTGCATATGGACTGGAAGCTGTCTAGCCTTCTTTACATTATGCATTTCCTTTCTATTGATACTTATACTTTGGACATTGTTTAGTCCTTTCCTTTATTATACTATGTTTGTGTGTGATGAGCTTTACTTTTGGACTACCGATGTTTGATTCCGGTATTTTCCTTTTTATGGTCAAGTAATGTTTAGACATTTTACCTTGTATGCTTTGATGACACGCCATAATTACTGTGATATTTCCATTTCCAAAATGGGGTGTTACAATTATGGTATCAGAGCCAAGGCTTCGACCTGTAGGCTCTCAAATATGACCTGTGATTAGTGGGTAGTCACTACGGTCTTCCTAGAACTGACAGTTGTTTTCATGCATTCATCATTTTTAAGCATACATATACATGTCATTGTTGCAGGGTTTTGACTAAGTAATGGTTGGTACAGGACTGGCCCTATTTAGTCGCATGTGTTTTATCGAAACTTTTAGATTTGGGACCGACCCATAGGCGTCCCCTCGCAATGTCTTTGTTTTGGGTGAACTGACCAGAGGCGTTCACTCTCGAGCATACAAAAGTTTTCATAAAACTACATCATGCATTCATACACAAAATCTTCTTGCATAAAATTTTTCTCGTGAAATTTTAGTATAAATTTTTTTTTCATGTATATATATTTATATTTTATGTTTTGAACTGTTTAATCATATGTTTTATGTTATACTGTCAGATGGTTCTCACACGCGAACAGGAGCAGCTCAATGCTGCAATTCAGGCTGCCATGCAAGCCTTGCTTCCTCAACTGAGGAATGACATCCGGGCTGAAGTTCAAGCTGCCAACAATCAGCAGCACAATCAGCCACCTCCTCCTCCTCCTCCAGTGACATTAGCAGTATGGCTGGAGAGATTCAACAAGCTCCGCCCTCGAGCTTTTGAGAAGACATATAGCCCTAGCGATGTTGAAAGCTGGTTGGCTCACATCGAGAAGATTTTCAACGCTATGGGCTGTGACCCCGCATACAAGGCGAGGTTGGCATGCTATCGGTTCGAAGGCGATGTACTCAACTGGTGGTTAACATTGATGCAATCTGAAGGTGGTGATGAGTGGGTTGCTGGTTTGACTTGGGCTCAGTTCAAGGACAGGGTGATGGAGCAGTTCTTTCCCAAGGCTGAGCAGGGAAAGCTCAAGAGAGAGTACCATGGGATCCGACAGAGAGCTGGGGAGAATAGCAACGAGTTTATGCAACGCTTTCTTCGCTTGGCTGGTTTCCTTGGTGCGGTAGCAGGTACTCCTGAAGAGCAGGCACATCACTTCAGATGGGCTCTTCGCACATCGGTCGCAAACAATCTGGTGTGTGCTACGTTCAACACTGTAGCACAAGTGGCCGATGCAGCATGAAAACTGGAGATGCTGTAGGAGAGAGATGAGTTCGGGGAAGCCGAAAGACCCGACAAAAGGTAAACATTCGTATTCAAGCGGTGACCATGTTGGTAAATTAAGGCCTTTAGGTTAATATTTGGAAGGCCTTTTCAAGACATGCAACACAAGATTAGATTTACCTGACATGGCTTATCCTTTAGAAGTGCCCCATGCGATGACAGTTGTAGCACTCAACTTTGAAGTCCTCATTGTTGGGTCAAAAATTTGATGTGGCAGAAACTCAAAAATGAAGAAAACGTGAAGTATTTGTCTAGGCGTTGACAAGAGCATTCCAGGCGTTGACAAGAGTTATTTAGGCGTTGATGGAATCAAGCATTGTCAAGAGCAATCCAAGCATTGTCACATGCAATTCAAGCATTGACAAAACGTAGACAAAAGAAGCTAATGGAAGCTTCTATTTAGATAAACATGCAAAAGATATTCTGCATAAGTTTATTTAAATAGAAGATTTACTTGTTTATTCATCCTTATCTCTTGTAAACCCTAATCCTTACACTATAAAAGGAACCAAGGGTCATAGGTTTTATTCATTCAATTCATTCACAATGTAAACCTAAAGTGTGTGTCGACTAGACGTGGGATTCAATGTATACACGTCTAGTGATTGTTTGTTATTAATATAATGAACAATCCAATTGTGTTTTAATTCATGTTTCGTGCCTAAACACCTTGTTAATGTGTTATGTTCTTATTCCGCTTTGATTTGTTAATCATATGAACATGATGCATTCCTAGTAGCTTAAAAGATCCGGAAACCAAGGTTTCCACAATTGGTATCAGAGCCTCGTGGCTCGTGATGCTAGGACCAACAAGGTGTTCGTAATGTTGAAAAGAAGAAAAATCCGTCTAGGGTTTTTCTGGACGTTTTTGTGTGCGCAGCAGTATTCAGAAGGTCATAACTTTTGATTGAACTGTTGGATCGTCACGAAATTTTATATGTGTGTTCTACATACATAGATCTAAACATCCACCAGAGGGATTGTCAAGTTTTATCCCCAGGTAAAAGTTATTAAGCGTCAAAGTCAGCAGGGAGTGAATGCAGTTTTCTGTGGACAGCCATGTTCAAAACACGATCTCTCCTTCGTTAACCGTTGGATCTTCGTGATTTTTGAACTGTAGATTCTTGACACTTGTGTATTGAATCTCACCGAAGCGATCTTCGATTGGATCTTTCATTGTCAAGATATTCAGCATCGAAGTTCACTGTTTAATGAGGTATTCAATTTTTGCTTTCACATAAAATCATGAACTAGGGTTTCTATAAACCCTAGATCAACATAAAAAGCAAAAAGATTGGGGGTACGTGGCTGTTAAAACGTGTGAAGATACACGATCTAAGGTTATTTACAAACCCTAATTAGGGTTTTAATGCTCAAAGTTCCAAACCCTAGATCGCTGTGTTTTAATGTTGCAGACGTGAAGGTTAATGATTTTAATTCGAATCCTATACATGCTAGTCTACGATTACTCACATGAGGACTAAAATCATTCGATTCTGATTGGAGCAAAAGTTTTGTGTTCACACGGTATGGAAGCTATGATTGGTTAAAGCACTTGAGACATTCACACGGTCAAAGGAACAAAACAAAAGATGTTACAATGTGTTCACACGGTGCTATTGATTTGATTGGAGGAAAATACTTGTTTTCACACGGTTCATATGTATTTTGACGTGGAAACCTTTGACAAAGTATTTTGACGTTGACACTTATGCATTCACAAATGTATTTTGACGTTGACAAAGTTTTGAAGCAACGTTGACAAGAAAGATTAAACGCAACGTTGACAGAATATGTTTTAGACGCTGAAAAGAATGAACGCTGACAAGGTTTATGGTTGGCGCTGACGTTTGTAATTCAGACGCTGACAGGAAGAATTTTGACGCTGACAAAATAAGTCAACGCTGATAGAGTTGACAGTGTCGTCCGATATATGAACTTCAACGCTGATAGGTATTGTCCGATATTGGATAATACATCTGCCAATGATATTGGACAGAAGAGGATATTGGACAACACAATGATTGCTGCTGTTAGAGAAAATTGGTACGTTTTTAGCACACAAAAAGGAGGAAAATACACACAAAGATACATGGAATCTCCATTTTAATTCAGAATATCATGGTGATATTTATGGCTCGGATATCTTTAAACGGAATTAATGATTTTTAAGTAAGTTAGCAACCATTCATGAAGAATTTTATTGGATTATGTAATCGGAATAGCCTTGTGAAAGAGTTATTCGTTGACAGCTTTTACATATGAAGATATTGACTTGTCATGAAGAGGTGTTAGCTTAAGGGGAAGAATTCTTATGGTAAGTTTGATGATTGAAGAAGATTTTCGCGAGTTTGTGTTCTATCATATCTTAAAGTCGTGGACTTCCAGCCACTAACTTTAAAGGTAACTTGTTCGTGCTTTACATGGTTGGTGATGAAGACTTGTCATAACACTTAAAGGAGTTACATTATCGTGCTCAGTGTCTCACATAGGATGAGAATATTGACAAGGGATTGAGGTCTACTTATACTTGGTCTGATATAAGTTCTTAGTTACATGGATAGTACAAGACATGGAACACAAGGTTGGGTTATTCTACTTCTACATCAAAAATATCATATTAATTGTTCTTCAAGGTCATTACATAGAGCTACTTCTGGAGAATCTTCAAAGATTGCATACATTGTTTACTTCCTTGTTGATGTGACAAAAAGGGGAAGAAATACGTGCTACATTTGAGGGGAAGCAATTTGAAGATCATGTACAACTTACAAGAGATACACATAGAGTTTTGCCACTATCAACTAGGGGAAGATTGTTGGGTCAAAAAGTTGATGTGGCAGAAACTCAAAAATGAATAAAACGTGAAGTATTTGTCTAGGCGTTGACAAGAGCATTCCAGGCGTTGACAAGAGTTATTTAGGCGTTGATGGAATCAAGCATTGTCAAGAGCAATCCAAGCATTGTCACATGCAATTCAAGCATTGACAAAACGTAGACAAAAGAAGCTAATGGAAGCTTCTATTTAGATAAACATGCAAAAGATATTCTGCATAAGTTTATTTAAATAGAAGATTTACTTGTTTATTCATCCTTATCTCTTTTGTTCCTGAGAACCCATCTTGTCCCTATTGGTCTGACATATCTAGGACAATCAACCAGCTCCCAAACATCCTGAATAGCAAATTGGTGAAGCTCATCCTGCATTGCTTCCACCCAACTTGGTTCTTTGAGAGCATCAAATATCTTCTTGGGTTCTTCTTGTGACAGAAAACATGCAAACAAACATGCTTGTACAAGAGGGGTATCAACCTTCTTGTGTATATTGGCAATAAATCCACCAAGACTTTGATGGGATCTTCTTGTCTGAACTGGAGTCATAACATCACTAATGATCTGAGATGGGGGGTGATTCTTCATTGTGGAAGTGAGAACTCCTCCTTCAAAAAGTCTGGTGTCCTCAACTTCTCGCTCCATGTTGCCAATATCTTCATCAGACTCTCTAGGAATCTCTTCATGGACATTGGAAGGTCCACCTTGTTCAAAATTAGAAGAGAAAAGATGTGCAAAGGTGTTGTCAACGTCTGAACCTTGTTTGTCAGCGCTTGGGCTAACAACGCTTGAACTGTTGTTGTCAACGTCTGAGCCATCAACGTCTGAATTGCTCTTGTCAGCGCTTGATTTGCCTTTGTCAGCGCCTGAAGAACCATGCATGTTTGTATCTGGTGGTATTTGGAAACCACCATTATCTTGTCCAGCAGCAGCAGCAGCAGCAAAAGCATCAGTCCAAATGGGAATTGTGACATATTCAAATGTAGGAGATGCCTTTTCTGCTTGTGATCCAACCCTTTCATCAACCTGAGTACCTGAAACATGAACAACTTGTTCTTCCACAACATTTGAAGTTACCTTCACAATGTCTGGATTAGTGACAGGCAAATAATTTAAAGTTCTAGATAAGGGTTCCAAATCAAACAACCAATTAGGACCACTTTGATATGAGCTTAAACTCATATCCTTTTATCAACAAAAAACCCTAAAACATGAAGCAAAATACCCATTTATCTTGTAAAAAGCAGTGTTATGTGGTATGTTGTGTTTGTGTGATCTTATGTAGGTAAAAGGATACAATTTCAAGCAAACAAAGGAAAAATCAAGCTCAAATGGATGAAAAAGACAAAAGAGGATCAAAAGTGACAAGACTTTGAAGTTCAAGGACCTATCTTGACAAGTGATGAAAGTTGAAGGACTAGAAGTGCAAATAATGAAAAGTCAAGATTCAAGTCAAACCTGGTCAACTATCAAGTCAACTCAGTCAAAGGGCTATTTTTTACAAGTTATGGAAGTTAAAGGACCAAAAATGACAAAGGAATGAAGATCCTAGCTTAAAACAAGAATCTGCCAAGAAGAGGGACTTGTTTTGCCAAGATGGGAAAGTTTTGCAATCTTAATCCATGTGAAAAGGAAGCAACCAATGAGAAGAGAGAAAAGACATGACCCGGATTGCCACTTCACCTTCATTATTACCCACTACCGCCGCTTTTCATTTATTACAAAATCACAACAGTACAATCCGCAACACATGCTCTCAACGAATATAAAAACGCCACGTGTCCATCTTCTTCAAAGAAAATATTGCCAGGATCGGGATTTTTATAGAAGACGTTTCATGAGAAGTTCAAAACACCAAAGTTGCTCAATTTTGGAAGACGAATTCAATGGTGCAATCCAATTAACATATCATCCATTGAATTAAAAATGCCCAAATCAGTTCATAACCTTCAAAGTGGGATTTGCAGAATATTCCACGTGTCAAGCTATGATTGGATCTGCCACGTCACAAACCCCAACAGAATCTCCTCTCATGCCTATAAATAGCTAGGATGTACTTCATTTTCAAAGTAGTAGTTCAATTTTGTAAAACACATAGTTCTTAAATTTCCCTTTCCTTATTTCCCTCATTCTCCCCTAACTACTCAAGAGTCTGACAAACTCTTGAGTTAGTTTGTTAGTTTGTAGCTTGTAACAAACATTTGTAACTGAATTCATGCAATAAAATTCAAACTTCATTTTCCCGCCAAATTCTGTTCTTCTCAATTCTGTTACTACTTGCTGTTATTGGATCATCCTGTTGTTGATTTGTGATTGTTATGATCAATCATTGATCATAATTGTCATTGGAGGAGTTTTGTAGCTGTTTGTTCAGAATTCAAGTCAATCCTTTGTTCCTTTGAAGATTTGTAGCAGGATGATGAATGTAGATGATTGTAGCTGATTAGATTGATGATTTAGTGTTCCCTAGTGATAAGGTGGTGGTTATCACTAGGGCAAGAGAGCTCAGCGCTCCTCTTCTTCTCAAAGGCTATCTTCAATAGGTGCAAACGCTTCTGTTTTTAAATTCCACTCAATTGCAATTGCATGCTTAATACTTAGTGTAAAGTTCAATTTGTTTCATGATAAAAGGTGATTAGATTAGTGTGATTGATTTTAGGCCTGTTGTAGCTTTAGTGTGATTGGATCTTGCTTATTAGTTTAGGTACTTTACTTGTTCACAGATTTCATAAGCTTAGCTTTTCATTGTGAGTTTAAGTAGTGCTTTACTCTTGTTGCTTGCTTATACACATTGCATTTTGCTTGTTCACTTGAGATTGATATAGCTTAAAACTCAGTATTCACTCTTGCTTAAAAACCTTTCACAAAAACTCATAAGTAGATCAGCAAGAGTGTTTGGCAACAGGTTTTGGTAAAGAACTTTGTATGATTTGTAGTGATCTAGTTGTTATAAGTTTGATTTTCAGCTTGATTCAGTCTTGTGTAATCAAGTTTAGTTCAATTCTACTGAAATCTTTCACTCTTAAGACCTATAGCTCACTTTTTCTGTTTTCAACCTTTGTGCATCAGTTTTTCATTCTAGCAATTTTAGAACTTGCTACTTTCAAATCATCATTTCTTCTTTGTTAGTTAACCATTTCTTTTCAAATCTTTTTCAAAAGCTTAAGCAACATCTAAGGATTCAGTGTGTAGGAGGATTTTCTACAGTTTTCAGTCATAAGCCAGAAATCAGTTTTTTAGTCAAGCTTAAGCATAGAGCTTTTTCTGTGATAAAATTGTGGACTGTTTTCCCATTGCTCTCAATCCTCTTCATAAAAGTCACGATTTTCTTTCACAATCATGTTTAATAAGTGTTGAATATGAGTTTTTGAAGTTTTGAACTTTTTCCAAATTTTTGGTCAAACTTGGTCAACATAAGCTCATTTTAGCTTATTTTGGATTTCTAGCTTATTACTGGACGAAATTTGTTCTGGTTTGATTTCCTAGTCTTTAAATCAAGAGCTTATTCAATTTCTTTATAAAAATCAAGTTGTGACTGTGTGGATTAAGCTGTAGCTTATTTTGAGCTTATTGATAAGCACTCTTTTGCTCATTTTTGATTCTTAGCTAAATTCCTTTAATACACGTTGCTTATTTTGGATTAGAAACCTTTTGCAATTTGTCTCATGGAATTTGGTATAGAAATAAGCTCAGTCTAGCTTATTTGGTCCTTAGCCCGTTTTTGGTTAAAAGGTTTTTGAAAATTGCACTTAGGTCCCTATAAGTTTAGCCAGTTTTAATCTTGGTTTTAATTTCCTAATTTTCTGGATTTTGCAAAATTAAGTCCTTTACTTTGAAAAGTTGTTAAATTCAGTTTGTTAGTTTGTTAATTTGTTACTATTTGGTTAGTTTGTTACAAGATTTGCATTATTAGTCCTTGTAGTTAATTGTTTTACATCTCTAGTCCTTATAGTTGTTAGAATTTACATTTTGAGCATTTAATTTTCCTAGAAATTACATTTTCAGTCCTCTTAGTTTTATATTTTGCAATTTTAATTTTGTTTGAATAAAAACTTGGTATTTGCAACTTGTTTTACGTATAAGTAGGTTTATATTTTTCATTTTTAAATAGTGTGTTTGAATTAGCAATAGATTACCAAGCAAGCTTGAACAACCAAGAACAATAATAAATCTGATATTGATTGGACTTTCTATTGGTTAAGAACTGAGAAAACGAACTTGCATTATACCACATTTCAAATGGCGCCGCTGCCGGGGAACGAACCCGGGTCACCCGCGTGACAGGCGGGAATACTTACCACTATACTACAACGACCAATCACTCTACAACCTTTCTCTCACCATGTGAACTACAAAGGAGAGTCTTTTAAGGCAATCAACACTTGTTGTTTTCCCATCAAGGAACGGATTTTTGATCCTGGCATAGAGCTTGCTAAACCATCTCAAAAAGATGAATCAAGATGAATCAATGACCAATTCAATAAGGTTTTAGTGGTATTAAATCAAAGACCACAAGGGGCTTTACCTTCCAACACACAAACAAACCCTAGGGCCAATGTTAATGCTATTACAACAAGGAGTGGTACAACAACAAAGGATCCTTCACCTCCTAAATCTATTATTGTTCAACCCACTTGTGCTCCTACTTGTGACAAGCCTTCTACTTCTACTTCACCACCTCAAAATGCTCCCATTTCTCCAATTTCAAAGCCTATTCATGAAGTACTCAATAAGGAAAATCCTTCATCCACACCTCAACCACAACCAAAACCAAGTCTTCCTTATCCCTCAAGATTGAGAAAAGAAAAGCTTAAGAACAAGGATGATATCCAAGTTTCTAACTTTTTGAGGATGTTCAAGCAACTTAACATCAATATCTCCTTTGCGGAAGCCTTAGCCAATATGCCTAAGTTTGCTAAGATGATTAAGGACTTGCTTTCTAACAAGGAAATATTGGTGGATTTGCCTAATGCTTCTTTGAATGAAAATTGTTCCGCGGTGTTACTTAAGAAGTTGCCTACTAAGCTTGGAGATCCTGGGAGGTTTTTGATTCCTTGCAATTTCCCGGGGGTGAAAAATTGTATGGCTTTAGCGGATTTAGGAGCAAGCATAAATCTTATGCCATTATCGGTTTGGAAGAGACTTTCACTTCCCGAGCTCACTCCTACTAAGATGACTCTTGAGTTGGCCAACCGTACTATAGCTTATCCGGTGGGAATTGCGGAGGATGTTTTTGTTGGGGTTGATAGATTTACTTTTCCCGCGGATTTTGTGGTAGTTGATTATGATATGGATCCGAGAGTTCCTTTGATTGTTGGTAGGCCATTTTTTAGAACGGGTCGAACTCTAATAGATGTGGCGGAAGGTGAACTCATAATGCGGGTAGGAGATGAAAGAGTTGTGTTTAACACGGGGAAGTTGTCTAAGAAATCCAATGAACACGAGACCGTGAAGCATATTGATGTTATTGATAAGGAGGTAAATCAAGTTGATATCCTTGATGAAGTTTGTGGTGAATATTTTCATGAAGCTTGCACAAGTGGTAATTATGATCCTCCATATGTTGAGACCATAGCTTCCATTACTTCATCCTTGGATTTTCATGAACCTCAAGAGCTAAACTTTGGTGAAACCCCATATGACAATCCACTTTTCCATGATAATGATGATATTCATGCGGATTTTAGTGATGAAGAATCTTTTCTTTGTGATTCACCAACATATGATGACTATAGTGATGATGAGCGTTCTACTTTTGACTCTCCATTTGTTGATGATCATACTTCTTTGGGTTTTGAGAAATCACCAATCTTTGATAGACCTATCTATGATGTTTATGGTGATGAGGAGGATTCTATCATTGATGAGAGTGATGAGTTTTTATTGGAGGATATATCTTTTGAGTATACTCTTGGTTACCTTGATGAGGAGGGGGACATACTATATCTAGAATCTTTATTGCTTGAAGATCCTTTACCTTCTTTGTCCACCCCAACCTTTCTACAACCAATCACTCTACAACCTTTCTCTCACCATGTGAACTACAAAGGAGAGTCTTTTAAGGCAATCAACACTTGTTGTTTTCCCATCAAGGAACGGATTTTTGATCCTGGCATAGAGCTTGCTAAACCATCTCAGTATCCACCTGATGCAACAAAAGGAAACCTTGTGAAAGATTTGAGAACTTTACACCATCACCTTGGGGAGAACATATGGGAAACCATTTTAGAGAACTACACCTCATTCTTTTCACCAATGATTGGGAAGCTAGTTGTTGGCTTGTGTTATAAGTGGGAGGGTAATTATGTATTTGATCCTGGGGGATATTTATGGAGTTTTGATAAATGAACACTTGTTTTACCTCATCATGGAGATTTTTCTTAACAAAGGCAAACATTTTCTTCTCCATGATAGGTTTTAGACACTTTTAAGTGTGGGACGAGTCGAGCTAGAGACTCATTAACTCAAGCATCGTATAACTAGGTTTAGAGTGTTGTAGGTTAGAAATAAAGGCATAGATTTGGAGATAAGTGTAGGGGAGACCTTCTTTTGTCTTCATGCTTGTTTGTAGGGTTGCTCACTCATCTCATGCTTTGGAGCTTATGGAGGAGGCCCTTGTATCCGGTTCACTTCGTTACTTTAGTGATTTTTCATTGACACCTTGTGCTTAAACATGATTTCACTAATAGTAGTCCTTTCCTTAACTTGGGTTAAGCAAAGTCTATTCATTGTCATAAGTGTAGGGGAAGTTTTTATACTTCCATGCTCTTAAACATTGAGGACAATGTTTAGCTTAAGTGTAGGGGGGTCTTCTATCGAAGTGACCTTACCTAGAACTTGTCATTGTCTTGCATGATAACATGGAAAATTGAATTTTCAACATTTTTCAAATTTTTGATCTACTTTGGCCAACAAAAATATGCATTCATAATTTTTGCATCAATCATTTTTCATTTGCATAACACATTTGCATTGTATATATTTCTTCTTTTATTTTTCATCAAAAATATATAAAAAGGAAAAATATAATAAAACATGGTTTTAACAAATTTAGACTTCTTTGACATATTAGGCCCGCCATGGATATTTTGACTCAACCCGAGTTTGCTTATTTTAGCACTCTCTAGCTAGTATCCTTAACCATGTAGTTCTTCATTGGTCTATTAGGCTAAGCTTCCACCAATTTCATTCTTTGAAATTTTAAATTTGTGGAGAATGGGAAATGATAGAGTTGAAGCAAGTGTAAAAGGGCTAGATAGACTTCATGGCAATTACTTGTGGTTAAACCCTTCTCTTCTTGTCCTCTATTTTCTTCGCATGTATATAATTGTTAATAAATAATCAAGTACGGTTTTAATTGGTTTGTAATCTCTTATGCATTTTTGGCTAATCATTTATGGTTGATATGAGTACGTCTTAAGATTCTAAGTTAGCACGTTTTATGTGTACTAGACTTATGTCATGCTCTATATTTAGCGGGTGTTTTTCCTTTTCTTCTTTGCAAATTTCTTGGTGAGAATAAAGAAAAATAAGAGCGGCTTATGAAAAAAATGAGTGGCTAGAAAAAAAAAGAGAAAAGAAAAAAAAATAATGCAAGACTCCCAAGAGGGGCAGTGTGGTGTTAATTATAGTGACTATTGAGTTCCAATATTACCTTGACGGGTTGCGGGGATTCAATAGATTGCTCTAATCCAATATTACCTTGACGGGTTGCGGGGTTGAAGATCCAAAATCTCAAAAAGATGCGGATGTAAATTATTGCGTGAGTTTTATTTTTCTTTCCTTAGCGAGTGTGTAGTTACTTATGAAAGCATGACATGAGGATTTTACACATAAGGCGAATGACTTATTACTCTTAATACGGACTTGTATTAATTGTGAGCGGTTTTTCAAGTAATGGATGAGAAGATTACTTAGGATTAAAACCGTGCTTCCTTATTTTTGGATTTTTCATTTCTTATATTTCACACTTGAATAATGACAAATTTGCCCACAAGCAATTTGCTCAATTAATAACCGGTTCCACATTTAATTGTCATGAATAAGTTGATGCACTTTTTACTTGTGAATGCAATGATCCCATTTATTAGCTTGGTATGGGGAAAGTGAAACTTGAGGGTGATAAATGTTCATGGTACCCAAGCCCTAATCCAAGTCATTGAGTTCTTTATGAGTTATTTCCATCAAAACCATTTCAAGAAAAAAATCAAAAAGATATAGATAGAATTGTATTTTGATTCATTGCATTATTAAAAGTCAAAATCATGCATCATTTAGTTTAGAGTAGTGTAGATGCATCTCATATGGCCAAGGTGGATTAATTATGAAGGAAATATAAATTTTTAAGCCTTGAAATATAATATTGCATGAGGACATGGCAATGCTCAAGTGTAGGGGAATTTGATATGAGCTTAAACTCATATCCTTTTATCAACAAAAAACCCTAAAACATGAAGCAAAATACCCATTTATCTTGTAAAAAGCAGTGTTATGTGGTATGTTGTGTTTGTGTGATCTTATGTAGGTAAAAGGATACAATTTCAAGCAAACAAAGGAAAAATCAAGCTCAAATGGATGAAAAAGACAAAAGAGGATCAAAAGTGACAAGACTTTGAAGTTCAAGGACCTATCTTGACAAGTGATGAAAGTTGAAGGACTAGAAGCGCAAATAATGAAAAGTCAAGATTCAAGTCAAACCTGGTCAACTATCAAGTCAACTCAGTCAAAGGGCTATTTTGTACAAGTTATGGAAGTTAAAGGACCAAAAATGACAAAGGAATGAAGATCCTAGCTTAAAACAAGAATCTGCCAAGAAGAGGGACTTGTTTTGCCAAGATGGGAAAGTTTTGCAATCTTAATCCATGTGAAAAGGAAGCAACCAATGAGAAGAGAGAAAAGACATGACCCGGATTGCCACTTCACCTTCATTATTACCCACTACCGCCGCTTTTCATTTATTACAAAATCACAACAGTACAATCCGCAACACATGCTCTCAACGAATATAAAAACGCCACGTGTCCATCTTCTTCAAAGAAAATATTGCCAGGATCGGGATTTTTATAGAAGACGTTTCATGAGAAGTTCAAAACACCAAAGTTGCTCAATTTTAGAAGACGAATTCAATGGTGCAATCCAATTAACATATCATCCATTGAATTAAAAATGCCCAAATCAGTTCATAACCTTCAAAGTGGGATTTGCATAATATTCCACGTGTCAAGCTATGATTGGATCTGCCACGTCACAAACCCCAACAGAATCTCCTCTCATGCCTATAAATAGCTAGGATGTACTTCATTTTCAAAGTAGTAGTTCAATTTTGTAAAACACATAGTTCTTAAATTTCCCTTTCCTTATTTCCCTCATTCTCCCCTAACTACTCAAGAGTCTGACAAACTCTTGAGTTAGTTAGTTAGTTTGTAGCTTGTAACAAACATTTGTAACTGAATTCATGCAATAAAATTCAAACTTCATTTTCCCGCCAAATTTTGTTCTTCTCAATTCTGTTACTACTTGCTGTTATTGGATCATCCTGTTGTTGATTTGTGATTGTTATGATCAATCATTGATCATAATTGTCATTGGAGGAGTTTTGTAGCTGTTTGTTCAGAATTCAAGTCAATCCTTTGTTCCTTTGAAGATTTGTAGCAGGATGATGAATGTAGATGATTGTAGCTGATTAGATTGATGATTTAGTGTTCCCTAGTGATAAGGTGGTGGTTATCACTAGGGCAAGAGAGCTCAGCGCTCCTCTTCTTCTCAAAGGCTATCTTCAATAGGTGCAAACGCTTCTGTTTTTAAATTCCACTCAATTGCAATTGCATGCTTAATACTTAGTGTAAAGTTCAATTTGTTTCATGATAGAAGGTGATTAGATTAGTGTGATTGATTTTAGGCCTGTTGTAGCTTTAGTGTGATTGGATCTTGCTTATTAGTTTAGGTACTTTACTTGTTCACAGATTTCATAAGCTTAGCTTTTCATTGTGAGTTTAAGTAGTGCTTTACTCTTGTTGCTTGCTTATACACATTGCATTTTGCTTGTTCACTTGAGATTGATATAGCTTAAAACTCAGTATTCACTCTTGCTTAAAAACCTTTCACAAAAACTCATAAGTAGATCAGCAAGAGTGTTTGGCAACAGGTTTTGGTAAAGAACTTTGTATGATTTGTAGTGATCTAGTTGTTATAAGTTTGATTTTCAGCTTGATTCAGTCTTGTGTAATCAAGTTTAGTTCAATTCTACTGAAATCTTTCACTCTTAAGACCTATAGCTCACTTTTTCTGTTTTCAACCTTTGTGCATCAGTTTTTCATTCTAGCAATTTTAGAACTTGCTACTTTCAAATCATCATTTCTTCTTTGTTAGTTAACCATTTCTTTTCAAATCTTTTTCAAAAGCTTAAGCAACATCTAAGGATTCAGTGTCTAGGAGGATTTTCTACAGTTTTCAGTCATAAGCCAGAAATCAGTTTTTTAGTCAAGCTTAAGCATAGAGCTTTTTCTGTGATAAAATTGTGGACTGTTTTCCCATTGCTCTCAATCCTCTTCATAAAAGTCACGATTTTCTTTCACAATCATGTTTAATAAGTGTTGAATATGAGTTTTTGAAGTTTTGAACTTTTTCCAAATTTTTGGTCAAACTTGGTCAACATAAGCTCATTTTAGCTTATTTCGGATTTCTAGCTTATTACTGGACGAAATTTGTTCTGGTTTGATTTCCCAGTCTTTAAATCAAGAGCTTATTCAATTTCTTTATAAAAATCAAGTTGTGACTGTGTGGATTAAGCTGTAGCTTATTTTGAGCTTATTGATAAGCACTCTTTTGCTCATTTTTGATTCTTAGCTAAATTCCTTTAATACACGTTGCTTATTTTGGATTAGAAACCTTTTGCAATTTGTCTCATGGAATTTGGTATAGAAATAAGCTCAGTCTAGCTTATTTGGTCCTTAGCCCGTTTTTGGTTAAAAGGTTTTTGAAAATTGCACTTAGGTCCCTATAAGTTTAGCCAGTTTTAATCTTGGTTTTAATTTCCTAATTTTCTGGATTTTGCAAAATTAAGTCCTTTACTTTGAAAAGTTGTTAAATTCAGTTTGTTAGTTTGTTAATTTGTTACTATTTGGTTAGTTTGTTACAAGATTTGCATTATTAGTCCTTGTAGTTAATTGTTTTACATCTCTAGTCCTTATAGTTGTTAGAATTTACATTTTGAGCATTTAATTTTCCTAGAAATTACATTTTCAGTCCTCTTAGTTTTATATTTTGCAATTTTAATTTTGTTTGAATAAAAACTTGGTATTTGCAACTTGTTTTACGTATAAGTAGGTTTATATTTTTCATTTTTAAATAGTGTGTTTGAATTAGCAATAGATTACCAAGCAAGCTTGAACAACCAAGAACAATAATAAATCTGATATTGATTGGACTTTCTATTGGTTAAGAACTGAGAAAACGAACTTGCATTATACCACATTTCACACTTTCAGGATTAGTAGGTTTATTCTCTAAGAACCTAACATGTACTCTTTCAACAATACGTTTGTCCTCCTTAAGATAAACCCTATAACCCTTGCTCTGCACTGAATACCCCATGAAGTAACCTTCATCACCTTTTGCACTAAATTTCCCTAAGGCATCACTAGTGTCTAAGACTACTACATGACATCCAAAAGGTCTGAGAAAACCAATATTAGGTTTTCTTCCCCAAAGTAACTCATAAGGTGTCTTGTTCTGAATTTTGTTAACCAATGCTCTATTTTGCACATAGCATGCTGTATTAACAGCCTCAGCCCAAAAGGCTATGGGAAAGTGAGCATCAGCCAACATTGTTCTGGCTGCTTCAATTAGGGTTCTATTCTTCCTTTCAGCAACCCCATTTTGTTGTGGGGTTCTAGCAATACTAAACTGCCTAGTAATTCCCTTCATGGCACAAAAATCATCTAGCTTCTTGTTCCTAAATTCTCCACCATTATCACTCCTAAGCATCTTAACCTCATAGCCAGACCTTTTCTCAATTTGAGTGATAAATTCAATAAGAACATCAGCTGTGTCACTCTTCATAGCTAGAAAGAATGTCCAAGTAAACCTAGAAAAGTCATCAGTGACAACAAAACAATATGACTTGCCATTCAAACTTTCTATATTAGTTGGACCAAAGAGGTCCATGTGAAGCATATGAAGAGGTCTGGAACTAGTATGCACCTGTTTGGACTTGAATGAGACCTTGTGCTGCTTGCCTTTAAGACATGCAACACAAGAGTGGTCATTATGGAAGGCCTTTTCAGGCAAACCATCAACTAAACCAAGCCTCACAAGTCTATTTATATTTTTAAAGTTTATGTGCCCTAGTCTCCTGTGCCACAAATTACTTTCATCTACTGAGGCCTTAGCATAAAAACAAGACATATTTGTATTCACTTTAATCCCATTTAAATTCACATTGTATATGTCCTTATGCCTAGGTGTTCTATACTCAATATACTTCTCATCAGGGATCTTAAAATCCTTGCTTAACACCAAACACTCAGTATCAGTGAAAAGAACCTTATTTTTGTTATCACACACTTGTGATACACTAAACAGATTATAGTCCAGTTCTTTTACCAGGAAGACATTCTCAAAACGTAGATTATTGGTGAGAAGGGTTCCTTTGCCTGTGATGGTGCCGTAGCCCCCTCCAAAGTATACCTTATCACCATCTTTAATAGGAGAGAAGTTCGTCAGATAGTCTTCCTTTCCTGTCATGTGCCTTGAGCATCCACTATCCCAATATCCATAGTCATTGATCTGCTTTTGAATGCCCTTCACATAAAGAAAACAAATTAGTTTTCTTTGGGAACCCAAGTCTCAGAAGACTTGGATTCATCTGGTTGTTCAATAAGAACAGACTTAGTTCTCACAACAACCCCATTCTCATCCCTTTTTGGATGAAATACCCAGTTAACCCCAATTGGTTTTGTAATGACTTTTTAAATATAATTAAACCTGTTGCAAGTCATTGAAATTCCATTATTATTAGGGTTTTGATCTTTCTTGGGTCTCCATGTTAAGCTTGAAGAAGCTTTAGACCCCTTACCTTGTGGCTGCAAATACTTAGGTCTGGTCACGTTTCTGTCAGCGTTGGATTTTGTCCTGTCAACGCTGAAATTACCCTTGTCAGCGTTGAACATAGGGTTTGCTACAGGAACCCATTGCCTATTGGACCAGGTATCTGTCTTTTGAAAAGGTCTTTGTCCATGAGTGTTAGACCTTCTAGAAAAGAATGGGGCTGGTCTAATCACTTGTGGACTTTGCTGCACACAAGGTCTGGGTCTGACAACGTTTGACTTCCTAACAACGTTGACTTTCTTTCTATCAGCGCTGAAATTGTTCCTATCAGCGCTGACTTTGGGAGCGTTGACACACTTGTATGCCAAATGTGAAAAGCTACCACAAGTATAACAGGCTTTCTTAGACACATTCTTAGGTCTAGAAGCAAAGAAACCTGTTCCATGATTGTTAACTTGGCTCTTGGGTGACCTATTATTTCTATACATCTCTGCATATTTAATGGTAGGTTTTCTAACAGTGTTGGAGCCTAGGTCAACAGCTTTACCAGTAACTGGGTGAGTAACCTTAATGGGTGGGGATTCAATGGGACTTTCACACAGCAAACCCCCTTTAACAAATAAAGTAGGGTTAGCTTTCTTCCACTCATTTAGGTCAGTCAGTTTTTGTTGATACTCTTCTACTGGGGTGACAACTCTTGGTGGAGGAATAAATTCCTCTTCTTGGCATTCTGGAATACCAGTCCAAGATAAATCCTTTCTAAGGACACCATAGAAGTCACCAGCTGGTGGTGGAACCAGAGAGTAATCATTCTCATTCATCCCAAGCCCAGTCATATCCTTAGGATCTCTTTGTTTAGCTACACAGTCTCCTAGGGCTTGGGTGGCTCTATCAAATCTTTGAATCTTGAGGTCAACATTATCTTTATTCTTAATGGCCTCATCTAACTTAGCCTGTAGGTCTTTATTGACTTTTGACATGATATTTCTAATATCCATACTACCCTCTAGCTCATGTTTTAAGATATTTATCTTATCTTTTAAATCAAATTCCATTTTCTTGTATTCAGAAACGGTTTTCTCAGTTTCAGTAAGAGCTAGTTGGTAATTGGATAATTTACACCTTTCAGTGCTCATATCCTCTTTTAGTTTTAACACTTCTTTGTTAAGTCTGTCAGTGTTTAACCTACAACCTTTGCTACAAAAAGCATCATCATATACCTCATTATCAGATGAAGAGGAGGAGTGTGCCATGAGAGCATATTCAACATGCTCTTCTTCTTCAATATCAGCAATCAAAGCTTTGTCCTCTTCAGCATCCTTAGCCAGATAGCTCCAATCCCATCCAGTACCATCAATTCCTTGAACTGCAACCATGGCTTTGGAGTCTTGAGCTTTAACAACCTGACTTGAGGGTTTACCAGCATCAGATCTTCTAGGAGATCTGCATTCCCTCATGAAGTGCCCCATGCGATGACAGTTGTAGCACTCAACTTTGGATTTATCAAATCCAGCAGTGTCTTTAGCATTGAAGGTCATCTTCTTCTTGAACCTTCTATTCCACCTATTTGCTCTTATACTAGCAAGAGCCATGTTCCACTTGATGTCCATCTCTTCCAAGTGTTCATCACTTATCTGCTCAAGGTCCTCATATGTAATCACTGAACCATTGGGCAAAGAAGCAATGTAAGCACAAACAGTATCCAAATCCAAACCAACAGGTTTAACTCTTGGTGAGTCATTCATGAATGTGTCAGCGTCTGAAAAGGAGACGTTGACAGGACTTGTTCCAGCGCTGACAAATGATGATCCAGTAACTGGATGCATAAAAGAGTCCTGCTGATTTAATTGACCTTCACTATGAGAGAAGAAGGCCATGTTGCTGGTGCTAGCTTTGCTTGAAAGATTTTCATCTTCCAACAGTCTTAGTTTGTTGTAGATGTCATCAAACGAAGAGCTCTTGTGAGTATTATTGGCAAAAATAGATCTTGCCTCAATCTTCCATGTCTCACCAAGACTTTTCAGAAAAGTAGCATTGGTGTCAATATCACCAACTTGTGTCCCCATGAAGGACAATTTGCTTGTGATGTCAAGCAATCTGCTTCTCACACTGCTCAGTTTCTCATTGGGCTGCGCTTTGAAGACAGCATAATCATGCAGAAGTTGCTTTTTCTTTTCTTCCTTAGTTTATGCATTACCACCATATGCAACTTCAATTGCTTCCCAAAGATCCTTAGCAGATTCATAGCTTCTATATTTGTGCTGATTTTCTTGTCCCAGAGACACTTTCAGAATATTTAGGGCTTTCATGTCAGCCCTTTTCTTTGCAATATCTTCAGCACTTACAGCTCTACCATCTCCAGGTTTTTCTTTCTTATCTTCATCAGGACATCCTTCAACAGCTGTTCTTGTTGCAATGGCATTCAGAATCTTTTGAGCTTTATTGAATGAGTTTCCATATTCAATAATATCCCAGAGTGTGTAGTCAAAGATCCCCAGATATTGTTCAAAGTTGAACCTCCATAAGTCAAAGTTGGTTGCATCAAGCATAGGAATCTTGATGTTTGGTAAGGATGAGGAGGAGGAGGTTATTGCTTCAGACATGATGTTTTTAGGGTTTTGAGAAAATTAGGGTTTTGGTGTTCGTATATGGTTCTGGTGTTCTTCAAAGATCAAAAGTTCCTCAACAAGCTCTGATACCACTTGTTGATCCCAAACTTAGATCGATTAGCTTTGTGTATACGAGATTAGATCAAGTATAACACTTAGAGAAACCTTTGTTGTATGCTTTGTGAATCTAAGTATTGTGCGGAATTTAATACTTAAACAAGAACACAAGATGTAAACAAAACTTTCACTTTGATTATCAATGTCGAACTTGCTTGCAATGAAAGATGTTTACGAATGAAAAACTTAATGAAAACTTGATACAAAACATTAACCTAAAGGCCTTCTTTTATAGACTAAGAAGCCTTGTACAATAAGCTACGTATCAACTATTCTAGGTAAAGATAAACATAGAAAATACATTGTCGTTTCTATCCTTACTAGAAGTATTCTAGAACATAATAAACGTGTAGCTCACATCTTCCATCAGTGCTTGTCTTCAATCTGTCAACGCTTGACTTTAACTTGTCAACGCTTAAGCTGTCAGCGCTCACTTTGCTCTTGTCAACGCTTGAGTTGTTCTTGTCAGCGTTCAAGTGATCTGGCCTTAATTTATTCCCAACAATCCTCCCCTAAACTTGATATCCACTCTTATGATCAAGTTTCTGAATAAACATTAAGAACTTGGAGGAGTCTGACTAACCTTACCATATTGGTAATAAATAAATCTGATCAAATTCTTTGCCACGTCACTTGTATAGTCTATCTCCAACTGGGTGTCCTTCATCTTTTCCAAAACAGCCTTGGATATGAAATACTGAGCATCTACAAGTAAATACTCAGCAAACTTTGTAGAACTCAAATGATATACACCTGCAGCTGAATATAACCTCCATTGAAGACTACTGAGGTCATCTTCAAGATCCTTCCATATTTCAGGATCTTCCTCTTTTGTCCCACACATTCTTTTGAATGTGGTCCAAAGTTTTATTCCATTAGCTGAAGTTGGTGCTTCAGCCTCATACTTTGTCTCTAGCAACCTCCAAAGGTCCACCAAGTCTTCTCTATCACAACTTGCAAATAAAGATATGAGAGTGGTAAAAGTGTGTACCTCCTTGCCATATCTTCCAACCTTCCAGAATCCACATTCATCTTCATCATAACTCACAATTGGATTCCTGGAATCTAGTGGTAACACATGCACCATATCTGAAGCTTCTAATGGGGAGAGCTTGAGGCTCTTTCTAATAACTGCTTCACTTGGATATAGTTGATTCATATCTTTTGGAAACTCAAGTGTAAATCCCTTCTTCACTGGTCTGGGAACTATCATAGCTTTCTTGATTTCCATCTCTTCTGCAAGTTGCTCCTTTCTTTCATCTGAAAGAAGTCTGAAAGTGTTTTCTTCCTGCACTTTCACCCAAATAGGATAAGCCCTATGTTCCAACTCATCAAATGTCAAAGCCTTCAGCTTCTGATGTGTCCATCTAACTCCATGACATTTGAGCAACATAAAGTAGAGCTTCCTTCTATCCCTTTTCAACTCAGAGAGAATGTTGCTTGCCTTGTGCTTCAAAATCACCTTACAATCCTTCTGAAATCTAAGAAGAATCTCCAAACCCCATATCCGATCTGAAATGGTCAAGTCTGGATTATCCATACAGCTTTCTTCCCAAGAATTGTACATCTGAACTACCTCTGGCATATCAAAATCAATCTGCAACTTTAAATCTCTCAGATTTTCCCTAGCAAGCTCATCACCATACTCAAGTCTTTCTGGTTCAACAATCATCACACTTGAATCTGAGATTGCTCCATCACTTTCTTCTTCAGAAGTCACAACAAATGGTGACTTTTCCTTTTCACCTTGTTCCATCATTTGCTCAGCCAATCTTCTATCAAATTCAACCTGAGCTGCATTCTTTGGAACAATTTCTTCTACCAACTTACCCTTACCCTTATCTGATGGTGCAATTGTTGGTAAGGTAGATGGTAATACCTGAGTAGGAACATGCTTGATGATAGATGATGACTGGAATACATCACCTCCATATGCAGATCTGTCAACGCCCAAATTTCCTCTATCAGCGCTCAAAATACTTTTATCAGCGTCCAAACTTGTCTTGTCAACGCTCAAATATTTTCCCTCAGTGCCTTGTGTAACCTCTCTCAACATATCTGTAAATGATAAATTTAAATTGGTTGGAGAGATCAAGGACGTATCAAAACCTGTTTGTTCCTTCAAAGTAGTAAGAGCTTCAGCAACATCCAATGATTGACCATCTTGACTGCTCTTATCACTCAGATTTCTTTGATCTTCCTCCCCTTTGGAAGACTCCTCCATACCTCCCTTTGCATGAGCACTCTCCAAAACAACAATCCTCTCTCTCAATTCCTTGAGTTCAAGGCCCTGGTTGCTGACAATTTGTACTACGTCTGCATTCTGCTTTTGCAAGCTAATGCAGACAGCCGTCAATTCCAAAAGAGTCATTGGTTCCAGTCTGCCCTCTTCTGAAATGGGAATTTGACCTCCCAAGTCAGGTTCATTGGGCATGGATGAGGACTTAATTATGGTGGGACTGCCTTGGCCAGCTTCTAAGCCAGAACCAATAGTCCCAGCCTAATCCAGGTCAACAGCCACACTTGTGGTGGTGGTTCTCTCTGCTTCATGGCTAGGACCACCAGAGGAGAACACTCCAGCAGTCCTTTGGCGTTTAAACAACCTATATTCAGGTGGTGTGGAAGATGGTGTAGAAGAAGGTGTAGATGTGGGTTGGTTAAGGGGTGTTTGGGATTGTGATGGTTGGGTGTCAGCGTTGGAAATAGGCACATCAACGCCCACATTAGATATGTCAGCGTTAAAGGGTTCTTGGTCTATTTGCATTTGGTCAGGTGAGGGTAAAGGTTCAGGGATAGGTTCAAGTTGTGGGTGAGGGTCAATATGAGGTTGGGGGTCTGGTTGGGGTTGTGCTGCTGCAATAACAGCAAGCATGGTTGGGGTTAAAGGTAAATCCCTATGAGGTGGTGAATTCATCTTGGTAAAAATAGCTTTCTTTTGTTCAGGTATTTTATAAAAATCATTGTGATCCCTTGAACAATATCTTTGAGCATCAAAAATCATTTGCAGAAAACGGGGATAAGCTAAAGTCATTTTTGTCCCCTTGTTTTTACACATTCCTTCAAAAATCATTTTAGACCAGTTATATTTTTGCCCTGTTGCAATACACACAATAGCAGTTGCAATGGATCTATTGATCTCATTGTGTGCAGTACATTTGGGACTCAAACATTGAAGAAGAATGTGAATGAGGTACTTCCAGGCTGGGGGAAATTCCTGCTTATGGTACTTATTAAGAGTACCTTCATCAGGAATAGGGTATCCCAAAGCCCTAAGCCCTTGTTCTATTTCAGTTATGGGAAGAATGGTTATACCATCAGCATCATCAAGATGCAAGGCCTGGCGTACCAAGGCCTCAGTAACCACCCAAGATCTCCCATGAACAATAGAAGTTAATGTGATCACTCCATTAACTGTTGAGGAACTGACAGTGTTCCAAAACTGTTTAATGTGTGTGACTGGAATGAGTGGTGCATGAGAAAGAGCATACCTTAATGGGGATGCGTTCAAATACGCCACCATTTGTGTGTATTGAGGGAACAAAGTATTATCAGCAACAAGATAAGCAATCATGTTGTGTTGAGACTTGAACCCCAAATCCAATTCTGCTGAGTTAAATCTTGGTGGCATTGATGAAAGCTGTTAATTTGAAGTATAGAAGATGAAGGTTGATAAGAGAAAAGTGTTAGACAAGAATTATAGATACCCTGTTTAAAAATAGGAGCCAAATTTATAGGAGTGGATGAATGCATGTGATTTGCCCAAAAATAGGCAAAGATTTTCAAAAACTAATCATGAAAATATTGAAAAAGTTATAAGTTATCTCATGCATTTAATGAAAGTAAAAACTCCTAAAATTAAGGCTTGAAAATATGTCAAAAAGTAACAACTGGGTAGGTCCCATTGAGCGTCAACGGTCAAATATAACCCATCAACGCCCAACGGCTATAATCTTGTCAACGTTCGCCTAAAGCCATGTCAGCGTCCAATTTGGTCACAACAACGCTTGGAAAAATCTTGTCAGAGTCCAAAAATAAAATTGTTTTAATAAGTGAAAATGACCTTAACAAGTAATTTATCCTAGAGAAAATAACCAAAAGCTGATAATTATTATAGGGCGGTAAGCACTGTCCAGTTATGCACACTTGCATAAACAAGATAGACATAACAGTCCTCTAGTGTCCCTTGCTAACCAAAATTCTTAACAACCAAGTTACCTTATAAAATCCTTGTTACTCCCAGGTAAATCCCATATCAAAATGATTCCCAAATCTCCCAACAGACCACAACCAATTCTAGGCCAAAAATGTCTTGGCAGCATGCAAAGTTGATATACTATGCATGCTACAGTGCCTCATGGTTTAGTAAAACTAACCCATACTCACCTGTGGACACAATCTAGAATTGTGATAAGAGTATCATATGAATACCCAATAATCCTAAAGGTTCCTAAAACCTCCCCTTAAACAAAGATACAAAGAGTTTGCCAAAAATATGCATGAACATAAAAAATTTATGTCAAGATAGGAATGAAACATTCCAACCATCATCCATAAACAAAAACATGTCCAAATGCTTCTCCTTTGATCCATAAGCAACTCTGTATCCAATGGTATACTGCTAACACCATCTGCACATTTAGATTGAAAACCACAAAACTAACATTGTTGCTGACAACGCCCCGATAACACATAACAGCGTTGAAAGAAGCTTTGTCAGCGTTAGACAATTATATTGCTGACAACGTTGCAAAAACACTTATCAGTGTTCAAACAACCTTTTGTCAGTGTTAGAAAAATATAGTGGAAAATCTAAATTATCAATAAGACCAATAATAATAATGCATCATCCTGTACATACTTTTACAAAAAGAATCCAAAACACATACTTAAGTGAGATTAACCATTCCAATACTTGTTACCAAGTACTGAAATCTTCCAGCATCAAAAGGTTTAGTTAATAAATCTGACACATTTTCCTCAGTGTCAACCCTATCTGGTTGTATTAAACCTTTCTCAAAGCAATCTCTTATAAAATGGTGTCTAATTTCTATGTGTTTAGTTTTAGAATGATGCACATGATTCTTAATGATGCATAAAGTACTATTATTGTCAACAAATATCTTAGTATGCATAAAATTATACCCATAATCCAACAGCTGGTTCTGAATCCACAACACTTGACCACAACATGCTGCTGCAGCCACATATTCTGCTTCAGTTGTAGAGTTAGCCACCACTGTTTGTTTCTTGCATTGCCAAGATATTAATCTGCTCCCAAGAAATTGACATCCACCAGTTGTGGATTTCCTATCAAACTTGTCACCACCATAATCACTATCTGAATATGCAATCAGCTCCAATGGTGAATCCTTTGGGTACCACAAACCAAGAGTAGGAAAACATCTTAGGTACCTAAAGATCCTCTTCACAGCATAAAGGTGACATTCTTTGGGAGTCACTTGATGTAAACAACCTATGAATCTGCTAAGGATCTTTGGGAAGCAATTGAAGTTGCATATGGTGGTAATGCAGAAACTAAGGAAGAAAAGAAAAAGCAACTTCTGCATGATTATGCTGTCTTCAAAGCGCAGCCCAATGAGAAACTGAGCAGTGTGAGAAGCAGATTGCTTGACATCACAAGCAAATTGTCCTTCATGGGGACACAAGTTGGTGATATTGACACCAATGCTACTTTTCTGAAAAGTCTTGGTGAGACATGGAAGATTGAGGCAAGATCTATTCTTGCCAATAATACTCACAAGAGCTCTTCGTTTGATGACATCTACAACAAACTAAGACTGTTGGAAGATGAAAATCTTTCAAGCAAAGCTAGCACCAGCAACATGGCCTTCTTCTCTCATAGTGAAGGTCAATTCAATCAGCAGGACTCTTTTATGCATCCAGTTACTGGATCATCATTTGTCAGCGCTGGAACAAGTCCTGTCAACGTCTCCTTTTCAGACGCTGACACATTCATGAATGACTCACCAAGAGTTAAACCTGCTGGTTTGGATTTGGATACTGTTTGTGCTTACATTGCTTCTTTGCCCATTGGTTCAGTGATTACATATGAGGACCTTGAGCAGATAAGTGATGAACACTTGGAAGAGATGGACATCAAGTGGAACATGGCTCTTGCTAGTATAAGAGCAAATAGGTGGAATAGAAGGTTCAAGAAGAAGATGACCTTCAATGCTAAAGACACTGCTGGATTTGATAAATCCAAAGTTGAGTGCTACAACTGTCATCGCATGGGGCACTTCATGAGGGAATGCAGATCTCCTAGAAGATCTGATGCTGGTAAACCCTCAAGTCAGGTTGTTAAAGCTCAAGACTCCAAAGCCATGGTTGTAGTTCAAGGAATTGATGGTACTGGATGGGATTGGAGCTATCTGGCTAAGGATGCTGAAGAGGACAAAGCTTTGATTGCTGATATTGAAGAAGAAGAGCATGTTGAATATGCTCTCATGGCACACTCCTCCTCTTCATCTGATAATGAGGTATATGATGATGCTTTTTGTAGCAAAGGTTGTAGGTTAAACACTGACAGACTTAACAAAGAAGTGTTAAAACTAAAAGAGGATATGAGCACTGAAAGGTGTAAATTATCCAATTACCAACTAGCTCTTACTGAAACTGAGAAAACCGTTTCTGAATACAAGAAAATGGAATTTGATTTAAAAGATAAGATAAATATCTTAAAACATGAGCTAGAGGGTAGTATGGATATTAGAAATATCATGTCAAAAGTCAATAAAGACCTACAGGCTAAGTTAGATGAGGCCATTAAGAATAAAGATAATATTGACCTCAAGATTCAAAGATTTGATAGAGCCACCCAAGCCCTAGGAGACTGTGTAGCTAAACAAAGAGATCCTAAGGATATGACTGGGCTTAGGATGAATGAGAATGATTACTCTCTGGTTCCACCACCAGCTGGTGACTTCTATGGTGTCCTTAGAAAGGATTTATCTTGGACTGGTATTCCAGAATGCCAAGAAGAGGAATTTATTCCTCCACCAAGAGTTGTCACCCCAGTAGAAGAGTATCAACAAAAACTGACTGACCTAAATGAGTGGAAGAAAGCTAACCCTACTTTATTTGTTAAAGGGGGTTTGCTGTGTGAAAGTCCCATTGAATCCCCACCCATTAAGGTTACTCACCCAGTTACTGGTAAAGCTGTTGACCTAGGCTCCAACACTGTTAGAAGACCTACCATTAAATATGCAGAGATGTATAGAAATAATAGGTCACCCAAGAGCCAAGTTAACAATCATGGAACAGGTTTCTTTGCTTCTAGACCTAAGAATGTGTCTAAGAAAGCCTGTTATACTTGTGGTAGCTTTTCACATTTGGCATACAAGTGTGTCAACGCTCCCAAAGTCAGCGCTGATAGGAACAATTTCAGCGCTGATAGAAAGAAAGTCAACGTTGTTAGGAAGTCAAACGTTGTCAGACCCAGACCTTGTGTGCAGCAAAGTCCACAAGTGATTAGACCAGCCCCATTCTTTTCTAGAAGGTCTAACACTCATGGACAAAGACCTTTTCAAAAGACAGATACCTGGTCCAATAGGCAATGGGTTCCTGTAGCAAACCCTAGGTTCAACGCTGACAAGGGTAATTTCAGCGTTGACAGGACAAAATCCAACGCTGACAGAAACGTGACCAGACCTAAGTATTTGCAGCCACAAGGTAAGGGGTCTAAAGCTTCTTCAAGCTTAACATGGAGACCCAAGAAAGATCAAAACCCTAATAATAATGGAATTTCAATGACTTGCAACAGGTTTAATTATATTTCAAAAGTCATTACAAAACCAATTGGGGTTAACTGGGTATTTCATCCAAAAAGGGATGAGAATGGGGTTGTTGTGAGAACTAAGTCTGTTCTTATTGAACAACCAGATGAATCCAAGTCTTCTGAGACTTGGGTTCCCAAAGAAAACTAATTTGTTTTCTTTATGTGCAGGGCATTTAAAAGCAGATCAATGACTATGGATATTGGGATAGTGGATGCTCAAGGCACATGACAGGAAAGGAAGACTATCTGACGAACTTCTCTCCTATTAAAGATGGTGATAAGGTATACTTTGGAGGGGGCTACGGCACCATCACAGGCAAAGGAACCCTTCTCACCAATAATCTACGTTTTGAGAATGTCTTCCTGGTAAAAGAACTGGACTATAATCTGTTTAGTGTATCACAAGTGTGTGATAACAAAAATAAGGTTCTTTTCACTGATACTGAGTGTTTGGTGTTAAGCAAGGATTTTAAGATCCCTGATGAGAAGTATATTGAGTATAGAACACCTAGGCATAAGGACATATACAATGTGAATTTAAATGGGATTAAAGTGAATACAAATATGTCTTGTTTTTATGCTAAGGCCTCAGTAGATGAAAGTAATTTGTGGCACAGGAGACTAGGGCACATAAACTTTAAAAATATAAATAGACTTGTGAGGCTTGGTTTAGTTGATGGTTTGCCTGAAAAGGCCTTCCATAATGACCACTCTTGTGTTGCATGTCTTAAAGGCAAGCAGCACAAGGTCTCATTCAAGTCCAAGCAGCTGCATACTAGTTCCAGACCTCTTCATATGCTTCACATGGACCTCTTTGGTCCAACTAATATAGAAAGTTTGAATGGCAAGTCATATTGTTTTGTTGTCACTGATGACTTTTCTAGGTTTACTTGGACATTCTTTCTAGCTATGAAGAGTGACACAGCTGATGTTCTTATTGAATTTATCACTCAAATTGAGAAAAGGTCTGGCTATGAGGTTAAGATGCTTAGGAGTGATAATGGTGGAGAATTTAGGAACAAGAAGCTAGATGATTTTTGTGCCATGAAGGGAATTACTAGGCAGTTTAGTATTGCTAGAACCCCACAACAAAATGGGGTTGCTGAAAGGAAGAATAGAACCCTAATTGAAGCAGCCAGAACAATGTTGGCTGATGCTCACTTTCCCATAGCCTTTTGGGCTGAGGCTGTTAATACAGCATGCTATGTGCAAAATAGAGCATTGGTTAACAAAATTCAGAACAAGACACCTTATGAGTTACTTTGGGGAAGAAAACCTAATATTGGTTTTCTCAGACCTTTTGGATGTCATGTAGTAGTCTTAGACACTAGTGATGCCTTAGGGAAATTTAGTGCAAAAGGTGATGAAGGTTACTTCATGGGGTATTCAGTGCAGAGCAAGGGTTATAGGGTTTATCTTAAGGAGGACAAACGTATTGTTGAAAGAGTACATGTTAGGTTCTTAGAGAATAAACCTAGTAATCCTGAAAGTGGTCCTAATTGGTTGTTTGATTTGGAACCCTTATCTAGAACTTTAAATTATTTGCCTTTCACTAATCCAGACATTGTGAAGGTAACTTCAAATGTTGTGGAAGAACAAGTTGTTCATGTTTCAGGTACTCAGGTTGATGAAAGGGTTGGATCACAAGCAGAAAAGGCATCTCCTACATTTGAATATGTCACAATTCCCATTTGGACTGATGCTTTTGCTGCTGCTGCTGCTGCTGGACAAGATAATGGTGGTTTCCAAATACCACCAGATACAAACATGCATGGTTCTTCAGGCGCTGACAAAGGCAAATCAAGCGCTGACAAGAGCAATTCAGACGTTGATGGCTCAGACGTTGACAACAACAGTTCAAGCGTTGTTAGCCCAAGCGCTGACAAACAAGGTTCAGACGTTGACAACACCTTTGCACATCTTTTCTCTTCCAATTTTGAACAAGGTGGACCTTCCAATGTCCATGAAGAGATTCCTAGAGAGTCTGATGAAGATATTGGCAACATGGAGCAAGAAGTTGAGGACACCAGACTTTTTGAAGGAGGAGTTCTCACTTCCACAATGAAGAATCACCCCCCATCTCAGATCATTGGTGATGTTATGACTCTAGTTCAGACAAGAAGATCCCATCAAAGTCTTGGTGGATTTATTGCCAATATACACAAGAAGGTTGATACCCCTCTTGTACAAGCATGTTTGTTTGCATGTTTTCTGTCACAAGAAGAACCCAAGAAGATATTTGATGCTCTCAAAGAACCAAGTTGGGTGGAAGCAATGCAGGATGAGCTTCACCAATTTGCTATTCAGGATGTTTGGGAGCTGGTTGATTGTCCTAGATATGTCAGACCAATAGGGACAAGATGGGTTCTCAAGAACAAAAGAGATGAAAGAGGTATTGTGGTCAGAAACAAGGCAAGGTTAGTGGCTCAAGGTTATACACAAGAGGAGGGGATAGACTATGAAGAAGTCTTTGCACCAGTTGCAAGGATTGAAGCTATTAGGATTTTTCTAGCCTATGCATCTTGCATGGGCTTTACAGTCTATCAAATGGATGTAAAGAGTGCATTCTTGTATGGCACCATTGTTGAAGAAGTTTATGTCATGCAACCTCCTGGTTTTGAGGATCCTGAGCATCCAGACAAAGTGTATAGAGTCAAAAAGGCTATGTATGGCCTTCATCAAGCCCCTAGAGCATGGTATGGTACTTTGTCTACCTATTTGGTGGACAATGGCTTCAAGAGGGGCACCATAGATCAGACACTATTTACAAAGAAGAAAGGCAAAGATGTGTTGCTTGTGCAGGTCTATGTTGATGATATCATTTTTGGGTCTACTGATCCAAAGATGAGTGAGGATTTCTCCAAGCTCATGACAGACAAATTCAAGATGAGTGCTATAGGGGAGATGAACTTCTTTCTTGGTTTACATGTTCAGCAGAAAGAAGATGGTATCTTCATCTCCAAAGACAAATATGTTGCTGAAATCTTGAAGAAGTTTGGCTTTTCTCCACATGAAAAGAGGGCTTCTACTCCTATGGATAGAGAACACCCTTGGGGAAAGATTGGAGATGGGAAAGATGTTGATGTCAGGCATTATAGATCCATGATTGGATCCTTGATGTATCTTACTGCTTCCAGACCTGATATCATGTTTGCTGTGTGTGCATGTGCACGCCATCAAGTGACTCCCAAAGAATGTCACCTTTATGCTGTGAAGAGGATCTTTAGGTACCTAAGATGTTTTCCTACTCTTGGTTTGTGGTACCCAAAGGATTCACCATTGGAGCTGATTGCATATTCAGATAGTGATTATGGTGGTGACAAGTTTGATAGGAAATCCACAACTGGTGGATGTCAATTTCTTGGGAGCAGATTAATATCTTGGCAATGCAAGAAACAAACAGTGGTGGCTAACTCTACAACTGAAGCAGAATATGTGGCTGCAGCAGCATGTTGTGGTCAAGTGTTGTGGATTCAGAACCAGCTGTTGGATTATGGGTATAATTTTATGCATACTAAGATATTTGTTGACAATAATAGTACTTTATGCATCATTAAGAATCCTGTGCATCATTCTAAAACTAAACACATAGAAATTAGACACCATTTTATAAGAGATTGCTTTGAGAAAGGTTTAATACAACCAGATAGGGTTGACACTGAGGAAAATGTGTCAGATTTATTAACTAAACCTTTTGATGCTGGAAGATTTCAGTACTTGGTAACAAGTATTGGAATGGTTAATCTCACTTAAGTATGTGTTTTGCATTCTTTTTGTAAAAGTATGTACAGGATGATGCATTATTATTATTGGTCTTATTGATAATTTAGATTTTCCACTATATTTTTCTAACACTGACAAAAGGTTGTTTGAACACTGATAAGTGTTTTTGCAACGTTGTCAGCAATATAATTGTCTAACGCTGACAAAGCTTCTTTCAACGCTGTTATGTGTTATCGGGGCGTTGTCAGCAACAATGTTAGTTTTGTGGTTTTCAATCTAAATGTGCAGATGGTGTTAGCAGTATACCATTGGATATAGAGTTGCTTATGGATCAAAGGAGAAGCATTTGGACATGTTTTTGTTTATGGATGATGGTTGGAATGTTTCATTCCTATCTTGACATAAATTTTTTATGTTCATGCATATTTTTGGCAAACTCTTTGTATCTTTGTTTAAGGGGAGGTTTTAGGAACCTTTAGGATTTTTGGGTATTCATATGATACTCTTATCACAATTCTAGATTGTGTCCACAGGTGAGTATGGGTTAGTTTTACTAAACCATGAGGCACTGTAGCATGCATAGTATATCAACTTTGCATGCTGCCAAGACATTTTTGGCCTAGAATTGGTTGTGGTCTGTTGGGAGATTTGGGATTCATTTTGATATGGGATTTACCTGGGAGTAACAAGGACTTTATAAGGTAACTTGGTTGTTAAGAATTTTGGTTAGCAAGGGACACTAGAGGACTGTTATGTCTATCTTGTTTATGCAAGTGTGCATAACTGGACAGTGCTTGCCGCCCTATAATAATTATCAGCTTTTGGTTATTTTCTCTAGGATAAATTACTTGTTAAGGTCATTTTCACTTTTTAAAACAATTTTATTTTTGGACTCTGACAAGATTTTTCCAAGAGTTGTTGTGACCAAATTGGACGCTGACATGGCTTTAGGCGAACGTTGACAAGATTATAGTCGTTGGGCGTTGATGGGTTATATTTGACCGTTGACGCTCAATGGGACCTACCCAGTTGTTACTTTTTGACATATTTTCAAGCCGTAATTTTAGGAGTTGTTACTTTCATTAAATGCATGAGATAACTTATAACTTTTTCAATATTTTCATGATTAGTTTTTGAAAATCTTTGCCTATTTTTGGGCCAATCACATGCATTCATCCACTCCTATAAATTTGGCTCCTATTTTTAAACAGGGTATCTATAATTCTTGTCTAACACTTTTCTCTTATCAACCTTCATCTTCTATACTTCAAATTAACAGCTTTCATCAATGGCACCAAGATTTAACTCAGCAGAATTGGATTTGGGGTTCAAGTCTCAACACAACATGATTGCTTATCTTGTTGCTGATAATACTTTGTTCCCTCAATACACACAAATGGTGGCGTATTTGAACGCATCCCCATTAAGGTATGCTCTTTCTCATGCACCACTCATTCCAGTCACACACATTAAACAGTTTTGGAACACTGTCAGTTCCTCAACAGTTAATTGAGTGACCACATTAACTTCTATTGTTCATGGGAGATCTTGGGTGGTTACTGAGGCCTTGGTACGCCAGGCCTTGCATCTTGATGATGCTGATGGTATAACCATTCTTCCCATAACTGAAATAGAACAAGGGCTTAGGGCTTTGGGATACCCTATTCCTGATGAAGGTACTCTTAATAAGTACCATAAGCAGGAATTTCCCCCAGCCTGGAAGTACCTCATTCACATTCTTCTTCAATGTTTGAGTCCCAAATGTACTGCACACAATGAGATCAATAGATCCATTGCAACTGCTATTGTGTGTATTACAACAGGGCAAAAATATAACTGGTCTAAAATGATTTTTGAAGGAATGTGTAAAAACAAGGGGACAAAAATGACTTTAGCTTATCCCCGTTTTCTGCAAATGATTTTTGATGCTCAAAGATATTGTTCAAGGGATCACAATGATTTTTATAAAATCCCTGAACAAAAGAAAGCTATTTTTACCAAGATGAATTCACCACCTCATAGGGATTTACCTTTAACCCCAGCCATGCTTGCTGTTATTGCAGCAGCACAACCCCAACCAGACCCCCAACCTCATATTGACCCTCACCCACTACTTGAACCTATCCCTGAACCTTTACCCTCACCTGACCAAATGCAAATAGACCAAGAACCCTTTAACGCTGACATATCTAATGTGGGCGTTGATGTGCCTATTTCCAACGCTGACACCCAACCATCACAATCCCAAACACCCCTTAACCAACCCACATCTACACCTTCTTCCACACCATCTTCCACACCACCTGAATATAGGTTGTTTAAATGCCAAAGGACTGCTGGAGTGTTCTCCTCTGGTGGTCCTAGCCATGAAGCAGAGAGAACCACCACCACAAGTGTGGCTGGTGACCTGGATGAGGCTGGGACTATTGGTTCTGGCTTAGAAGCTGGCTAAGGCAGTCCCACCATAATTAAGTCCTCATCCATGCCCAATGAACCTGACTTGGGAGGTCAAATTCCCATTTCAGAAGAGGGCAGACTGGAACCAATGACTCTTTTGGAATTGACGGCTGTCTGCATTAGCTTGCAAAAGCAGAATGCAGACTTAGTACAAATTGTCAGCAACCAGGGCCTTGAACTCAAGGAATTGAGAGAGAGGATTGTTTTTTTGGAGAGTGCTCATGCAAAGGGAGGTATGGAGGAGTCTTCCAAATGGGAGGAAGATCAAAGAAATCTGAGTGATAAGAGCAGTCAAGATGGTCAATCATTGGATGTTGCTGAAGCTCTTACTACTTTGAAGGAACAAACAGGTTTTGATACGTCCTTGATCTCTCCAACCAATTTAAATTTATCATTTACAGATATGTTGAGAGAGGTTACACAAGGCGCTGAGGGAAAATATTTGAGCGTTGACAAGACAAGTTTGGACGCTGATAGAAGTATTTTGAGCGCTGATAGAGGAAATTTGGGCGTTGACAGATCTGCATATGGAGGTGATGTATTCCAGTCATCATCTATCATCAAGGATGTTCCTACTCAGGTATTACCATCTACCTTACCAACAATTGCACCATCAGATAAGGGTAAGGGTAAGTTGGTAGAAGAAATTGTTCCAAAGAATGCAGCTCAGGTTGAATTTGATAGAAGATTGGCTGAGCAAATGATGGAACAAGGTGAAAAGGAAAAGTCACCATTTGTTGTGACTTCTGAAGAAGAAAGTGATGGAGCAAGCTCAGATTCAAGTGTGATGATTGTTGAACCAGAAAGACTTGAGTATGGTGATGAGCTTGCTAGGGAAAAGCTGATAGATTTAAATTTGCAGATTGATTTTGATATGCCAGAGGTAGTTCAGATGTACAATTCTTGGGAAGAAAGTTGTATTGATAATCCAGACTTGACCATTTCAGATCAGATATGGGGTTTGGAGATTCTTCTTAGAGTTCAGAAGGATTGTAAGGTGATTTTGAAGCACAAGGCAAGCAACATTCTCTCTGAGTTGAAAAGGGATAGAAGGAAGCTCTACTTTATGTTGCTCAAATGTCATGGAGTTGGATGGACACATCAGAAGCTGAAGGCTTTGACATTTGATGAGTTGGAACATAGGGCTTATCCTATTTGGGTGAAAGTGCAGGAAGAAAACACTTTCAGACTTCTTTCAGATGAAAGAAAGGAGCAACTTGCAGAAGAGATGGAAATCAAGAAAGCTATGATAGTTCCCAGACCAGTGAAGAAGGGATTTACACTTGAGTTTCCAAAAGATATGAATCAACTATATCCAAGTGAAGCAGTTATTAGAAAGAGCCTCAAGCTCTCCCCATTAGAAGCTTCAGATATGGTGCATGTGTTACCACTAGATTCCAGGAATCCAATTGTGAGTTATGATGAAGATGAATGTGGATTATGGAAGGTTGGAAGATATGGCAAGGAGGTACACACTTTTACCACTCTCATATCTTTATTTGCAAGTTGTGATAGAGAAGACTTGGTGGACCTTTGGAGGTTGCTAGAGACCAAGTATGAGGCTGAAGCACCAACTTCAGCTAATGGAATAAAACTTTGGACCACATTCAAAAGAATGTGTGGGACAAAAGAGGAAGATCCTGAAATATGGAAGGATCTTGAAGATGACCTCAGTAGTCTTCAATGGAGGTTATATTCAGCTGCAGGTGTATATCATTTGAGTTCTACAAAGTTTGCTGAGTATTTACTTGTAGATGCTCAGTATTTCATATCCAAGGCTGTTTTGGAAAAGATGAAGGACACCCAGTTGGAGATAGACTATACAAGTGACGTGGCAAAGAATTTGATCAGATTTATTTATTACCAATATGGTAAGGTTTGTCAGACTCCTCCAAGTTCTTAATGTTTATTCAGAAACTTGATCATAAGAGTGGATATCAAGTTTAGGGGAGGATTGTTGGGAATAAATTAAGGCCATTTTTCACTTGAGGGGAAGCAATTTGAAGATCATGTACAACTTACAAGAGATACACATAGAGTTTTGCCACTATCAACTAGGGGAAGATTGTTGGGTCAAAAAGTTGATGTGGCAGAAACTCAAAAACGAAGAAAACATGAAGGTATTTGTCTAGGCGTTGACAAGAGCATTCCAGGCGTTGACATGTACAATTTAGGCGTTGATGGAATCAAGCATTGTCAAGAGCAATTCAAGCATTGTCACATGCAATTCAAGCATTGACAAAACGTAGACAAAGAAGCTTATGGAAGCTTCTATTTAGATAAACATGCAAAACATATTCTGCATAAGTTTATTTAAATAGAAGATTTACTTGTTTATTCATCATTATCTCTTGTAAACCCTAATCCTTACACTATAAAAGGAACCAAGGGTCATAGGTTTTATTCATTCAATTCATTCACAATGTAAACCTAAAGTGTGTGTCGACTAGACGTGGGATTCAATGTATACACGTCTAGTGGTTGTTCGTTATTAATATAATGAGCAATCCCTATTGTTTTAATTCATGTTATTGTGCCTAAACACCTTGTTAATGATTGTTGTTCTAATTCCGCTTTGATTGTATAATCATATGAACAATGATCATTCCTAGTAGCTTAAAAGATCCGGAAACCAAGGTTTCCACAATTGGTATCAGAGCCTCGTGGCTCGTGATGCTAGGACCAACAAGGTGTTCGTGTTTCGAGAAGAAAAGAAAAATCCGTCTAGGGTTTTTCTGGACGTTTTTGTGTGCGCAGCAGTATTCAGAAGGTCATAACATTTGACTGAACCGTTGGATCGTCACGAAATTTTATATGTGTGTTCTACATACATAGATCTAAACATCCACCGGAGGGATTGTCGAGTTTTATCCCCAGGAAAAAGTTATTAAGCGTCAAAGTCAGCAGTGAGTGAATGCAGTTTTCTGTGGACAGCCATGTTCAAAACACGATCTGTCCTTCGTTAACCGTTGGATCTTCGTGATTTTTGAAATGTAGATTCTTGGCACTTGTGTCTAGAATCTCACCAAAGGGATTTTCGATCTGAGCTCTAATGAAAAAGTTATTCGAGGTCGAAGTTGGCTGCCGACAAGGATTTACAAGTTTCTAGTTTACATAAAATCATGAAACTAGGGTTTCCACAAACCCTAGATTGATTCTTAAACAGAATATAAGAAACTTTGTGATGGATTGGAGATGTTAAAGTGTTTAGGGTTTCATCCAAAACCCTAGATCGAAGATTGAAGATGTGATTTTCGTTTTAGGGTATGTTTAAACCCTAGATCTGTCTTCTTAAAACATAGCAGAAGAAATTAATGGACTATAGTACTTTGCTTGCTGCTGTGTGATTGGAAGGACGTGACTGAGTCATGATATGTACATCACATGAATACTTGTCTGTACAAAAGAGAAGAAAAAGTACAGCAGTGACAAGGACGAGCAGAAAGAACGTTATTCATGTGGGTCTCAGACAGAAAACAAGCTCACCTAGGGTTTCCGTTTCATCAGTCATGATCAGACGTGTGTTTTTAGAAAATTGTTCAAAGAAACTCACGTGATATCTCCCAATTCAAAGGTACGGTTTATTTGGGGACAATATATGAGATGATATATATGCATGCGTGATTTAAGGGTAGAATATGGAAACAGTTATGATATCCCATGAAATATTGGAGTTGATCAAAACTTGGACGTGGGGTTGAACTAAAAAGATGGAGTCAAGATATTTGATTCTGACATATTAGAAGAATAGTCAGACGTGAGATGCTAAAACATTGGAATTATTCTTCCCTGATTTTTAGAAGCATGTTATTTAACGATTGTCAGCAAGAAAAGATTGTGCGTCATGGCTTGCTGCATACGTGAGGTTGGTTATATATATAAGGATTATGTGACAATATGTTCACACGAAGAAAGCTTTTTCATTGGTGTTCAATTTGTGTTCACACGGTCCTTTTGATTTGTGTTCACACGGAGAGAGTTCTATGATTGGAGGAAGATTTGTGTGTTCACACGATATATTGATGGTTTATTCACGTTTCCTTGTTTGAAGTGTTTTCAAAAAGGATTTGTTATATATTACGTGGGTAATAAACGCATATAGATGGAAGCTGCGTGTCTATGTTTATCAAATATGGAAGCAGCTACAAAAGTGGAGTCTTTATTATCTGACGTGGTTGTGTGATCATTATGGGCCAAAGAAACATGCAGTGAACATCACGTATGCTAAAAGAAAGGTTTTTTAGTCTACACGTTTTTAAGCAGTTTTTAAAAAGGATGACGTCAGCAGAACTTGACGCTGACAAGGTTAATAGAGACGCTGACAGGAAGGAATTTGACGCTGACAGAATAAGTCAACACTGATAGAGTTGACAGTGTCGTCCGATATATGAACTTCAACGCTGACACGTATTGTCCGATATTGGACAATACATCTGCCAAAGATATTGGACAGAAGAATATATTGGACAACACAAGGTTTGCTGCTGTTGAGAAAATTGGACGTTTTTAGCACACAAAAAGGAGGATTATACACACAAAGGTACATGGAATCTCCGTTTTAATTTAGAATATCATGATGATATTTATGGCTCGGATATTTTTGAAAGGAATTAATGACCTTAAAGCGAGTTAGCAACTATTCGTGAGAATTTGATGGATATTTTAAACTATGTAATCGGGATAGCCTTGTGAAAGAGTTATCCGTTTCCATACTTTTACATATGGTATGAAGATGTTATTCCATTAAATTCATCATGAAGAGATGTTAGCTTAAGGGGAAGAATTCTTATGGTAAGTTTGATGATTGAAGAAGATTTTCGTGAGTTTGTGTTCTATCATATCTTAAAGTCGTGGCGTACCATTCACTGACTTTAAAGGTAACTTGTTCGTGCTTTACATGTTTGGTGACGAAGACTTGTCATAACACTTGAAGGAGTTACATTATCGTGCTCAGTGTCTCACAAAGGATGAGAATATTGACAAGGGATCGAGGTCTACTTATAATTTGCCAGGTATAAGTTCTTAGTCACATGGATAGTACAAGACATGGAACACGAGGTTGGGTTATTCTACTTCTACATCAAAAATATCATATTAATTGTTCTTCAAGATCATTACATAGAGCCTACATATGGAGAATCTTCAAAGATTGCATACATTGTTTACTTCCTTGTTGATGTGACAAAAAGGGGAAGAAATACATGCTACACTTGAGGGGAAGCAATTTGAAGATCATGTACAACTTACAAGAGATACACATAGAGTTTTGCCACTATCAACTAGGGGAAGATTGTTGGGTCAAAAAGTTGATGTGGCAGAAATTCAAAAACGAAGAAAACATGAAGGTATTTGTCTAGGCGTTGACAAGAGCATTCCAGGCGTTGACATGTACAATTTAGGCATTGATGGAATCAAGCATTGTCAAGAGCAATTCAAGCATTGTCACATGCAATTCAAGCATTGACAAAACGTAGACAAAGAAGCTTATGGAAGCTTCTATTTAGATAAACATGCAAAAGATATTCTGCATAAGTTTATTTAAATAGAAGATTTACTTGTTTATTCATCATTATCTCTTGTAAACCCTAATCCTTACACTATAAAAGGAACCAAGGGTCATAGGTTTTATTCATTCAATTCATTCACAATGTAAACCTAAAGTGTGTGTCGACTAGACGTGGGATTCAATGTATACACGTCTAGTGGTTTTTTGTTATTAATATAATGAGCAATCCCTATTGTTTTAATTCATGTTATTGTGCCTAAACACCTTGTTAATGATTGTTGTTCTAATTCCGCTTTGATTGTATAATCATATGAACAATGATCATTCCTAGTAGCTTAAAAGATCCGGAAACCAAGGTTTCCACAGACCAATCCGTATAATTTCCATATGTCAATTATTCATCTCTTAAATGTATCTTCCAGGCAGAAAACTGGGGACCGGTCTCAGCCGGCTACTCAGCAGCAGCCTCATCAGCCCAAGGGAAACGGTCAGACTAACGACCGTTCTGCTACGGATAGGCATGGCGGTAATGACAATTACCGTAACAACGCCAGGTACTCCAACAACAGCAGGTCCTAATACTTACGAAATTCCTTATGTTTTATGTTATAACTCATATTCTGACACTTTAGCAAACTTCTACCAGGAACCATGGAAACGGTAGGGACCCGAACCAGAGAGTTTCGCAGCCTAGCCGTCAAGCTATCACTGGTATTTAATCTTACGATTATCTACTTCGTCCTTTGTACCCAACTATCATGTCTTATGTAAAATGTTTTTTGTCAATTCCTCAGCCAGCCAGAGCACCTACTGGAGGATACACTCATCCTCTTTGCTCTACTTACCACCGTAGGCATCCAGGACCATGTCGCCGTAATACTGATGCGTGCTTCAAGTGTGGTCTTCCTGGCCATATTATGAAGGATTGCCGTAAGGGCGAGATGGAGGGTACATCAGGACATGCTGATACCAAGCCGCCTCCTACTACCGGGCGTGTCTACACGACATCTCGAGACCAGGCCAACAAGTCTACAGGTACCATCACTGGAATCTTGTATATGTATGGTCGCGCTGCATGTGTTCTTTTCGATACGGGTGCTACTCACTCGGTTATTTCTACTGCTTATGCTAAGAACATTAGGATGCCTCCCTTGCCACTAGAAAATAGGCTTACTATTTCTACGCCTTTGACGGACTCTGTATTAATCACCCATGTATACAAGAGTCTTCCCTTAGAATTTGATGATAAGGTTTGACCTGTCGACGCACTTCCGCTGGACATGAATGACTTTGACATGATTTTGGGCATGGATTGGCTATCCAAGTATCATGCTACCATAGACTGCCATTCATATCGAGTTATCTTCGGTGATGTCAATGCACCAGAGTACATTCATAATGGGTTCGTACCTGGACGGTCTGTACAAGTCATATCCACCCTACAAGCGCGTGCACTACTGTCACATGGCTGTGAGGGTTATCTATCTACGGTTCACGACATGGATGATGAATCTCCATCGATTCAGGATCAACCAATAGTGTCGGAATTCCAAGATGTGTTTCCAGCAGAACTTCCAGGCATACCACCTGCACGAGAAGTGGAATTCAGTATCGAGCTGATTCCAGGAGCTGAACCAATCTCTAAGGCTCCTTATCTCATGGTTCCTATAGAGCTGAAGGAGCTGAAGGATCAACTGCAAGAACTTCTTGAACGAGGTTTCATTCGACCGAGCGCATCTCCATGGGGCGCACCGGTCTTGTTTGTTAAGAAGAAGGACGGCAGTATGCGTCTTTGCATAGACTATCGCGAACTCAACAAGATTACCATTCGGAATAGATATCCACTGCCACGCATTGACGATCTGTTTGACCAACTCCAAGGGGCCAAACACTTCTCCAAGATTGATCTTAGGTCAGGCTATCATCAGCTACGGGTCAAGGAGCAGGATATCGCTAAGACTGCCTTTCGTACTCGGTATGGCCACTACGAGTTTTTAGTTATGCCATTTGGCCTGACAAATGCTCCAGCAGTGTTCATGGATCTGATGAACAGAATCTTCTATGAATTTCTAGACAAATTCGTCATTGTTTTCATCGATGACATCCTGATTTTATCAAAGTCCAAGGAGGAACACGAAGACCATCTTCGTACAGTACTACAGATTCTTCGCCAGAAGCAGCTGTATTCTAAATTCTCCAAGTGTGAATTCTGGTTAGACAAGGTGGCATTCTTAGGTCACATTGTATCAGCAGAAGGAATCACTATGGATCCAGCGAAGGTTGAGGCCATTACTAAGTGGCCAAGGCCGACATCAGCGACGGAAGTCCGCAGTTTCTTAGGCTTAGCTGGCTATTACCATAGGTTCGTGGAGAACTTTTCCCGCCTATCACTACCATTGACCAAACTGATGCAGAAAGGGGAGAAATTCGTCTGGACTGAAGATCGAGAGAAGAGCTTTGAAGACTTGAAGCAGAAGCTAGTATCTGCACCTATTCTTACTCTACCATCTGGTACGGGTGGATTTCAAATCTACAGCGATGCATCGGGGAAGGGACTTGGCTGTGTTCTTATGCAACATGGGAAAGTGATCGCGTACGCTTCACGACAGCTTAAGCCTTATGAAGAAAATTACCCCACGCACGATCTGGAACTTGCTGCAGTCGTGTTTGCATTGAAGATATGGAGACACTACTTATATGGAGAATCATGTGACATTTTCACGGACCACAAGAGCTTGAAGTATATCTTCACTCAGCGTGAATTGAACATGAGGCAGAGGAGATGGTTAGAGCTGTTGAAGGATTATGACATTAATCTACAATATCATCCCGGAAAGGCATATGTAGTAGCAGATGCTCTTAGCAGGAAGTCCGGAATGATCAACGACATTAAAATCGAAGAGGAAGTCATCAGAGACTTGGAGCGACTAGACATCGAGATCATGGTACGTGGACAGCACGGTTATTGGGCTAATCTTAGAGTAGAACCCGATTTACTCTCTAAGATCAAGGAAGCTCAGAAGGATGACGGAGAAATCTGGGCGATAGTACAAAATTTGGAGAAACAGACAGAATTCAGAGTAGATGCAGATGGTATCGTATGGCAGGGCACGAGACTTTGTGTTCCTGATAACCAAGAACTACGGGAAGCCTTGTTAGCTGAAGATCATAGCTCCCCATTCTCTATACATCCTGGTTCGACTAAGATGTACCATGACATCAAACAGTACTTTTGGTGGAGTGGTAAGAAACATGATGTGGCCACTTACGTCTCCAAATGTCTTACCTGCCAGCAGGTTAAGATCGAGCATCAGCAATCTGGCGGTCTCCTTCAACCGTTAGATATTACAGAGTGGAAGTGGGACAAAATCACCATGGATTTTGTTACAGGTCTTCCGCCTACTAAAAGGAAGCACGATGCAATTTGGGTTATCGTTGACCGACTTACCAAATCAGCTCATTTCTTACCGATCCACAAGGAAGATCCGGTAAGTAAACTCGCAGATACGTACAGACGAGAGATCATGAGACTCCACGGTGCACCATCCAGCATCGTCTCAGACAGATATCCTCGATTCACTTCGCGCTTTTGGAAAAGTCTGCAGAAAGCTTGGGGTACACAACTTAAGCTGAGCACGGCTTTTCATCCTCAAACGGACAGACAGTCGGAGCGAACCATTCAGACATTGGAAGTTATGTTGAGGTCATGTGCGTTGGAATGGACGGGTGATTGGGACGAATATATCTGTTTGGTGGAGTTTGCATACAACAACAGCTGGCACGCAAGCATCAAATGTGCTCCATTTGAGATGTTGTATGGCTGAAAGTGTCGCGCCCCAATCTGCTGGGATCAGGTTGGCGAGCGAACACTCGAAGGACCGGAAATCATAGAGATGACAAATGAGAAGATCGCAGTAGCTAAGCTGAAGATTCAGGAGGCACGGTCACGTCAAAAGAGTTACGCCGATAAGCACCGTAGGGATATACACTTTAACGTAGGAGATCACGTCTTCCTTAAGGTTTTGCCGTCACGTGGTGTTAGACGCTTCGGGATTAAAGGGAAGCTTAGTCCTCGTTTCATCGGACCGTTTGATATCATTGAACGAGTCGGTGAAGTATCTTACCGATTGGCGTTACCTCCGCAGCTATCGCATGTGCACAATGTGTTCCATGTGTCCTTACTCAGAGGGTACCAGTATCATCCCCTTCACATGGTTCAGTATCCACTGGAACAGATACGTAAAGATCTCACTTTTATAGAAGAACCCGAACGAGTTCTTGACAGACAAGAACGAGTCAAGAGAAAGAAGACGATTCCAGTCGTCAAAATTCTATGGAGGGATCATACCGAGCGGGAAGCCACTTGGGAAACGGAGGAGTCTATCCGGGCTTCTTACCCTCATTTCATATTTTGAATTCGGGTATGTTCTTCTTTTCCAGTTTACTTTATCTATAATTCGGGGACGAATTATTCTTTTTAGGGGGGAAGAGTTGTAAAACCCGCATGCTTTTACCATGCATAGTACTGATGAGACTGCTTTTATACATAGTCTCATCGTCCAAATCGGGCTTAAAATGCATAAAATATAATTAAAACTGCCAAATATATGCTCGTGTTTGTTACTTGTGTATTTTTAGGTACGGATATTGAGGAAATGGCAAAAGATCACAAGAATCATTCAAAAACGAACACGGGAAACGAAGCCGCACAATGAACCGGACCCAAAATCTGGAATTTCCAAAATGGACCTTGAAGAATTGAAGATTGGCAACTTTAGTCCCTCAACTTTTGAAGATTAACACTTTATACCCCTCAAATATTCATAATTATGAATAGGGTCCCTAAAGTTTGAAGATATTACAAGATCAGTCCTTGAAGAATCCAAGAATTGCATTTGAAGCCCTTGGAAAAAGTTGTAAACAAGTTGTGCCATTTTTGACAAGTGGACCAAAGTTGTCACAAGTGTAATGGGGCGTTGTTAGCCATTTAATACAAAGTGAAGGAAAAGTAAAACTTCAGGGGGCCATATTTCCAAACAACCAAACTCTCACCACCAACCAAAAGATGCCACCTCAGCTTGACCCACCCATCCACCCATTTACCCATACCCTACCCAGTCCAAACCCGTAACCCACCCAATACCAAGTTTATTTAATAAACCTGGTCAAACCCACCAGTCAACCCCACTTATTTTCCCACTTAACACTTAATTTAAAAAGCTAAAACCCCATTTCGGATTAAACCATCCCCATTATCCAGATAAACCCTAAAAAACCCAGTTTTAATCACCTTAATTTTTAACCCAAACCCCAAATTTACCTTGGGGATTTTACTCACAACCCCACTCCCAACACCACAACTCACCCAGAAAACGACCCTTGTACCTTTTGTTCCCTCAACAGCCTACCCACATCACATGAGAAGATGAAGACAAAGTAGGAACAGCAATCCAAGGGCTCCAAATCCTTCCTTTCTCCCAAAGGAACTCTATGAACGTCCAAGATCAAGATTCCAACAGCTGGCTATCACATGGGTTCATTTTGACCCAATTTTCAGTCAAAAGTCCAAGGGCTATATTGGAATTCCATGTATTAGGGTTTAGCATTTGTTTAGTTTCTAGTAGATTCTGTAGGCTATTATATAAAGCCATAGGACTTTACATTTTACTTTGTTCCAGTTTTTTTAAGCAAATCCTTGTAATGCCTTTTTATATTAATATAAAGTTTGGTATTTTCATTGAAATTGTAATTCCTTTTATCTTTTTTAAAAGTTTGGTATTGGATTGCTTAGATTCTGAGTTCCATTGATATTGTATAAACACTTTGTGTTTATTTGAGTTTCAAAAAGGTTTTTCAAAGGTTTTAAATTGGGTTCAAATTTCAGAAATCAGAGACTCCAAAGAAGTGAAAGTGGACTTGGAGGTTTTGATTTGTCAATTTGAACTTGTTTAAAACGTGTTAAGTTTCAAGGTTTTTTGGTTTCAAGGTTTTAAAAGTTTCAGAAAATCAGAAATACAAGTGTGTATTTGTTTGCTCATTTTTCTTAGCAGGTTTTCACTTGCTTGTTGTCCAAGGTTCTGCATAGGCCCCAGCCTATTTGGAGGTGGTTAAGCAACCACTAAGGGACCTGGATGTAGGTCCCTTAAGGTAGTTCCTTCTTTCCCTTTTCAATTTTTAGTTATTTATGTGATTTGGCATGATTATGTGTGCAAGTGTTAAAGTGAAAGTTTGAAGTTTGTTTAAGCTGTTTAAAGGTTTTTATGCATGATAGTTTGAGTTTGAATCAGTTTGGGTAGGTTTTAAAAAGATTTGCTTTGTTAAATTGATTTTCAGTCACTTAAAGGGGTGTTTGGATTAAGGGATTAGCCAAGAAATTTGATAAGATTATTGTGTTAAGTCCTGGTTAAATACACTTCTTAGGTGATTGGTTTGTGATAAATGTGCTTAAGTTTCTGTTTGGGTAGAGTTTGAACACTTGTGCATGCTAAACATTGGGATATCATAGCTAAAATCAGCAAGTGTATTTTTCTGCTCATTTTTGTAATATTTTTGCCTTAAATCTTGTAAGCTGCTAGTTAATAGGTTGCTTAAGGTTTGTTAATTTGTTATATGCTGTTTGGTTGACTCATTTGCTAGATATTGGCCTTTAAAATTCAAATTTGTGCAAGTAGATTTGGTCATTTGTGCATCAGGAACATAGGCTTTTTCAGAAACCTTATTTGCTCTTTTGTGTTTGATTTGTGTGTTGCTTGTGTGTTTTTTGTTGTTTTTGACTCCCTACACTCCAACTGAGTGTAGGGGTGCCCCTATTGTCCAACAAAACAGCATCAAGATCAAAATCAAGTCCTCTTGATTTCAATCTTCACAAGTGAAGAAGTCTTTTTCTTTGTGTTCTTAACAAGTTCATCTGAGCACGTTTTGGTTTCCAGTTAGCTTTAATCTTTGTTATTTTGGATTTGATTTGTGTTTTTAAGTGATTAAATAGTATAAGGTTTGAGTTTTTAAAGTTTAAAAAGAAAAAAAAATAAAAAGTAAAAAGGACGTGGCCAGGACTCGAACCTGCGCAACTCCTCCCACACACCAACGTCTTAACCATTGCGCCCTTGGGTCTTTTACTGATAAAGACTCAAACACTTATTTATTTAAAGGGATTGTGTGTTGGCTTTTCAAAAATAAGCCGTAGCTAAATAAGCCATTCCAGGCTTATTGGCTTAGCTTATTATCTCAGTTTCATTTTTCCTAGGTTTATAATTAGGTTAGGGATTTTTCTAGCTAAGTTTTAATTTTTTCTCTATCTTTATTTATTTTTTATTAATTTTTATTTAGCCGTATTTAGATAATTAGTTTAAAAATAGGAAAAAGCATTTTAAAATCCAAAAAATAGTTTTTAGGTTTTTATTTATATTCTTGAGGTTTACATCACAAAAAGTTTTCAAAAAGTCTTATTTTTAATTTTATAGGATTTTAGGGTTTTTAACCAACTTTAAAATTTAATATAAAATTATTAAATAGGTTCTAGAAACTTTTAATTGCATTTTTGTCTTAGTTATAATATTCTAGATTTTTGGTAATTTTTTAGATTTTTTTATAAACTTTGAATTTTTTTTGATTATTTTATTATTATTTTATTATTAAAAATTGAAAGTTTCATTTTTTAAGTTTTTTCATTTTTCCTAGATTGTAGACACATAATTAGGAGTTTTGTCACTTTCCAAATATTTTTAGGACTTTTCATTTATTTTCTAGAATTAATTTAAGTTTTAAATGATTTTAATAGTTTTTAAGTGTTTAAAATTAGTTTAATTTGGTTTTAAAATTTAAAAAAATACTTTTTAGCTTAATTAGGTTATTTTTGAGGTTTACAAACTTTAAGATCTTGTTTAGGGCTTTTTAATAATTAATTGTGATTTTTATGGCTTTAATTAGCATTAAAAAGTCATTATAAAATTAATTAAAAGGTTTTAGCAAGTTTTGATTTTTTGTAAACTCTTAGAATATTATTGTGGATTTTTAGTAAATTTTAGGAATTTTTAGGTTAAAATTTTAATTTTGGCACTATTTACGGTTTTACGTGAACGCGTTTTCGTCTTAGCTCGATCCGTCTTCGTAACCGTCTTTTCTTTCTCATTTCTATTTTCCTTTCTTTTCTTCTTAATAAAATCATCAATCAAAATCAATTCAATTCACAACACACTAGCCTCCTCGAGAACGAACTCACTTCATTGGGTCATAACTTGTGGTTTTCCTAAATCACTCGTTAATACTTACCCTAATTACCTTGTTTTCCTAAACAAGTGTGATTTTACAACAATCATTTTGGCGCCGCTTTCGGGGAGGCGTGTTGTGTTTTGATTGAACAATTGTTGTTTTGTATATAACCATAATAAGTATTTGTATTAGTAGCACTCTACTAATACGTATTATCGTTTTTTCGGTTTTTGTGTGAATATTATTACTATATTTTATACGTAGAACAATAAATACACAAGTACTCCAAATACGTGAGCAATCACAACCTTGATTCGGGATTTCATCACTCGATCATTGTATTCGAATCTCAAACCAAACAAAAAGGCAAAAATAGATAAATACTTTCGAGGAGCTCGATTTTGAAAAATACAAACTATAAGGTGGGTATAAGGCGGTTGTATTTCACGACCTAAAGGAAAAAGGCTCTTAAGTGCTTCGCGCCGCCTCGTTTCCTCCGCTTGCTTGTGCGTATTTGATTTTGAGAGCTAATCGAGGGTTTTGCCGCCCAAAGTAGTATTACATATCATATATATTTTCTTGGTTTCATTGATTAAACCCTCTTGAACGATTTGGTGTTCCACCATCGTTCTAAAGTCATCGAAGGCGTTCACTCCACGTGATCGTTTTCATTCCTTGAGGCTTCTTTAATCAAGAGATTTGATTAAGGAGGAGATTTGTAGATTTTTGTCTACCTAATGCAATTCCAAAAATCCAAAAAAGTAAAAAAAACAATCAAAAGCACAAAAATAATCTTCTACATTCCCTCTAAATTTCATGATTCTCTTCTTTTCACCCTCTATAACGTTTAATTCTCGTAACACCATTCTCGTTGCATCATGTCAAATGATGAGGGCTATTACTCGTGTCCATATTGTGGAGGCCCACCCGATGGGGCTAATTGTTTTAATTGTGAGGTTATTGGAGGTCGAGAGGGTTATGTCTATAACTCTCCTCCACATGGTGATGGTGACAACTTTCAATCTAACGACCAAGGTCACCAACCATTTTCGTCTTATTCGTCTTTTAATTGTGATGAAAATCAAAATAATAAAATGAATCAAGATGAATCTTTTTGTGATTATATGAGCCGTCATAACAAACTTATAGAGTCACTTCAAGAACACGTCGTAGATCTCGATAAGTATTACAAAGATAAATTGGCAACCCAAGGGGAAACTTTCAAAAAAATGGAAAACGATTATGATACCCTTTTTGAAGAGCAACAACGTTTGTATGACCAAAGTCAAGTGATGTGGAGAGAATACGTAGATAAAATTAAGGATGATTACGCCAATGAGAAAGATAAAATTCTTTTAATGTTCGAGGGCTTAGTGGAAAAATTTAATTCTTTGTCAAATGTGACCAATCCTAATCCCGTGGGAGAGGTTCAAGTTACTTCGACTCCTAAGACTCGTACGTCTCGTATTGATCCATATCTCTCGAATTTTAGAGTCGTGCAACCTTCATCGTCTTGTAAAACCATAGAGGAAACGAAAAAGTCATCCAACGAAGTTTTGAAAAATGTTTTTGAAAATAAACCAAAGGAAAAACTCGTAGGATACTTGGGAGTATTGAATTTAATACCTTGTGAACCTAATTTTTCTAATGAGGATGAAATTATTGAGGATTTTCTAAATCAATATACACTTAATTTTGACGAAGAAATTCCATTAAATGATTTTAAAGAAGAAAAATGTGAAAAGGTTTTTAAGGAAAGCATTGAACCCTCGTTTTTACAAGATGAACGAAAATTAATTCCGAAGGGACGTGTTAGTAATTTTGCTAAAATGTTCGAGAACCCACGTTCGATCCCTTCGAAGGAAAAAGTTGAAACCGTCAAGGTAAAATCGTCACGAGACGAGCCTTTTACTCCTAATCCCACATCGAGTGAGATTTTGGATTTATCGTGTGAGAAGTCCGCCGATGGCCTTGCTCACATTGATACGTTTTTCAATATCGAGGTCGAAACGACAAAGGCAAAATCTTCAATCGAAGAGCCTTCTTTTCCTAGTTTCACGACGGTTGAAGCTAGCGACTCGATTATCGACGACTTTATTGCTCACCCTCTTCCACGAGGAAGAGAAGACGTTTTTGATCCCGATGGAGATTTTTGCGAGATCAAACGTATTCTTGATAACCCACTTTCGATTTTCGAGTTTGATAAGGACCGTTGCGTTAGCCCGGAGGGGGATGTTTTGTTAATCGATTCACGTTTTAAAAATTCAAATCCTCCTCCCGCCTTCAAGATAAATGTGGAAAGTTTAAGTGTGCCTAGAATTATTTTAGAAACACCAAATATTTTCAATTTAATCAACTTGGGTTTTCGTAACAAAGAGTTAAAAAATGAAAAAGGAAAAGATTTTACAATTGATTTGAAAATTTTTCCAATGCTAACTCCGTCATTACCTCGCTTAATTGAGCTTGCTACAAATGCATCTACTTCTTTTGACGACGTTTTGTGCGGATATAGTATGGGGGAAGCCCCACACTTCTCCACCGAGGACGAGATTTTTGACCCCGGTATCACGTTTAAGATAAAATCTCGGTCTTTCACCGAAGTAGTCACTAGAAAATCTTTCTACACTTACGGTGAGAGTTTACCTCAAGCAACTCGATTGTTTTGCCCAACCAATGTCCCACCCTTCTATTCTCTTTCTATTTTCTTGTGTCCCTTTGGGACAACGATGTTTGAAGCCGTGTTGTTTCGTTTATCATCCGAAAACGAAGACACGATCTTTGATCCCGGTATAAAGGCTTTGCCTTTATTCACGGATGCTTTTGGTCCTTGATTACATGTAAGTCCCACCAAAAATGACCGAACCATGATTATTGATGAGACTGCTTTTATACATGGTCTCATCATCCAAATCGGGCTTAAATTGCATAAAATATCATTGAATACACCAAATATATGCTCGTGTTTGTTACTTGTGTATTTTTAGGTACGATATTGAGGAAATGGCAAAAGATCACAAGAATCATTCAAAAACGAACACGGGAAACGAAGCCGCACAATGAACCGGGCCCAAGTTTGGAATTTTGCAAAATGACCCTTGAAGAATTGAAGATTGGAAACTTTAGTCCCTCATCTTTGAAGAACTTGTCACAAATAACCCTCCAAATGTTATTTGTACAAGTATGGTCCTCCATGTTTGAAGATTGCACAAGATCAGCCCTTGGAAAATCCAAAATATGCATTTGAAGCCCTTATTTCAAGTTTATAAACCTATTGTGCCAATAATGACAATCTGCCAAAGATAAATACAAAGGAAAATATGTTTGATGCTATTTATTACAACATGAAGAAAAGAATAGACCTTGGGGGCCATATTTTCCAAACAACCAAACCTATCCATCCACTCATACCCTGACACCTCAGCACAACCCACCCTCAAACCCATATACCCTACCCGACCCTACCTAGCCCAATCACCCTTTAAAACTAATAACCCGGTTTTATTGATAGCTGGTCAAACCCACTTTCCCTAATTTCCCACCAAAACAGGTTTTTAAAACAAACCTTTTCCTAAAATGGATTAAAACCCCCCCATAAACCCTAATTAACCCAGGTACAATTAAACTTAAATCAAGGGGTTTTACCCCCAAACCCTCCAGATCCTTAATTATTCTTACTCTCACCTAAACCTACATCACCAATCACCACAAGACACACCCATGTGTCTTGTGGGACCTTCCCCTGCCCCGTCTTTTTCACACCAAAACCAATACCCGACCAATTGAACGCCTCATACTCACTCCTTTGTCCCCAAGGCTTAATGGACGCCTGAGATCACTTCTTACAGCCTGGTATCCTTCAGCATCCACATGGGACGATTTTGACTAAAGAAGACCAAGGGTTTTATTGGCATTTCCATCCATTAGGGTTTAGGATGCAGATTTCTTGTATTATTTATTAAGTTTTCTAGTAATTTCCATAGGCTTGTATAAATAGAGACGTTTGTGTCTCTATTATTTTTGTTCCAGTTTTTTAAGCAAGTCCTTGTAATCCCTTTTTAAAATTAATATAAAGTTTTGTATTTTCCATTGAAACTGTAATTCCTTTTATGTTTTCTTAAAAGTTTGGTATTGGGTTGCTTATATTCTGAGTTCCACATTGCATTTGCTACACACTTGTGTGTTTGAAATTTTAGGTTTGGAGAAAAGGTTTTAAATTTCAGAAAAGTTAAATCAAAGGAAGTGAAAGTGGACTTTGATTTTGATTTTCCAAAATTGAAATTGATTCTTAAAACGTGTTTCAAGGTTTTCAAAGTTTATTGGTTGGAAAGTTTTTAAGGAAGGTACTAAAAGTTTGAATACTATTGTGTTTGCATTTGTTCTTCATTTTTTTTCTTAAACAGGGTTGTTGATTAGATTGCTCAAGGTTCAGCACAAGCCTCCTGCTTGTGGGAGGTGGTTTTTCAACCACAAAGGGACCTGGATGTAGGTCTCTTAGGTAAAAATCCTTTTCCTTTTTCATTTTTTCGTTTTATTGGGTGATTTATGTGATTTGCTTGAAAAGTTGCTAAGTTTGTGTTTAAGGTGTTGGAAATAGCTCATAATAGGATTGTATGCATGTTAGATGCTTATTGAATCAATTTAGTTGAGATTGTTTAAGTGTTTGTTTGAAAAATTTGCATTTTCTGAAATAAAGGGGTGTTTGGATACGGTTTTTAGTTGATAATTGGTGACAAGATTTTGATTTAAAACGTGTTGCAACCACTTATTAGGATAGTTATAGGATGTAATTAGTTAGCTAATCTTTCAGTTTGGAGTTGATTTAAACAATATTACATGGTAAATTTTGCTTGAGTAGTGAAAAACAGTCAAGTGTTCATAGTGACATATTTTGTGTGGAATTGTGCATAAGATTTGTTAATCTGCTAGATACTGGATCCTAGAAAGGTTTGTGAATGCTTTTATGTTGGTTGTCACACTTGTGTGTAAACTATTGGCTTTTGAATCTCAGTCTTGTGCAAGCAATTGAGCTCATAAGCCACCAGACCTAGCTTAGCCTATCAGCAACTTGATTTTTCCTGTTTTGTTTGATTTTGTGGTTGTTGCTTACTTGTTTTCTGTTTCTCTTGACTCCTTGTACTCCAAAGAGTACAAGGGTGCCCTTTGCTCCATCAAAATCAACACCAAATACGAGAACCAAGCTCCTCTTGGTTTGTATTCACAAGTGAATACATATTTTTTTAGTTCATCAGAAACATAAGAGTACCTGGGCACGTTTTGCTTTGAATTTGATCTAATCTTGGTTAAATTTAGATTGTGTTTGAGTTTTTGTGCTTAAAAGGTTACTGAGTTTGGTTTTTAAAAGCTTAAAAAAGAAAAAAAAAATAAAACATCAAAAAGGACGTGGCCAGGACTCGAACCTGCGCCACTCCTCTCACAACACAACACACTCACCACTGCGCCCTTGGGTCTTTGACTGCTAGGGTTTGCTTTTGAAAAATACTTAAGGTGTGTTTGTGTTGTGCTTGTTTAAATAAGTCGTAGCTTATTTTGGTTATTTCAGCTTATTTATTAAGCTTATTTGGTCTAGCCTATTTTTCCTAGGACTTTATTGTCATTTTAGATTTTTCTGTTTAAAAAGTTTATTTTTCCCTTTCTTTATTTATTTATTAGGATTATTTCTAGTTTTAATTTTAGAAAGTAAATTAAAAATAGTAAAAAGTATTTTAAAAATCCAGAAAAATAGTTTTTAGGTTTTAATTTACATTTTTGAGGTTTACATTCCAAAAAGTTTTCAAAAAATCTTATTTTTGATTTTATTTGATTTTAGGGTTTTTTAACAACTTTAGAAATTAATATAAAATTAATAAAAAGGTTTTAGGAACTTTAATTTGCATTTTTGTCTTAGTTAGAATATTTAGGATTTTTGATAATTTTTTAGAATTTATTTATAAACTTTTCATTTTTTGGAATATTTTAATATTATTTTATTAGTAAAAATTCAAAGCTTAATTTTTAACTTTTTTTCATTTTTCCTAGGTTAAGGACACTTAATTAGGAACTTTGTCACTTTCCAAATATTTTTTAGGCTTTTCATTTATTTTTTTAGAATTAATTTAAAATTTAATAGATTTTAATAGTTTTTAGGAGTTTAAAAATAGTTTAATTTGGTTTTAAAATTTTTAAAAATAGTTTTTAGCTTAATTAGGTCATTTTTGAGGTTTACAAACTATAAAATCTTGTTTAGGGCTTTTTAATAATTATAAGTGATTTTTAGGGCTTTAATTAGCATTAAAAAGTCATTATTTAATTAATTAAAAGGTTTTAGCAAGTTTGGATTTTTTGTAAACTCTTAAAATTTTATTGTGGATTTTTAGTAATTTTTAGGTTAAAATTTTAATTTTCGTGGTTTTTACGTTTCTACGTCTTAACTTTCTAGTAGTAGTTTTTGTTAATTTTAATTTTTTTCGTCTTCGTCATTTTCTCTTCTCTTTTCTTCTTAATCAAAAACATTAATCATCAATCCAATCACAACACACGTGCCTCCTCGAGAGAACGATCCCCATTTGGGTCATAACTTGTGGTTTTCCTAAATCACTCGTCGTGCTTACCCTATATTATTGCCTTGTTTTCCTAAACAAGTGTGATTTTACAATTATCATTCTTGGCGCCGCTGCCGGGGAGGCGTGTTGTGTTTTGATTGAACCATTGTTGTTTTCTATATTAGCCATAATAGTATTTGTATTAGTAGCACTCTACTAATACATATTATCGTTTTTCGGTTTTTGTGTGAATATTATTAATATATTGTATACGTAGAACAATAAATTCACAAGTACTCCAAATACGTGAGCAATCACAACCTTGATTCGGGATTTCATCACTCGATCATTGTATTCGAATCTCAAACCAAAGAAAAAAGGCAAAGATAGATAAATACTTTCGTGAAGCTTAATCTTGATAATACAAACTATAAGGTGGGTATAAGGCGGTTGTATTTCACGACCTAAAGGAAAAAGGCTCTTAAGTGCTTTGCGCCGCCTCGTTTCCTCCGCTTGCTTGTGCGTATTTGATTTTGAGAGTGAATCGAGGGTTTTGCCGCCCAAAGTATTATTACATATCATATATATTTTCTTGGTTTCATTTGATTAAACCCTCTTGAACGATTTGGTGTTCCAGCATCGTTCTAAAGTCATCGAAGGCGTTCACTCCACGTGATCGTTTTCATTCCTTGAGGCTTCTTTAATCGAGAGATTTGATTAAGGAGGAGATTTGTGGACTATTGTCTACTTAATACATTTTACCAATTCCAAAAAAAGTTAATACAATCAAAAACCACAAAAAAAATTGAAAAAACACAAAATACCAAAAAGAATCTTCTTTGCTCGCCTCCACGTTGTACGTGACGTTTATGCTCACTCGTAATCAATCAAAACGTGCACGTAAATGCAAGAACAAAACTCCCACTCCAACTCATTCTAGTGAGGAGTCTCCTATTGACGAACCCATTGTACGAGAAGCACCAACCATGGCAAATCGAACTATGATGGAGTTACTTCAAGCACCCACCGAGGGTTATGGAGAAGCTATTGTGATTCCCGCAATCCTTGCGGGAATTTTGAGGTGAAAACAGGTTTGTTGTCCATGATCCAAAACAACAAATTCCGTGGTGATGAGAAGGACAATCCCCACAACCATATCCGCCAATTTAATCGTCTTACCGCCACGTGCAAATTTAAGGATGTCTCGAATGACTCGATTAAGATGATGCTTTTTCCGTATTCCTTAGCGGGGCCCGCTAAAATTTGGTTAGAGAAAGAGCCACCCAATTCTATATTGACGTGGAAGGATCTCGTTTCAAAGTTTGTGAACCAATTTTTTCCGCCCTCTAAGACTACGCATTTGAAGAATGAGATTTCTAAATTTTCACAAGAATCAAATGAAAGTTTTTCTACGGCTTGGAATAGGTTTAAGGAGATGTTACACGAATGTCCTCATCACGGTTTTTCCGACTTACACCAAATAGACACGTTTTACAATGGACTTAATGATTATGAAAGAGATTATTTAAATGTCGCCGCGGGTGGTAATTTTTTGTGTAAAACGGTTGAAGAAGCTTTGGTCATAATTGAGAATAGGTCTAAGGTTTATAGCCCTCGTCACACACCGAGTGTTGCCAAAATGGGCTCGTCATCGTCTCGTAGTATCAATGCTTTACATGATGAGGCAAATGAAGAAAACCGATTTTTTGATAGATTTGCTAACCTTATGTCCCATTGGAAGGCTCAAGAAGCTTCCAATTCCGCTTCGGTTAAAGCGGTTTCTAAGAGTTGTTTGTCGTGTGGGGGAGCTCATGATCTTTCCGAGTGCATTACCGCGGATGGTAACACTTCGAATGCTTTTGTAGCCACGGGAACTTATAACCAAATCGGTCAAGGTTCCCGCCAAAATCAAGCTCCACCAAATCAAAATGCTAATAATTATCGCAACAACAACCAAGGTGGAAATTACCAAGGAAATCAAAGGAATTATAACAAAGGTAATTATCAAAGTGGAAATGGGCAAATTTCTAATCAAAACAAAAACCGTGATTTTCAAAACAATGCCCAAGGTTTTCAAAACGATCACACCAAAAATCTTCAAGGAGAATTTTTGAATTATGCTAAGGCTAATGATGCTAAGTTTGACAATATGCAACGTGAAATGGTTAGCTTAAGGTCCGAGTTGAAAAAGAGCTTAAAAACGAACTTGCTAATGAACTTAAAACTCATGCTAACAAAATGGAAGGAAATGTCACACGACTCCAACAAAATCAACAAAAAATGGAGCAAGGACAACATGAGATTAAGGAAGAGTTGTTAAAAGCGGATGCTAGGCAATCTAAATTTGAGGACCGAATGGCTAAAATGTTTGAAGCTATCATGTGTAAGCCCACTTCTTCGGGTGGTCTTCCTAGTGATACCATCGTGAACCCGAAAGGAGAATTGAAGGTTATTACTACTCGTAGTGGTAAAACTTTCAAAGAACCCATTTCTCGTCCAAGTACTTCTATGGAGAAGGAAAAAGAGAAAGAACCCGAGGTTATGGTTGAAAAGGAGCAAATTACAAGCCCACGAAGTACCGCTCAAACCACACCTACGGTTGAACCAATGCCAATCATGGAACCCGAGATTCCAAGGCCGATGCCTATGCCTACTTTGCCCCAACCCACACCACCTTTACCCTACCCATCAAGACGAGACAAGGAAAAGGCACAAGAACGAAATAATTATCAATTTGAACTCTTTATGAAAATGTTTCGTGACTTGCATTTCAATATAAGTTTTGCCGACGCCTTAGTCATGATGCCTCGATTTGCCGCGAACTTCAAAAGTATGTTGAATAACAAAGAGAAATTACAAAAATCGTCTAGTTGTTCATCGGTTTTTCTAAGCCGCATACCTCAAAAATTCGGTGATCCTGGAAAGTTTTTAATCCCATGTGCTATCCAAGACATGGAAGAATGCTACGCCTTGGCCGATCTTGGTGCTAGTATTAATTTGATGCCTCTTGAGATTTTTAAATCGCTCAATCTTCCAAATCTCACTCCTTCAAGAATGTCAATCGAAATGGCCGATCATTCTACGATTCTAGCTTGTGGAGTTGCCGAGGACGTCTTCGTGAAAGTTGGAAAGTTCTACTATCCTGTAGACTTTATTGTTGTTGACATTCCCATCGATCCTAAAGTTCCGTTAATTTTAGGTCGATCTTTTTTGGATACCTCGAGAGCACTTATCGATGTGCATGCAAGGAAAATCACTCTTCGTTTCAATGAGGAAGAACTCGTCATTAATCCAACCCAAAACTCCACTCTTTCTCATGTGTATTCTATCACATCTTTGTACAATGTCAATCCCATCAAAAGCATTTGCAAAAAGATTTCAAATAGAGTTTTAGGAGTTGTTGAGAAAAATGAAGTTCTGTCCCCTCCGCCGGTGGAGGTTAAGAGTGTTAAGCCTATGATTCCAATCTCGAGTGATTCTTCGGATGATGAATACGTTGATCCCGATGGGGAGGGTTTCTTTGTTGACAAAAGGTTTGAAAACTTACCACCACCTAAGCCAAAAAGATTTCAAAATGTGAGAATTTTTAGTGTGACTAACATTGCTTTAGATACACCAAATATTTTTGACATAATCAAATCGGGTTTTCACAAGGAGAGTGTAAAAGATGAAAAAGGAAAAGATTTTAACTTGAATTTAAAAGATTTTTCTACAACTCTAACTCCGTCATCACCGCGTGTATTGAGTACTACAAGCTCGTCTTCTCCTTTTGACGATGCTTTGTGTGGATTTAGTGTGGGGGAATCCCCTTATGTTCCCTCCCCTTTCTCCACCGAGGACGAGATATTTGATCCTGGAATTGCTTGTATAGGGAAATCTCGGTCTTCCACCGATGCAATAAATGGAAAATCTTTTCATTTGATTGGTGCGAGTCTACCTCGAGTAGCTCAATGTTTGTATGCCTTACCCATTGTCCCACCCTTCTATTTCTTCTCTCCTATTTTCTTCTACCCCATTGGGGTTTGTGTTGGAGTGGCGTTGTTTCGTCTTTCATCCGAAAACAAGGACGCTATCTTTGACCCCGGTATACGTTTATCGGGTTTTTAAAGTACTCCACGTACTTTTGGGCCTTGTTTATCATGTAAGCCCCACCAAAAATTAACCACACCATGATTATCCCTAAATGATCACATTTATGGGGATTCGAGTCGAGCTTTTGACTCGGTTATCAAAAACAAGGTGCCTCGTGGGGGAGACCCATGCTTATCCATGTACATATTATTGCTTTCTAATTAGTTAATGTGAGGGGATTTGTGCCCTTCCAACCTTTGTTCCGTGGTTGTTTGTGCATTGTGTTTTTAGATCATGATCTTCACGATTGGAGCCTCTCGTGTTTCGTTTTATGGGAGCACTCGATCGTTTGCTTTGGAGGCCTTTCTCAATATCCATATGATATATCCTTTTATGTTCTAACCTTAGGTTTATAGCACACTTCATAAACGGCTATTAATTTATTGGTTACACCCTTTCCATGCTAGATTAGGCATTCGACTATGTCTCTAGTATGGGGGTGTTTGCACCCCTAGACTCGAAACATTGAGGACAATGTTTAACTTTAGTATGGGGGGGTGAATAAATACTTGCCTTGCCAAACCTTCACGCTTTCCAAAGTTTATCTTTTTGTTATCATTTTTGTTGCAAATAAGGCTAAAAATGGCCAAATTTTAAAATTTTTCTCATGTTTCATAAGTGTTTGAAGACACGAATGCAGGTTTTCCGATGGCGAGAATAAGAGTAATTTTTGACTCGACCGTGCGTATTGAGCACTTAGCTTTAATTCCTTAACTACACATTAGGCTAAGTCTCTTAATTGAGGACGAGAAATGATAGAGTTAATTATAAGTTACTATGCTAAACGTAGAGTACTCGTATTCTTTCAAAAACTCATGTGTTCTCGTTGTTTGCTTATTCTCCCTTCGCTTGTAAATATTTTTTGCTTAATAAATATTGACTTAGCGGTTTAGTTAGGATTGTTGGGTTTCTAGTAATTTCTAGTAGCTTCCGTGTAATTAAATTGGGAAGACATTAAGGTATCGCCAGCGTCACGGTTTTGAAGTATTGGCACCCGAATAATCGAAAGCTTCACCTAATAATAAGATTTCAAGTGCTCACCAAAATCTAGTAAACAATTTGAAGCCCCACAAGGCCTAAAATCTATGCAAAATTGAAAGTGAATCAAGCCTTAATCTTCGAAGCTTTAAAGATCCAAAATTCGCCTTAGCGTGAGGATATACGTCTTTGGCTAATAAAACCACCGATGAGGCGGATAATAAAAGGCAAGGCAAGACCGAAGTCATAATAAAAGCTTCATGGCGAAGTTGAATAAAAGATGGAGGTAAACCAAAGATAATAAGGCCCTTCCGTTAGGGGGCGTATAAAAGTCTTGGTAATAAGTCTAATGTTCAAAACCGTTATAAAACCACGTTTATCAATTCTTCTTGTCAACTTAATTTTTTAACATCGTTGTCTATTAGGAGGGGTTATTGATTTGATGGTCTTAGTTACACCGTTAGGACTCTATTTTTAGACCTAAATCTCTATTATCGCATAAGTCAATGATGTATCCTCGTGATCATTAAGACATAATAAAATATAAGAGATACAACTTAGGAATAATGGGAGAATAAGTACGTGATTAGGGCATATGAGTAGTGTTAGCATTACTAACTTATAATGACAATTATCTCGTTGCACGCTTGCCATGGAATTAAGGTGAAAATATAGGACGACGAAATTATTTCTAACGAAGCATTTACGTGTTCTTATTCTATGAACCTAAACGTCCCATTTTGCGATGAAAATCATACATTATGTCTAAAACGCAAGTAGTAGTGTAGCTAGTTTATCATTCAATAAATTGAATAAAATTAAATTTTGGAGATGCTTTGATACTTTATTCTAGCATTGCGTGAGGGCACGGCAATGGTTTAGTATGGGGGAGTGATGAGACTGCTTTTATACATGGTCTCATCGTCCAAATCGGGCTTAAATTGCATAAAATATCATTGAATACACCAAATATATGCTCGTGTTTGTTACTTGTGTATTTTTAGGTACGGATATTGAGGAAATGGCAAAAGATCACAAGAATCATTCAAAAACGAACACGGGAAACGAAGCCGCACAATGAACCGGGCCTAAGTTTGGAATTTTGCAAAATGACCCTTGAAGAATTGAAGATTGGCAACTTTAGTCCCTCATCTTTGAAGAACTTGTCAAAAATAACCCTCCAAATGTTATTTGTACAAGTATGGTCCTCCATGTTTGAAGATTGCACAAGATCAGCCCTTGGAAAATCCAAAATATGCATTTGAAGCCCTTATTTCAAGTTTATAAACCTATTGTGCCAATAATGACAATCTGCCAAAGATAAATACAAAGGAAAATATGTTTGATGCTATTTATTACAACATGAAGAAAAGAATAGACCTTGGGGGCCATATTTTCCAAACAACCAAACCTATCCATCCACTCATACCCTGACACCTCAGCACAACCCACCCTCAAACCCATATACCCTACCCGACCCTACCCAGCCCAATCATCCTTTAAAACTAATAACCCGGTTTTATTGATAGCTGGTCAAACCCACTTTCCTTAATTTCCCACCAAAACAGGTTTTTAAAACAAACCTTTTCCTAAAATGGATTAAACCCCCCCCCCATAAACCCTAATTAACCCAGGTACAATTAAACTTAAATCAAGGGGTTTTACCCCCAAACCCTCCAGATCCTTAATTAGTCTTACTCTCACCTAAACCCACATCACCAATCACCACAAGACACACCCATGTGTCTTGTGGGACCTTCCCCTGCCCCGTCTTTTTCACATCAAAACCAATACCCGACCAATTGAACGCCTCATACTCACTCCTTTGTCCCCAAGGCTTAATGGACGCCTGAGATCACTTCTTACAGCCTGGTATCCTTCAGCATCCACATGGGACGATTTTGACTAAAGAAGACCAAGGGTTTTATTGGCATTTCCATCCATTAGGGTTTAGGATGCAGATTTCTTGTATTACTTTATTAAGTTTTCTAGTAATTTCCATAGGCTTGTATAAATAGAGACGTTTGTGTCTCTATTATTTTTGTTCCAGTTTTTTAAGCAAGTCCTTTTAATCCCTTTTTAAAATTAATATAAAGTTTGGTATTTTCCATTGAAACTGTAATTCCTTTTATGTTTTCTTAAAAGTTTGGTATTGGGTTGCTTATATTCTGAGTTCCACATTGCATTTGATACACACTTGTGTGTTTGAAATTTTAGGTTTTGAGAAAAGGTTTTAAATTTCAGAAAAGTTAAATCAAAGGAAGTGAAAGTGGACTTTGATTTTGATTTTCCAAAATTGAAATTGATTCTTAAAACGTGTTTCAAGGTTTTCAAAGTTTATTGGTTGGAAAGTTTTTAAGGAAGGTACTAAAAGTTTGAATATTATTGTGTTTGCATTTGTTCTTCATTTTTTTTCTTAAACAGGGTTGTTGATTAGATTGCTCAAGGTTCAGCACAAGCCTCCTGCTTGTGGGAGGTGGTTTTTCAACCACAATGTTGGAAATACGTTTTTACGTATTTAGAAAGGATCGGTCACTCCAATGATATTGGGCTCGTGATCCAATATAGCCCATATAGCCCACATGTAGGGTGGGCTATATAAACCCCCCTCCTAGCATGTTAGGAGGGGTTGTTGATTCACTTCCACATTCATTAATCACATTTCCATCTTTCTCTTAACTCTTTCCTTTCTCTCTCTTCTTTCTCTCTCTAAAGTTCTTCCATTTATCATCATTCAATAGATAATCCACACATTCCATAATCCTTAGAAAATATCGATCCTACAATTGGTATCAAGAGCATGGTTGATTCTTTGGATTAACACGTTTTATCTATTGATTTGGTGGTAAAGTTTCTTTCTTTTACAATTGTTTTTCTTTCTTTATTTCGTCTAATTTTTTCTTTAAGCTCAAGGTGTTAAAATTTATTTTTATAAAATCTTTGATAAAATTTTTTTATCAAAATTTTTATATATTGATTTACTTGGTCAAAATCTTTGTTCTTATTCTTTTGTCCCGAAGAATCTGTGATAACAGTTGAGTTGCGTGTTTAGTTATTAAACAGTATCAGTTTTTACTTATTTTTTTTTTGTATTCTCAAAAGTATCAGTAAAATTTTTATTTTTTTTAAATTGTTATTTTTTTTCTTTCACTTTTTGTAGCTTACTGTATCTGCTGCATCAACCTTTTTCAATGCATCTTTTGTGTCTAAAAAGGGTTTAACTTTCCGATGCTTTTCTTTTTCGTCCTATTCCGATAAAAAGTTGCCTGTTTCAGATAAGTTTTCTGATTGTAACATCACCAGGTTTGTACTTTGACATATCGATCGCAATAACCGAAAGGTTCTACTTTGCGATCACCTTATTCCGACACCCTTATTCCGACGTGGGTTGCGATTGCACTTTGCAATCGTGATTGCGACGGGTTTAAGGATAAGTGAGTCGAAACTCTGCCCAAATTTTTTTAAACACATTCCGATGGTGAGTCTTTGATGTTGCGATGAAAATGGTAAATATTGCGATGGAAAAGTATTTAATTATTGCGATGAAAGTTTGAGAATATTGCGATGGGTTGGACTGTATTGCGATGGAATGTCTTTTAAGATATTGCTATAGAAAAGTTGACTCTAATTAAAATTCGACTCAAAACCAAAAACAGACCTTCGACTAACCACAAGCAACCCTCGACACCTTTTAAAATCAACAGCTTGATTTTTTATTTTTTTCTTTTTCTTTCAAAACCATTACTTGGACTCAACAACAAGTCAAACAGTGACTCAAAACCAAAACACAACACTCGACTGGTCCTCTCACAAGACTCGGGACACTCGACCCTCAACAAAACCAACAGATCCACCAACCCACACCCTCTTTCTCGAACAACTCTCGAACAAAAGTCTCGAACAAAAACTCAATTACACCTACTCGAAGACCCCACAAAACTGACTCAATTACACCTACTCGAACAAAAGACTCGAAGACCCAACGAAACTGACTCTCGTTCTCACACGCCAACTCGAATAGACGAAGACTCGTTCACTCGAATAGACGAAGACTCGAAGCCTCGACAAACCTGAATCAGACTCTGACTCTTAACTCAGAACATCAAAACCAAGATCTCAATTTAAGATTCGGTTCCATCTTCCTTAGAAGAATCAAGATCGTTGTGATCTATTCAACCAGAATCTCATCATCATCGATCTGTAATTGATTTTCGAAATTAAAGAAGATTGATAACAAGATTGTTTCAATCAAGTTCTTATTTCGGTTAATTACACGAAAACTGACATGCAACAATCAATTTAATTTAACCTACCCGAGACCTTGATTATAAAGATCTTGCTGCAACTATTTGAAGCCATTGTTTGATGTCACGGTCTTGATCTTTTGAGGAGATAAACAGGCGAATGTGTTGGAGATTAGTGAGATTAGAGAGACTGAGTATTATTTTGAGAGAGAGATTAGGAAATGGGATGGTGAGAGTTTCTGTGTTGAAGAGAGAGAGAGTCATGGTTGGGGGCGGCATAAACAAAGCAATAGAGTAGTTTGAGGAGGTTTTTTTTTTGTTTAAAGAAAGTGAAAGGTCTGCCACATTTTTAGCTATAAATTTAAGTATATATTAATTGAGTGGGACGGAGAAAACAAAGCGATTGACTGCCACGTTTTTCAATATGTCTTCCACGTTTGCAATTTCTTTTAAATATTTGTGTTACACGTGTACGTTTTGTTTTCACACAATTGTGTAAGTGACCTGGTGGGCGCCCTATGTGTTAGATTTTTTTCAAGTTTTTTTTTTTTTTATATATTGAGTGAGTTTCCGTATTTTTTTTAAAACAACCGTATTTTCATTTCTTTTAAATATTGTGTGGTACGTTTTGTTTTTAAACAATTGTGTCCTCATTTTATTGATTTTAAATATCTTTTTAACAAAGTGAGGCGTACGTTTTTTTTTTTTTTTTTTTTTAAAAAAAAAAATATTGGGTCTTCACTTTATTTCGTGCAAGTGAGATTAGTATTATTTGTAGTAGGTGACTAGGGTTATTTTGACTTAGGTCGGGTTTAGTTAGTTTGTAGAACCGAAGTTATTAGACCTATTAGTTTTCGTTTATTTTATCATCGTTTGAGCCGACAACAACTTTTGAGCCGTGTAAAGAGATATATATTATTAAACGAGGATTTTTAAGATTTTTTTACCAGTTTTTTCATTCGTTTTGTCATATTTCGTGAATTTCTGTCTGTACACTTCTTCAAGAACTGCAAAATCACGACAACAACCACAAAATTCAATGGATCTTTTGAAGTCGACATCGAACGAGGGAGAATCGCATCAAATGAAAGTTAAAGCTAGAGAAACTAGAATGACTTTATTTCGACCACTTCGGTCTCATCTGTCGAACATTTCTCTACTTAAAGAAGGAAGCGGTTTTGTGACACTCTTCGGTCAAGATCGTACCATTTTCGTTCACCAAATGCTCATCAAATTTAACCAACTACGAGAACAGATCAACAAAGAAGACATTAATCAAATTGAATCCTCACATTTACTTCAAGTTCTAGAGCAACATTTTTCGAGTTTCTTTCATTTTGATCCTGCCAAGGTTGAAGCTTCAACGATCTGCCAATCATTCTTTGAAGACACACAAATCGAGGTTAAAGACTTCAGTGATAGATTGCTCAATTTCATGAAATCTATTGCACTTTTGATTTATGAAAGTTCACAACTTCAACTAGAGCATGATAGTAGAATACAAGAAAATCCGATGCAGATGCCAGAGAAAACAAATTGTCTTACGAATGACTCAAAGGAGACCACCTCGGTTAACACTGATAGCAGCATCATTTCATCACACCAACATGATTCAAGCATGCATAACGAAGAGCCAATAGTTGGGGTACAAGTGAATCCTGTATCTAACAATGATTTACAACATGTTGAGCATTCCGACTCTATTTATGCCGAACATGGGATGGAAAAGAGTGATAGCAATACCACTTCTGATTCATCCGATGTGAATCATAATGAGGGAGAAAATGATCAGAATGCTAAAGATCATGATATGTGCTTTATGACTGCTACGTTAACAAATTCTGCTTCTAGGATTAAAGAGCTTGAAACAATTTTAGCTCAGCAATCAAAAGAGCTTGAGGATGCCAAGATTGAATTTTCGAAGAAAACGGAGAAATTTGAAACATATTTTGAAAAACTTGAAAAGTCAAACGTTGTTCTTGAACGAAAATTGGATCAAACAGTTCTAGATTCTAAAGCTGAAAAGGATAATCTTTTGAAACAAATTAAGTTGCTTGAATCTAAGTTGGCATCCCAAGATGAATTGTTCAAAGAAAATGAGATCTTAAAGGCTCAAGTTCAGGAAAAGGTCTTTGCTATAGCTGCGTTGAAAAACGATTTGAGGAAAACTAAAGGACCTAGTGTGGACACTAAGCTTGAAAAACCATCAATCTTGGGGAAACCGCCTACAAATCTGTTCGTCAGACAACCGACTGTCAGACAACCTACTGCATTTAGATCCGAGCGACCACAATCCTCGAGACCGTGGTTTGCCTCCCAAGTTGATTTGGTTCATTTTCCTAGACCCGTCACTCCACCATCTACGCCCAATGTGATTAAAACAGCTTTTGCAAGACCTAATCACATGATTGCCCCTAATTTCCCTAGACATAGTCCAAAGAATACGTCTGGAACTAGTTCAAATGACGTTCGCCATACTTTTGGTCTAAGGGAAGCTAAGCAAAAGACACAAGTAAGAGATAGGAATTTCAAACCTAGTCAGATGCCTTCTAGTTTACCTAACACTGCTAACCGTAACATGTCACATCCTAGGAGCATCAATCAATCATCTAGGAATTCTAGATCTTACTCGGACATTAAATATGCTACTTGTAAAACATGTAGAAAATGTGTCTTTACGGCAAATCATGATTCTTGTATCAAGAAACTACTTAATGAGGTGAACTCCCGTGCTAGACTTAAATCCCAGTGGGTTGCCAAAATCAAACCCATTGGTAAAATGTGGCGCCCCACTGGTAGAACTTTCACTCTTGTAGAAAACGAGTGCCCTTTAACTAGGATAGTCTCAGATTCTATTAAGAATACTAGGGAGGAAAATGAAAAGGAGGATACATCACTTAAGCCTGAACTTAAGGTTTTCTATAAAAGGAAACGTTTACCAGCTAAGACAAGTGAATCATCTCCTCAGGTCACCTCTAGCACAAGAAAAGAAAACTGTGAACCCCCACTTGCTTCTAAGATAGATATCGCTAACCCATATCAAAGCATGCAAATTCCAAATGAGAATGCAGGTACCAAAGAGGATGTTCCAAAAGAACGAAGCGGTCCCATCATTGTATACCATTCAATTAAGGACACTCTCAGAGTTTGGTTGCTAAAGAAGCTGATATCTAAGAAACAAGTGTCTCAGGGGATTTCCAGTTAAGCTTACAGTGTAAAGGACTTACAGTCACATAACAGACTGTAACTCGCTCTCAAAAGACAGGAAAGTTCATCCCGATGATGACTTATCCTCAAAACGAGAAATTAAATTTTCTCGGACACGAGCTTACATTTTAAACTATTCAAGGGTTTTAAGCTCGTGTAAAGGACTTATAGTCACATCACAGACTATAACTCGATCTTCAAAGAAAGGAAAGTTTATCGCCGATGGTAAACTTATCCTAACAACGAGAATTTAATTTTTCTCGGGCATGAGCTTATATAAAAAACATTCCAAGTTTTTAAGCTCATGCATGATGGATCCTCGTTAAATGACAGACGACGACCCGGACTTCAGAGACAGGGAAGTTTATCTACGCAACGATAACTTACCCTCTTAACAAGAAATTAAGTTTTCTTGGACACGAGCTTATCCTAAAACCATTCAAAGGTTTTAAGCTCGTGTATAAGGCTTATAGATAAATGACAGTCTGTAATCCGTTCTTCAAATAAAGGAAAGTTTATCGCCGATGATAAACTTATCCTTACAACGAGAAATTAATTTTTCTCGGGCATGAGCTAATAATAAAAACATTCGAAGTTTTTAAGCTCATGCACAATGACTTACAGTTAAATATCAGACTGTAACTCGGACTTCAATTTTAGGAAAGCTTATCTTTAAAGATAGCTTATCCTCGTAACGGGAAATTAAATTTTCTCGGTCATGAGCTTGTATTAAAACATTCCAGGTTTTAAGCTCAGAAAGGAAAGTGAATCTTTTAAATAAGAGAACTTTTCCTCATAACGAGAAATTCACCTTTCTCGGTCATGAGCTTTACGTTAAAACATTCAAAGTTTTTCAAGCTCATGAAAACGACTTCTAAGTAAATGTCAGCTTAGAACTCGTTCTTCAGTTAAAAGGAAAGTTTATCGCCGATGGTAACTTATCCTTAACAACGGGAAGTTTACAACTTCTCGGACTTGAGCTCGTTTTGTAAGATATTCAACATCTTAAGCTCAAGTAATTGGTTTTCAAAACGTTGAACACAATTTTTCGAGAATTTCTCAAAAAGGTTTTTCTAAATCTTTCAAAATTGTGTGTTCAAAAAATGTTTTGATAAAAAGAGCATGTCTTCTGGAATCGATAATATTTACGATACTAGAAATGTCATTCAATAATGACACGGGGTTGTAAATAAAGTTCGAGCAGAAGTTCAAATGTTTTAAAACATGCTCAAAATGGCTTGCTATTATTTCAGATAGTAACCCGCTTTTCATACTCAAGTCAAGCATTTCACCGGAAAGCTTTGACTCAACAACGGGAATTCATTTTCTCGGGCATGGTTTACTTTATAACCATGTAAGGGATTGTGTTTACGTAATAACACAATCTAACACGAATATATGTACGTGTCAGTGCATTTATTTGTTAAAACAAGAGAAATCTTGTTTTTATGAAGTTATCATCTCCACCAACCGTAGCAATTTACAATTGATATCTACATACTCGACGATGCGACTACTCAGACGGCGACTACAGCTCTTTCAATAGAACACGGGTCAGCAATTGAGGGGGAGCAATTGTCCAGCAATCAGAATCTTTGACGCCGAAAGTGCCAAATTCACATGTTGGTGTCAAGACAACGATATCAATCAAATGGAGTCAAGAGATAACTTCAGACGTGATGAGGCGACCAACATTCGTGAACAAGAACCATGTGCTTCTTTCATATGATGTTCTTCATCATTCAGGTCCAACCTCATAAATTGCTAATCTTGTGAATTCATTATCATATATGATCTTTGCACGTGATAAATACCTTACACTTGTGTATAAAAGGTATTTAATTTACGTTTCAAGTACACCCTCATTAATTTGAGGGGGAGCTTGTGTAATTCATGAAAGATAATTGGATTTGCATTTTTCTTCCCAAATTTTTCTTAAAATGCTATTAAATCAATTGATATTAAAAACATCGATTGGGTTAATATTTTTAATATGGGGGAGAAAATGTGATTTAATATGGGATATGATCAATCATAAATGGTTTGACTTAACGTGATAGCTCATCCCGACATGTGCGAAATGTTTTCGGATATCGTGGCATATGTTAAGGGGGAGAAAAATGGATTTGCACTTCAAAATGGATTTCATGGTGACATATACTTACCCAAAACATCTCTATTCACGACGGTGAAGATTGTGGTGACATAAGGATGGAAGGATAGGTTAAAGTCCAATGATTCCTCTAGAACCGGAGGAATCTTCCCAAGGACATTCCATAGCTAGAAATAGTAGTCCTTAGGAAAGATGGAGAAAGATTGTGAACGTAGCTGAATGCCGACCAAGTACTTAAGTTAGCACTGGAACAATCACAACAAGGTGCTAGTGATGACGTATTGGTAAGCATTGAAGGGGTTGAAGAATGAAAAAGAATTGTAAAGATAAAGGGTGTAAAGAAAGAAGCCCTCCTTACAACTTAGGCAGAAACCGGGTCAATACATATGCTATTAAGATCATTGTTTAATGATTCTTGATATTGAAGACAGACATCATGGACCCAGTGATGCAAAGCACAACCCATCCCAGCTAACTCAGATATCTCTTAAAAGATATTTGTTTTAATCACACGGAGACAACACGTCATCTATTGATTTATTCACCCCGAATAAATTGGTATTGAAAAGGTGGCACTCCTCTCCAGCCTCCGATCACTAAAATCCAAAGTGCACGATCGAGTCTAGAGCCATTTGAGATCATTAAATATCTCATTAGGACACACTTTCATAATTCCTTGCTTCTTCATACACTGTGAAAAGTAAGAAAGATCTTAAGAGTCCTACGCAAAATCTTCATGATCTTGCCTGAACATCCGAGTAATACGAAAGTATTTACAATGAAGATGGAAATCCTTCTTGAGCGAATATCAAAAAGCTCATGGTAGGTGACTTGTGTGATTCTTTATGAATCAAACTTGTGATAACTAGAAAGCAACGGCTGTTTAATTCTTAACTGAATTTAAACACGTTCCAGGCCTCTACGCAATATCTCAGTGATCTTGCCAGAACACTCAGAGTGATACCTTTGTGTTCACGGTGATGAGTGGAAATCCTTCTAGTGTTAACCTCAAACAGCACTTGGTAGGTAACTTGCAAGATTCTATACGAATCAAGCTCGTGACAACTGGAAAGCAACGATGGTGCGGTTCTTAATTGAATTTCACTTGTTCCAGGAACATGAATTGACGGCTTCAAATCATGCGGATATTATTATCCAAATGATTCACTCTTTATGTTCGCAGTCAGCTTTGGACGGTCGAATAAAGAGAACGGGTTTACCCGCAAAATCCTGTCAGGAAGTTACTTAATTGAAACTATCCGTCACGGGTACGATATCTAATATCGTCCAACGGTCTTCACCGACCGGAGGTAAAATGCTACCGATTTAGAATGAAATGTTCAAAGCCATTTCTTTCGTGTCTACTTATGTTGCGGCATTTGAAGACGGTGGCGTTGCGGAATCCAAGAAGAAGTCGTCTCCACATGCTTATACTGCATACACTCAGTACTTCAACGAATTCAAGAAAGTCTGAAGGTCAAGTCTTCCGCTGTATCAAACTCTGAAGCTTTCAAGAATTATAAAGGTATAAGTGTGTGGAACATGAAGTCACGAAGAGGCGAATATCACAAGTGATGAATGCACAAGGTCAAGGCAAGAGAACATGCTCAAGACTAAAGTCAAAGATCTCATCAGCATATTCACAAGAACAAGATCGAAGACTCAAGCATAGTATGCTAGGTTTAAGATTTTGTAAAATGGTGTGACCTCCCTTTGGGGGAGATTGTTGGAAATACGTTTTTCCAAGGAAACTCTCGGTCACATCATTATTAGCATAGATCACGAGCTTTAGACTATTTAGGACATTGTAACTTGGAGTGACCTCCCTTTGGGGGAGATTGTTGGAAATACGTTTTTATGTATTTAGAAAGGATCGGTCACTCCAATGATATTGGGCTCGTGATCCAATATAGCCCATATAGCCCACATGTAGGGTGGGCTATATAAACCCCCCTCCTAGCATGTTAGGAGGGGTTGTTGGTTCACTTCCACATTCATTAATCACATTTCCATCTTTCTCTTAACTCTTTCCTTTCTCTCTCTTCTTTCTCTCTCTAAAGTTCTTCCATTTATCATCATTCAATAGATAATCCACACATTCCATAATCCTTAGAAAATATCGATCCTACACACAAAGGGACCTGGATGTAGGTCCCTTAGGTAAAAATCCTTTTCCTTTTTCATTTTTTCATTTTATTGGGTGATTTATGTGATTTGCTTGAAAAGTTGCTAAGTTTGTGTTTAAGGTGTTGGAAATAGCTCATAATAGGATTGTATGCATGTTAGATGCTTATTGAATCAATTTAGTTGAGATTGTTTAAGTGTTTGTTTGAAAAATTTGCATTTTCTGAAATAAAGGGGTGTTTGGATACGGTTTTTAGTTGATAATTGGTGACAAGATTTTGATTTAAAACGTGTTGCAACCACTTATTAGGATAGTTATAGGATGTAAGTTAGCTAATCTTTCAGTTTGGAGTTGATTTAAACAATATTACATGGTAAAATTTGCTTGAGTGGTGAAAAACAGTCAAGTGTTCATAGTGACAGATTTTGTGTGGAATTGTGCATAAGATTTGTTAATCTGCTAGATACTGGATCCTAGAAAGGTTTGTGAATGCTTTTATGTTGGTTGTCACACTTGTGTGTAAACTATTGGCTTTTGAATCTCAGTCTTGTGCAAGCAATTGAGCTCATAAGCCACCAGACCTAGCTTAGCCTATCAGCAACTTGATTTTGCCTGTTTTGTTTGATTTTGTGGTTGTTGCTTACTTGTTTTCTGTTTCTCTTGACTCCTTGTACTCCAAAGAGTACAAGGGTGCCCTTTGCTCCATCAAAATCAACACCAAATACGAGAACCAAGCTCCTCTTGGTTTGTATTCACAAGTGAATACATATTTTTTTTAGTTCATCAGAAACATAAGAGTACCTGGGCACGTTTTGCTTTGAATTTGATCTAATCTTGGTTAAATTTAGATTGTGTTTGAGTTTTTGTGCTTAAAAGGTTACTGAGTTTGGTTTTTAAAAGCTTAAAAAAGAAAAAAAATAAAACATCAAAAAGGACGTAGCCAGGACTCGAACCTGCGCCACTCCTCTCACAACACAACACACTCACCACTGCGCCCTAGGGTCTTTGACTGCTAGGGTTTGCTTTTGAAAAATACTTAAGGTGTGTTTGTGTTGTGCTTGTTTAAATAAGCCGTAGCTTATTTTGGTTATTTCAGCTTATTTATTAAGCTTATTTGGTCTAGCCTATTTTTCCTAGGACTTTATTGTCATTTTAGATTTTTCTGTTTAAAAATTTTATTTTTCCCTTTCTTTATTTATTTATTAGGATTATTTCTAGTTTTAATTTTAGAAAGTAAATTAAAAATAGTAAAAAGTATTTTAAAAATCCAGAAAAATAGTTTTTAGGTTTTAATTTACATTTTTGAGGTTTACATTCCAAAAAGTTTTCAAAAAATCTTATTTTTGATTTTATTTGATTTTAGGGTTTTTTAACAACTTTAGAAATTAATATAAAATTAATAAAAAGGTTTTTGGAACTTTAATTTGCATTTTTGTCTTAGTTAGAATATTTAGGATTTTTGATAATTTTTTAGAATTTATTTATAAACTTTTCATTTTTTGGAATATTTTAATATTATTTTATTAGTAAAAATTCAAAGTTTAATTTTTAACTTTTTTTCATTTTTCCTAGGTTAAGGACACTTAATTAGGAACTTTGTCACTTTCCAAATATTTTTTAGGCTTTTCATTTATTTTTTTAGAATTAATTTAAAATTTAATAGATTTTAATAGTTTTTAGGAGTTTAAAAATAGTTTAATTTGGTTTTAAAATTTTTAAAAATAGTTTTTAGCTTAATTAGGTCATTTTTGAGGTTTACAAACTATAAAATCTTGTTTAGGGCTTTTTAATAATTATAAGTGTTTTTTAGGGCTTTAATTAGCATTAAAAAGTCATTATTTAATTAATTAAAAGGTTTTAGCAAGTTTGGATTTTTTGTAAACTCTTAGAATTTTATTTTGGATTTTTAGTAATTTTTAGGAATTTTTAAGTTAAAATTTTAATTTTCGTGGTTTTTACGTTTCTACGTCTTAACTTTCTAGTAGTAGTTTTTGTTAATTTTAATTTTTTTTGTCTTCGTCATTTTCTCTTCTCTTTTCTTCTTAATCAAAAACATTAATCATCAATCCAACTCACAACACACGTGCCTCCTCGAGAGAACGATCCCCATTTGGGTCATAACTTGTGCTTTTCCTAAATCACTCGTCGTGCTTACCCTATATTATTGCCTTGTTTTCCTAAACAAGTGTGATTTTACAATTATCAATTATCCCTAAATGATCACATTTATGGGGATTCGAGTCGAGCTTTTGACTCGGTTATCAAAAACAAGGTGCCTCGTGGGGGAATTCTCATGCTTATCCTTGTAAATATTATTGCTTTTTAGATTAACCTAATGAGGGGATTTCTGCCCTTCCAACTCGTTGTTTCCGTGGTTGTTTGTGCATTGTGGTTTTTAGATCATGATCTTCACGATTAGAGCCTCTCGTGTTCGTTTCATGGGAGCACTCGATCGTTTGCTTTGAAGATTTCTCAATATCCAAATGATATATCCTTTTGATGTTCTAACCTTAGGTTATTAGCACACTTCATAAACTGCTATTAATTTATTGGTTACACCCTTTCCATGCTAGATTAGGCATTCGACTACGTCTCTAGTATGGGGGTGTTTGCACCCCTAGACTCGGAACATTAAGGACAATGTTTAACTTTAGTATGGGGGGGGTGAATAGATACTTGCCTTGCCAAACCTTCAGGCTTTCCAAAGTTTATCGTTTTGTTGCAAAATAAGGCTAAAAATGGGCAAATTTTAAAAATTTTCTCATGTTTATAAGTGTTTGAAGACACGAATGTAGATTTTCTGATGGCGAGAATAACAGTAATTTTTGACTCGACCGTGCGTGTTGAGCACTTAGCTTTGATTCCTTAACTATACATTAGGCTAAGTCTCTTAAATGAGGACGTGAAATGATAGAGTTAATTATAAGTTACTATGCTAAACGTAGAGTACTCGTATTCTTTCAAAAACTCATGTGTTCTCGTTGTTTGCTTATTCTCCCTTCGCATGTAAATATTTTTTGCTTAATAAATATTGACTTAGCGGTTTAGTTAGGATTGTTGGGTTTCTAGTCTTTTCTAGTAGCTTCCGTGTAATTAAATTGGGAAGACATTAAGGTATCGCCAGCGTCACGGTTTTGAAGTATTGGCACCCTAATAATCGAAAGCTTCACCTAATAATAAGATTTCAAGTGCTCACCTAAATCTAGCAAACAATTTGAAGCCCCACAAGGCCGAAAAATCTATGCAAAATTGAAAGTGAATCAAGCCTTAATCTTCGAAGCTTTAAAGATCCAAAATTTGCTTTAGCGTGAGGATATACGTCTTTGGCTAATAAAACCACCGATGAGGCGGATAATAAAAGGCAAGGCAAGACCGAAGTCATAATAAAAGCTTCATGGCGAAGTTGAATAAAAGATGGAGGTAAACCAAAGATAATAAGGCCCTTCCGTTAGGGGGCGTATAAAAGTCTTGGTAATAAGTCTCATGTTCAAAACCTTTATAAAACCGTGTTTATCGATTCTTCTTGTTAACTTAATTTTTTGACATCATTGTCTATTAGGAGGGGATATTGATTTGATGGTCTTAGTTACACCGTTAGGACTCTATTTTTAGACCTAAATCTCTATTATCGCATAAGTCAACAATGTATCCTCGTGATCATTAAGACATAATAAAATATAAGAGATACAACTTAGGAATAATGGGAGGATAAGTACGTGATTAGGGCATATGAGTAGTGTTAGCATTACTAACTTATAATGACAATGATCTCGTTGCATGCTTGGTATGGAATTAAGGTGAAAATCGAGGACGACGAAATTATTTCTAACGAAGCATTCACGTGTTCTTATTCTATGAACCTAAACGTCCCATTTTGCGATGAAAATCATACATTATGTCTAAAACGCAAGTAGTAGTAATAGTAGTAGTGTAGCTAGTTTATCATTTCAATAAAGTGAATAAAATGAATTTTGGAAGTGCTACGATACTTTATTCTAGCATTGCGTGAGGGCACGGCAATGGTTTAGTATGGGGGAGTGATGAGACTGCTTTTATACATAGTCTCATCGTCCAAATCGGGCTTAAAATGCATAAAATATTATTAAAACTGCCAAATATATGCTCGTGTTTGTTACTTGTGTATTTTTAGGTACGGATATTGAGGAAATGGCAAAAGATCACAAGAATCATTCAAAAATGAACACGGGAAACGAAGCCGCACAATGAACCGGACCCAAATCTGGAATTTCCAAAATGGACCTTGAAGAATTGAAGATTGGCAACTTTAGTCCCTCAACTTTTGAAGATTAACACTTTATTCCCCTCAAATATTCATAATTATGAATAGGGTTCCTAAAGTTTGATATATTACAAGATCAGTCCTTGAAGAATCCAATAATTGCATTTGAAGCCCTTGGAAAAAGTTGTAAACAAGTTGTGCCATTTTTGACAAGAGGACCAAAGTTGTCACAAGTGTAATGGGGCGTTGTTAGCCATTTAATACAAAGTGAAGGAAAAGGAAAACTTCAGGGGTCCATATTGCCAAACAACCAAACTCTCACCACCAACCAAAAGATGCCACCTCAGCTTGACCCACCCATACCCTACCCAGTCCAAACCCGTAACCCACCCAATACCAGGTTTATTTAATAAACCTGGTCAAACCCACCAGTAAACCCCACTTATTTTCCCACTTAGCACTTAATTTAAAAAGCTAAAACCCTATTTCGGATTAAACCATCCCCATTATCCAAATAAACCCTAAAAAACCCAGTTTTAATCACCTTAATTTTTAACCCAAACCCCAAAATTACCTTGGGGTTTTACTCACAACCCCACTCCCAACACCACAACTCACCCAGAAAACGACCCTTGTACCTTTTGTCCCCTCAACAACCTACCCACATCACATGAGAAGATGAAGACAAAGTGGGAACAACAATCCAATGGCTCCAAATCCTTCCTTTCTCCCAAAGGAACTCTATGAACGTCCAAGATCAAGATTCCAACAGCTGGCTATCACATGGGTTCATTTTGACCCAAATTTCAATCAAAAGTCCAAGGGCTATATTGGAATTCCATGTATTAGGGTTTATCATTTGTTTAGTTTCTAGTAGATTCTGTAGGCTATTATATAAAGCCATAGGACTTTACATTTTACTTTGTTCCAGTTTTTTTAAGCAAATCCTTGTAATGCCTTTTTAAATTAATATAAAGTTTGGTATTTTCATTGAAATTGTAATTCCTTTTATCTTTTTTAAAAGTTTGGTATTGGATTGCTTAGATTCTGAGTTTCATTGATATTGTATAAACACTTTGTGTTTATTTGAGTTTCAAAAAGGTTTTTCAAAGGTTTTAAATTGGGTTCAAATTTCAGAAATCAGAGACTCCAAAGAAGTGAAAGTGGACTTGGAGGTTTTGATTTGTCAATTTGAACTTGTTTAAAACGTGTTAAGTTTCAAGGTTTTTTGGTTTCAAGGTTTTAAAAGTTTCAGAAAATCAGAAATACAAGTGTGTATTTGTTTGGTAATTTTTCTTAGCAGGTTTTCACTTGCTTGTTGTCCAAGGTTCTGCATAGGCCCTAGCCTATTTGGAGGTGGTTAAGCAACCACTAAGGGACCTGGATGTAGGTCCCTTAAGGTAGTTCCTTCTTTCCCTTTTCAATTTTCAGTTATTTATGTAATTTGGCATGATTATGTGTGCAAGTGTTAAAGTGAAAGTTTGAAGTTTGTTTAACCTGTTTAAAGGTTTTTATGCATGATAGTTTGAGTTTGAATCAGTTTGGGTAGGTTTTAAAAAGATTTGCTTTGTTAAATTGATTTTCAGTCACTTAAAGGGGTGTTTGGATTAAGGGATTAGCCAAGAACTTTGATAAGATTATTGTGTTAAGTCCTGGTTAAATACACTTCTTAGGTGATTGGTTTGTGATAAATGTGCTTAAGTTTCTGTTTGGGTAGAGTTTGAACACTTGTGCATGCTAAACATTGGGATATCATAGCTAAAATCAGCAAGTGTATTCTTCTGCTCATTTTTGTAATATTTTTGCCTTAAATCTTGTAAGCTGCTAGTTAATAGGTTGCTTAAGGTTTGTTAATTTGTTATATGCTGTTTGGTTGACTCATTTGCTAGATATTGGCCTTTAAAATTCAAATTTGTGCAAGTAGATTTTGTCATTTGTGCATCAGGAACATAGGCTTTTTCAGAAACCTTATTTGCTCTTTTGTGTTTGATTTGTGTGTTGCTTGTGTGTTTTTTGTTGTTTTTGACTCCCTACACTCCAACTGAGTGTAGGGGTGCCCCTATTGTCCAACAAAACAGCATCAAGATCAAAATCAAGTCCTCTTGATTTCAATCTTCACAAGTGAAGAAGTCTTTTTCTTTGTGTTCTTAACAAGTTCATCTGAGCACGTTTTGGTTTCCAGTTAGCTTTAATCTTTGTTATTTTGGATTTGATTTGTGTTTTTAAGTGATTAAATAGTATAAGGTTTGAGTTTTTAAAGTTTAAAAAGAAAAAAAAAATAAAAAGTAAAAAGGACGTGGCCAGGACTCGAACCTGCGCCACTCCTCCCACACACCAACGTCTTAACCATTGCGCCCTTGGGTCTTTTACTGATAAAGACTCAAACACTTATTTATTTAAAGGGATTGTGTGTTGGCTTTTCAAAAATAAGCCGTAGCTAAATAAGCCATTCCAGGCTTATTGGCTTAGCTTATTAGCTCAGTTTCATTTTTCCTAGGTTTATAATTAGGTTAGGGATTTTTCTAGCTAAGTTTTAATTTTTTCTCTTTCTTTATTTATTTTTTATTAATTTTTATTTAGCCGTATTTAGATAATTAGTTTAAAAATAGGAAAAAGCATTTTAAAATCCAAAAAATAGTTTTTAGGTTTTTATTTATATTCTTGAGGTTTACATCAAAAAAAGTTTTCAAAAAGTCTTTTTTTTAATTTTATAGGATTTTAGGGTTTTTAACCAACTTTAAAATTTAATATAAAATTATTAAATAGGTTCTAGAAACTTTTAATTGCATTTTTGTCTTAGTTATAATATTCTAGATTTTTGGTAATTTTTTAGATTTTTTTATAAACTTTGAATTTTTTTGATTATTTTATTATTATTTTATTATTAAAAATTGAATGTTTAATTTTTTAAGTTTTTTCATTTTTCCTAGATTGTAGACACATAATTAGGAGTTTTGTCACTTTCCAAATATTTTTAGGACTTTTCATTTATTTTCTAGAATTAATCTAAGTTTTAATTGATTTTAATAGTTTTTAAGTGTTTAAAAATAGTTTAATTTGGTTTTAAAATTTTAAAAAATACTTTTTAGCTTAATTAGGTTATTTTTGAGGTTTACAAACTTTAAGATCTTGTTTAGGGCTTTTTAATAATTAATTGTGATTTTTAGGGCTTTAATTAGCATTAAAAAGTCATTATAAAATTAATTAAAAGGTTTTAGAAAGTTTTGATTTTTTGTAAACTCTTAGAATATTATTGTGGATTTTTAGTAAATTTTAGGAATTTTTAGGTTAAAATTTTAATTTTGGCACTATTTACGGTTTTACGTGAACGCGTTTTCGTCTTAGCTCGATCCGTCTTCGTATCCGTCTTTTCTTTCTCATTTCTATTTTCCTTTCTTTTCGTCTTAATAAAATCATCAATCAAAATCAATTCAATTCACAACACACTAGCCTCGTCGAGAACGAACTCACTTCATTGGGTCATAACTTGTGGTTTTCCTAAATCACTCGTTAATACTTACCCTAATTACCTTGTTTTCCTAAACAAGTGTGATTTTACAACAATCAAGTACCCTTAAGATCGTACGTACTAGTTAAAACTTTCCTAATATAGCATGATTACGAGTACGTGTTAGGAGTTTACGTATTACGTACGTGTTAGAACATGATAAGTATTTTATATGCACGATCACGTAATAATTATTTAACAATAATTAATCACGAACATGCGATCATGAAATCATGAACGTAATTAAAACACGAACTATTATTAATTACGTATATATATTTATTACGAGCGTAATTAAATATATTAGATCACGGTATTTACGTAACGAGAACATTTAAAACACGAACATAAATAATCACAAACGAGTAACTAAATAACGAGACACAAAAAAAGGTACGGGAACCCCATGTGGGGTCCCTACCCGCGGCCAAACAAGGAAAAATGGGCCAAGCCCATTTGTCAAATTTACTAAAAGGGTTATTTATTTTTTCACTACTCAAATTAACTTTACAGAAGATTTTTAAGAAAAACCTAAAAACCCTCCTTCCTCCTTCTCTTTGTGCCGCCACCCTAAGAACACCATACAAGGTGGTTCTTGATCTTGGATCTCAGAATTCTAGTGATTTATCGTGTTGGTTCTTCGTTCTCTTGATCTACGAATTCGGTAAAACCTTTTTTAAACATTTTCTTTTGATTTAATCTTTTTATTAATTATGAACATGTGATGTTTTTATAAAAACATAATGATTAATCATAGATCTAACATGTTTTGGTGTTAAATTAAATCAAAGGGTTGTTTTAAGGGGGTGTTTTGTTTTGGCCGCAGGCTGCAACCGAACCCGATGGGGTTTCGGTTTGCCAAGCCGACCACCACCAAGACCGTATGGTCTTGGTTGGTGCGTGTGGGTCCCACGGCAGCAAGGGGGAAACACGGGGTACCCCGAGTTGGTTCGGGGTACGGTGTCGATTCATGTCCGGTTCATGTTTTAGCCTAGATCCGGTTCATGGTGTATGTTAGTTTTTTTTTATGTTATGAACTTATGTTAAAATTAAATTAATAAAAGATGTGATTAATTTAATAACATGACTTAGGTTATTTAATTATTAATGAGCATGGAATTATTTTAACCTAAGTAGTTACATATTTAAGACTTATAATTAATTAATTATTTTAAAACCATGGATATAATTAATTAATTAACATGACTTAGGTTATATTATTAATATATAATAATACATATTTTAACCTAAGTATTTAACTTATTTAATTAAAAACATGTTATACTTTAATTAAATATTATAACCTATAGTTTAATTAAATTACATGAAATAATTATTAAACTATACAATATACCATATGACTTAGAAAATAATCATGAAAAACACTTAGGCTTATATACTTAGCTTATCTAACCAGCTTATTTCTAATTATGGAAACTTTCTATTTTTAGAAACTTAATTAAATAAGGCAGCTAATCTATTTATAGAAACCAGCTATTTTTTTAGAAACTTAATTAAATAAGGTAGCTAATCTATTTATGGAAACCAGCTATTTTTTTAGAAACTTATTTATTTAAGGCAGCTAATCTATTTATGGAAACTTATTTAATTAAGGCAGCAAATCTATTTATGGAAACTTTCTATTTTTAGAAACTTATCTATTTTAAGCAGTAAATCTATTTTTGGAAACTTTCTATTTTTGGTAACTTTCTATTTTTGGAAACTTTCTATTTTTGGTAACTTTCTATTTTTGGAAACTTTCTATTTTTGGAAACTTTCTATTTTAGAAAACCTGCTATTTTTGGAAAGTTACTTATTATTACACAATAAGTATAATAATACATGAAATACCAGAAATACTTAATCAGATTATACAGAATATAAGATTTAATACAATTAAGGCTTTAAACAGTAAAACATAGTAAGAACACATAAAATAAGCTAAGACATGACATAAAACCAGCTATGTATTTAGTAAGCAGATACTTATTCATGTACGTATTTATGTAGCACTAGTGATTCGGAAGTAGGATTCTCGCAGTTCGTCTTTCTCGTTCACTGGACATATGGTACGGATTCCCGTCCTTTCAGTATGGACATTCTTTCCTTATTAGGATTCCCCGTATGCAGCCAACTGTTTTCCCGTAGTATAAGTTACGTGTTTGATTGCTTATGTTTAATTAAGAATACCTATAGCCATATACATGCATGACCAGTTTCACCTAGTTATGGAGGTACCATAACCATAACATTAGAGGCACTAATGTTATGACTTCACCACGGTGGAGTGATTGCTCGTGGCGTCCCTTCAGCTTTTGGCCATTTATTTATATTTATCATGTGGGGCGTATGGGTGCATCCTAGTTACATGTTTTTATTCAGGATTACATGGTGAATGTGGTGTGTGCCTTGCATCCTTCACAAGGAGCTGATCCCTCCTACCCAAAAACCAGTATATTAAATTAGAGGCAGCCCCTCTAGTTTGCATGATGAGGTCACCCCTCCAATTATTCATGCACAGTGGATTTTCATGACCTATATTGGCTAATGGTAAAATATGACAAACAGTTTTTATAAGATAAACATAAGACTTTCAAACTATAAAACCAGTTTTATTAAGACTTAACCAGGTTACTCGGGACTTAGTTTTCTTCCGCTGTTATTATGTTATATGCTTATTTTATTCATGCTTTATTGTACATCCGTGCACTGAGCGTATTTGCTCAGCCGTTTTCCTTTTCTATGTTCCCAAAACGGCAGGTACTCAGGGACGCTCGTAGACACTAAGAGTACGTGCATATGGACTGGAAGCTGTCTAGCCTTCTTTACATTATGCATTTCCTTTCTATTGATACTTATGCTTTGGACATTGTTTAGTCCTTTCCTTTATTATACTATGTTTGTGTGTGATGAGCTTTACTTTTGGACTACCGATGTTTGATTCTGGTATTTTCCTTTTTATGGTCAAGTAATGTTTAGACATTTTACCTTGTATGCTTTGATGACACGCCATAATTACTGTGATATTTCCATTTCCAAAATGGGGTGTTACACATAACCTCTGTATTTGTGCTGATTTTCTTGTCCCAAGGAGAGTTTCAGAATGTTTAGGGTCTTCATATCAACCCTTTTCTTTGCTATGTCATCAGCAGACACAGCTCTACCATCATCAGCTTTTTCTTTCTTATCTTCTTCTAAACATCCTTGAACAGTTGATCTTGTAGCAATGGCATTAGCAATCTTTGCAGCCTTATCGAATGTGTTTCCATATTTAATAATCTCCTAGAGAGTATAGTCATAGATCCCCAAATATTGCTCAAAGTTGAATTTCCACAGCTCTAAGTTGTTTGCATCAAGCATGGGAATCTTGATGTTGTGGTTTGAGGAGGAGGAGGTTGCTTCTGGAGTGGACATGATGTTTTTAGGGTTTTGTGAAAATTAGGGTTTCGGTGATTTTAGGGTTCTTGTGTTCTATAAGATCAAAAGTTTCTCAACAAGCTCTGATACCACTTGTTGATCCCAAACTTAGATCGATTAAGCTTGTGTATACGAGATTAGATCAAGTTATACACGTAGAGAAACTTTGTTTATGTATAAAGTAATCTAAGTGTTATGCGGAATTAACACTTAAACAAGAACACACAAAGATGCAAAACAAACTTTCACTTGATTGATAATAACGAACTTGCTTACAATGAAAGTGTTTAACGTATGAAAACTTATTTGAAACATAACCTAAAGGTCTTCTTTTATAGACATAAGAAGCCTTGTACAAGAGTCTACGTATCAACTATTCTAGGTAAAGATAATTATAGAAAATACAATGTTGAACTTATCTTTACTAGAAACAAAGTAGAAACATAATACACGTAGACTATATATTTCTATCAGTGCTTGTCTTCAACCTATCAACGCTTGACTTCTTCTTGTCAACGCTTGATCTGTCAGCGTTTGTTTTCTTCTTATCAACGCTTGTTTTACTCTTGTCAGTGCTCAAGTGAACTGGCTACATTTTATTCCCAACAAACGTATCCCAAAAACCAATTCAAACACCTCAAAAACATGCGATTTTAACCACAAAAACCTAACCAAATCCGTACCACATCTATGTAAGTGATGTATATCAAGATTTATAGCCCGAAAACACTAAAAAAAGTTTAATTCGGGATGATTTAGATGAAAAATAAACTTAACCAAACAACGAATCACAAATCTACCCCATGACGATTGATAGCAAATTTTGTTCCCTAATTTATTCACTTCACCATGGTTGATTAATAGAAAATAGATGAAAAGAGATGGAGATTTTAGAGAGAGAAAATAGTGAGAGAAAGTAGAGAGAAGGTGGAGAAACTTTGTGAAAATTAGATTCAAGAAATGAGAACGTCCACCCTCCTAACATGCTAGGAGGGTGCTTATATAGTCCACCCACATACGGGCTCTGTAATGGACTATATTGTTTTGGGCCGGGCTCGAATAAATTCTTAGTACCTTGAAAAAGGCCTTTTAAGCTAACCATCAAGCCTGTAATGTCACGACTATTTTAAATAACTATTACAACGTTCTAATAAATATTACAAAATAAACCTATGACCAAACATTCTTGTTTGACTCAATATTTTGAAGCTAACACATTGTATAAAGTCAAAATATTGCATCATATAGTGTAGATTAGTGTAAAATCATTTTATATTGGCCAAGGTGTGTTAATTATGAGAAAAAATGTAAATTTGTGCTTTAAAATATGGTATTGCATGAGGTCATGGAAATGATCAAGTGTAGGGGATTTGATATGAGCAAAATCTCATATCAATAAGTCAACAAATCACCCTAAAACACATAGCAAATACCTAACTTTTATTCCAAAAAGTAGTATTATGTGGTATGTTTTGTGTTTGTTCTTATTTAGGTAACAAGGATACAAATTTGAAGCAAAAAAGTGAAATCAAGATCATTTATGATGAAAAGACAAGAGATGGATCAAAGATGAAAAGCCATGAGAAGATAAAGGACCTATCTTGACAACATTTAAAAGTTGAGGGACTAAAGTGCAATTTTAGAAAAAGTCAAGATCAAAGTCAAACCTGGTCAACTCTCAAGTCAACCAAGTCAAAGGACTCAAATGATCAAGAATGAAGGTCAAAGGACTGATTTTGCCAAAGAAATGAAGAAAAGAGCTTGAATCATAATTCTGCTAAAGAAGAGGGACTGAAATTGCCAAAATTCATGTTACTTTGTGCTTAATCCGTGTGAGAAGGCAAGGACCAATGAGAATGCAAGAAAAAGGGTATCCAGATCACCAAGTCAGCGCCAACTGGCCACTAACTTAGCTTCTCCTTTAATAACTGAATCAGCACAGTAGTCCCACTATCTCTCTTTTCAGCCAATCACATGCAGCCATGCAATAATCAATTATCCACTTTTAGATAATGATCCGCGTGAAGACTTTTCAACAAACCACAAAACGCCACGTGGCAGTTTCAACAGCAGAATCAAGAGAACGATTCAGGGCATTTCAGGATTAGCTTTCAACACCAACAATACTCCAAATCAAGAAACGAGGCTATCCCAATTGGTCGATTAGACTGAAGTTGATCCAAGAAAAAATCCCTCTTTGTGTTTTTGAATTGAATTTTCAATTAAGAAGATAAAGCCACCTACCAGCTCCTGATTAGATACAACACGTCACAAGCACCTCACCAACACTCATCCTACTCTATAAATACCCTGATAGGCTCTCATTTGTAGTGTGTAGCCTATAGTATGAAAAACACGCACTTCAATTTTCCTTTCATTTCTAGTTCTTCCCTTTCAGTTACAACAACTCTTAGGTGTTTGACACACACCTAAGAGTTTCTTAGTTAGACAGTTTTCACTTGTAACAAACTTTCCCTCCAATTAATACAAATTCAAATTCAGTTCACTTTACATTCATTATACTTCTCTCATTCTCAAATCCTGTTAATATTGTGTGTTGCTATTGATCTTAATTGATCAAAAGATGCCTTGTTGATGTTTTGGAGTACTATTAGCTGTTCATTTTCAGCCATTTGCAGAAGCTTGTAGCAGGGGTGGATTATAGTTGAATTTGATGATGATGATGGTTAATTCTACTTGATTACTAGTTTATAAGTGTTTTCTAGAGAGCTCAGCGCTCCTCTACTCCATAAGAGGAGGCCTTAAGCTAAAAGGTTCTAAAAATCATGTTTTTGGTTCCTCTCAAGTGTACTTACATGCTAAATTTCCTAGAATAACTAATATGTGTTGATCTGGTATGTGTTTAGCTTGTTTGTAGCATAATTGAGTTAGTCTGATTGATTTCTAGTTGATTTGCAGCCTTAATCTTAGCTTTACTTGATTTCATTAGGTAATTTTCATCAGTCACTCATCATAAGTTTCATATTATGTTGTATTCTATTTTCACGCTTAATTTTGGTTCATTCATACTTCAATTTTCCTTTTAAACAAGTTCTAATAAGAGTTTGAACCAGAAAATCACTTGTGCTTAAATTCTCTTTGAAAAAGTTCTATAACTGATTTTAAAGTGGTGTTTGGTTTAATTCAGTTTTGGTGATTCAAGTTTGTTAAATCCTTTGTTAAGTGTTCATTTACATTTGGGAAACTAGTGTAAACATTTTAGTAGAGTTTTGTGGTCAATATAGTTTTCAAAAAGGCAATTGGTATTTAAAAAGTATGGGTCAAGATTTTTAAGTAGATAATCAGTAATACTTGCTCATTTTGATTCATTGTCATATCTTCATTACTTGACCAAATCAGCTCAAACTTGTTTCAAAGTATAGCTTAACATCTTAACTTTCATAGTCTAAGTGTAAATAATACATTTTCAAGATTTGAAAGAGAAATCAGCTTTTTAGTCAGCTTATGAGCATATGCAAGTTTCTAAGACAAAGTTCTAACTATTTTACTAGATCTTCATTTCCACTTCATAAACTTGTCATTTTTCTTTCACCAATCAGTTTGCCAACATGTCCTGAGTAGAATTTGAGATTTTCAGCTTTTTAGAATTTTGGTCAAAGTTGGTCAAATAAGCTTAGTTTTGCTTAATTCTAGATTCTGGGTTATTTAGTGAATCATTTTCAATTTTAAAAGACATTCCTAGCTTCTTGTTAGTTGATTAATCAGTTTCATCAATAAAATTGGATTGTGGAAGTCAGGATTTTATTTTAGCATATTCTTGGCTTATTGAGATAAGCAATCTTGAGATTTATAAGCTTTTAAAGCTGATTCATGTTACAAGCCTAGTTAATTTTCCATTTTGAGCAGTTTAAAACAAACAAGACTTAATTTGGTTCATTAATAAGCTCTAGCCAGCTATTGTATCCACTAGACCCGTTTTTAACAAAACTTTCATTTGAATTGCACTTTGGTCCTTGTTGTTTGCTATAGATTGTATTCAGTGTTAATTGTCAAGTTTTTAGGGTTTATAAATACTTAGTCCTTTCAATTTCAGGTTTTAACAAATTCAGTTAGGCAGTTTTGTAAACTTGTTAAATTTGTTACTAGTTTGTTACATTTTACATATTTGGTCCTTCTAGTTTCTGATTTTTACATTTTAGTCCTTACACTTACATTTAGTTTACATTTCAAGAAATTTATTTTTTATGCATTTAAAATTTGTACTGTATGAATAGTAATTGATACGTGCACTTTGTTTTATGGATATGTAGCATTACTATTTTCATCTTTTTACGTGTTGATTGAATTAGACATACAAATCCAAATACACTTAACAACCAAGAACAATTTAAAGCTCGATATTTTTAGGCCTTTCACTTTGTCAAGAGTCGAGAATAAACGAACTTACAAATACTCAATTTCATATCAATACAAACCGAGACCGAAAAATTCAAAATCTAATTCCTATTACTTTTTAGCTGGATTATTCGTAACTGTATATTTACAATACAGACGCGACGTTTTTAGACATCGTTGCATTATGGATTCAATTAACCTCGTGTGACCTAATTATCAATTCCATAATGTCGAGGTTTCATCCGTGTAAACAAGATGTAACCTATTTTCAGATTTTTCCTAATTTCATGACATACACTACTCCTTTCCTAATCCCGTTACTTATAACCTTTTTATATATAATTATTTTTCTCTCTGTTTCGGTAAATAATGTGTTACACTTATTATCACACATTTTGACCTATACTAACAAGATTAATACCTAAATTATCAACATGAGCTACATTATCAATAGTCATAGAGTTTGAAGAGACCGTACATTTGCTAATAATATTTCCTCGTTGTTTGCTAGCAAAGATGACATTTCCTACATCATATGATTTGTATGTTTAGAAAAGGCTTTCGTTGCCCGTCATATGTTTAAACAACAAATATCCTTAATCCATTCATTGGGTTCCAAATCGATTCCCAAGCATATCTAATTAAGTCATATAAAAATTCAAACATTTGGTCCCCAATTTCTCATGGGTCCAACAATGTTAGAACCACACAACCCTTTCATGAAATGCTTTTGATTAAGATGTACAAAGAATGGACAAAATCCAAATGGCATGAAACATTGAGGAGAATAGTTATTCCACAACATATGAGATGAGTAATTGCGTCTTATATTATTTTTCCTAGGTTGTTGTGTTTTAGACTTTGGACGAGAATTGTTGTTTCTTATAGGAGGTGGAGTCCTTGTCCTTGATGGAGGTTTAGATCTCATTTCTGGTTTCTTAAAACCAAGTTCGGGTTTTAATGCAGGTTTGTAAAATTTACTCATTTCTTTTTCACTAATAACAGGCACTCTAACATTATTAATGATTTAACTATTTGATTTAGCTTCTAAAAGTGCTCTAACAACATCATCAGAAACATCAGAGACACCATTTTGATCACTCTGTAGTGTCGGTGCACTTAACTTAAGTGTGCCGACTGCACGACTAAGTACACCGGCTACACCGTGTACCAGCGGTACTACTAGCCGTCATGTTGGTTTAATTACATGTTCATAAAAAAGATAAGTTCCTGAACCAAAAATCAGAGACCCGACACCCGAGCACCACAGCCCGAAGGCTGTGGCCCCGAGGTCGTTGCTCGTCCTAACCACAGCCGACCCACTGAGAGCTGAAGCCTTGGCTTCGTGGCTGCGTTTGAAACAAACCCCAACCCCAGCGTCTGTTGGGGTCCCTTGCTGCCTGAGAACCATGTCGATCCCCCACTTGGGGGTCTCGGTTACTGCTGAACCAACGCCACAGCCCCCGTGAAAGGGGTGTGGTGTCTCGGCTGTCCACAAACCACCACCACCGACTACAATGGTACGGCGGTTGGCCACCGAACGCCACCGAAACCGACCTTGGTCTCGGTTCGCGTGTAACCCCACAAATAAACCAACTATTACCCAATCACCCATGTTTAATCTTTTAATTTACATGTTTCATACTTGTTTTTAAAGATCTATTAACATAGAAAAATAAAATAAAAAGATTAGAGAATCAAGGATACCGTATGTGTGAAAAGGTCATAGACATGAACATTTTACCGTGTAAATAATCAAGCAAAAATCAAAACCGAATTCTTCCTTGTGCTTGGTGTGAGACGCGGCAAGAGATAGAGCAGGGGGTAGGGTTTTGATTTATTTTCTGTAAAAGTGGTTATGAAAATCTCTTGTAGTTTTTATTAGCTAATTAATAAAAGTTCATGGGCCGGGCTTAGCCCAACCCTTCCTTCCCTTCTATTCTAGCCGACTAGACCAAACACCCCTTATACTTTCGGGTTTGTTTTTCTTGTTTAAATATTATCGTGTGTGTTTGTGTTTATTTATCTTGTTTTCGTTTCTTGAACGTTTTCTTAATATCATACGTACATTCTTATCGTGTATTAATATTCGTGTTTACGTACATAATACTTATGATAATTAATTAATATAACATAATATTCGTATAAAATTCGTGATGCATGTCGTATATTAATTAATTACAAAGTTTAAACTTAACCGTAACTTCGTGTATTTAATGATCTTAGGATTATTAAAGCGGGTTTTACAACTCCTCCCCTATAAAAGAATAATTCGTCCTCGAATTAGATATACGATAAGCTGATGAGACAATAAACGCTGAAAATGACATAAAATCTGGAAAGACATGTAAGCTAAAATGACATACCCGAGTCAGAACTGTTAATGATGGTAAGAAGTTCGGATAGACTCCTCCGTTTCCAAAGTGGCTTCCCGCTCGGAATGGTCCCTCCAAAGGATTTTAACGAATGGAATCGTCATTCTCCTCATGACTCGTTCTTAGCGATCGAGAACTTTCTCGGGTTCCTTGATATATGTTATATCCTCTCGAATCTACTCAAATGGATATGTAACCTTATGCAATGGATGGTAGTTGTAACCTCTGAGTAAGGATACATGGAATACATCATGCACATGACATAACTGGGGAGGTAAAGCTAGACGATATGATACTTCACCGACACGTTCAAGGATTTTAAACGCTCTTATAAAATGAGGACTGAGCTTTCCCTTGAGTCCAAAACGCTTGACACCACGTGCTGGTGACACTTTAAGGAAACAATAGTCGCTGATATTAAACGATAGATCTCTACGATGCTTATCAGCATAGCTCTTCTATCGAGCACGAGTTTCCTGTAGCTTCGTCTTGGCGATGGCAACCTTCTCATTGGTCACCTCTATCATTTCTGGTCCTTCAAGTATTCATTCTTCAACTTGATCCCAACAGATTGGAGCACGACACTTTCTGCCATAAAGCATCTCGAAAGGTTCACATTTAATACTTGCATGCCAACTGTTGTTGTTGGCAAACTCTACCAAACAAATTTAGTCTTCCAAACTTCCTGACCATTCTAATGCACAAGCCCGCAACATGTCTTCTAATGTCTGAATGGTACGCTCCGATTGACCATCGTGTATGTTTATGGACTTATATTTAATAGTCGTGTGATAGGATCTAACTCGAGATTACAGGATTTCACACAATACATAAAGAGTTAATTTATTTAATAAATATATTTATTGTGTTTATTAATTTATTTAATAAATATATATTTATGTATTTATTAAATTAAACCGAGACATAACTTTAACAATCGTTAAATAATTAAGAGTTAAGTATTAACGAGCGTTGTAGAATAAATAGAAAGAGAAATAAATAGAAAGAAGAATGGAAGGTTCCAAAAGAGAGGACCTTGACTCTCAAAGGAGAGGTCAAGAGTTCAAACATCACTAGGTGTGTATACTTGGGGTGGCCACGGAGGTTCACCTGCGACGACTTCGGGCTATCCAAAAGGGTAGCCGCCCTGGGATTAGTCGGCCCGCAATGTCGAGTCGGAAACCTAGGTATACGCAAAAAAAAAGAATGGAAGGTTCCGGAACACCCCTTATGGGTGTTTGGGCCGTCGACTACACCAAAGGGGAAGGAGCTTGGAAACTTGCCTTATATTCGTTTCCTTGGGCTACAAGATAATTAGGCCTATATAAGGACCCCTTAGTCTCTATAATTCTTCACTCGTTATTTTTCTTTCTCTCCCTCTTGTGATCAACAAACCAAACGTAACCTAAGGGTTGTTTGGTTTGTTTGGTTTCTTTCTTACGAACAACACAAAAGGAAACACACCTTTTTTAGAGTTCCTTTTATCCTTTGGTTTTGGTTTAGCAATAATCTAGTCCTAGCCCCTCTCTAGGGTTGTTGGGTCGATTTTCCACTTGATGTTGATGCTCTGTTTACACGTGCTAGAATCATGGTTAGCTCGTTGTATTACGTGTGTAGAAGAACGTAATATAGTATTACTTTAGATTATATCTTGGTGTATACGGTATAAACCCCAATTGGTGATTCGTTCTTCATCTTGTGGAATTGCTTTAGCGTAAAGGTATGTAACCCTAATTCGATTAATTATAATTGTGTTCTTATTATGATCTTGTTAAATCGATTTCGCTATGTGTGCTTTGATCTCGTTTAGGGTTTTATATAATTGTTATGATATTAATAAACCTTCAGTGGCAAAAAACCCTAATTTTTAAAAAACAAAACCCTAATCTTAAGAAAACCTAAACAAACGTGTAGTTTTAACTCAAAACAATTATTAGTTAAAACTTTAGATTTTCGATAATTATAACATGTTAAAACGGCTCTCATGTATGGTTACGATCCGTAGAGATTTAATTGTTAAGATTTGTGGGGAGTCCATGATTACGTGCATGTTTTCATGGATCATAAAATTATATGTTTATATGATATTATGTGCTACGTGATTATTTGATTCAATAAATCTAGAATTAGGGAAGACTTTTATATGAATATAAAGACCTAGATTTGATGATTATTGAATAGATCGTATACATGTGGCTATTTGATTCATTTATTGCACATATAAATTGTTATTATGTGTTTATGATTTAGTTATTTTTTTACTTGTTTATATTAAAATTGTTGAATTGTTGTAAACAAGAGTTTTTTATGAAAAGAAATAATATGGACTAAATCATATTAAATAATGATTTGTTAGAGATTTAAATTACATAAGACTACGTTGATTGGTGAATTGCAATAATAATATAACGGCCTACTCCTTTTGACAAAGAATAAAGTGGGTATAACGAACCGTTTGTCATGTACCCGGTTAAGGAAGGAGGTGTTATGCCATTAGTCGCTGACCAAATTCCCGGCTCACCTGTGCGTCAAACTGAAATTACCTACGATTATTAATTGAATTATACCTTAAGGGTGATTTATCACAAACTCACATCCGAAACACAATGAATAAGGGTATTGCTTTGTGTGTAGCCGAGTTCTAGAAAAAGTAGTTGTGAATAAGTGGGTAAATTCTTTAATTGGTTTAACCAATACCGCAACATAGTTTATAAAGAAATTTAATCTCGGGAAAAAGTTTACTAAATGATTTATTAAACTTATGCTATGGAGTTGTATGCATGCTTCTCCATACATTGATTTTGACATCGAAAGTTTATACCCTTAAAATTTAAGTTGAATGCTCCTAATTGACGAACACTTGAAATTACTTCGTCATCAAATGAGATTTTGGGTGATTTTGTGATGGAGAGAAAACTTTTTGAAGAATGAGAATTCGTATGATGGTTTTACGTTACTCAGATTAGACGACTTAATTAAGTTACTCGATGAGATCTGGAAACTTAATGCATTCAGAAGGGATGAAACATGTTTACAATGCAAAAAGTTCTTTTGGCAATGTAAATCCCTTAAATATCTAGAAATTGCAAATTGTTTGTCAATTATCGTTCGACAAGTTACTATGTTGAATACATTCATTACTAGCAGATCAACTGATGTAATGGGTTTATGTCAATATGGATTCTAGTTTCAAGGAAAACACTATGGTTATTATTACCGGGGTAATTTTATTTTTTTGAAAGTATTTTATTATCGAACATACTAAAATTGAATTTTGTAAATTCTTTTACAATGTATTTAATGTAACGTTACACCGTAAACATGGTTTAGTCATTCATTTTTTGATCTACAAACCATATGGTTGAGGATAGAGTCAATTTACAATGAAAAGATAAACCTAAACTCTTTTTCATGAGTGAAGAAGGAGTAATAAGAATTTTAGAAATGTCTAAATCTATACATAACTCATAGCAAACTTTAATGGTTAAGAAAGTGCATATTTTGAGTTATTACATTTTAAGAATTGTTACCGCAAATTGGTGTAAAGGCAAACTAGCATATTTTATCTAGTAGTTGTGCTTTCACTGTTTATAGGCAATACATACTATTGTGGGGTTGGTAGACCTAATTAAGGAAGAAATTGCATGTCAAGTTTTTTCAAGTTAAAATGAATTGATAGATAAGTCATCATTTACGAAGTAGAGTACACTCTTAAACACTACAAGTAAATTGTTAAGAATGTGTAAGTAATTGTTACGAATGTGTTTTTCAAAAGTGTAAGAAAGTAAACACTACAAGTAAATTGGTACGAATGTGTAAGTAATTGTTACGAATGTGTTTTTCAAAAGTAAACACAACACTAATTATTTTCACCGATTAAGACACATTTTCAATGTTGTCAAATTCAGTGGGAGAATTATGTTGTATTACTGAATTCGAGGTTATTTAAACATTCTCTAATTCAGTGGGAGTTACAAGCTTTGTTGTCTTGGTAATAACCCATGTTATCTTTAGTATGTCCTAAGATAATTACTTTCGAATTGTTGACACTATTATCTTCAAAGGATAGTCATGTATTGATTCTTGTTGATTAAGTGGTTCTACATCTACTTGTAAAAAGCTAGTATAAAGCTAGTATATATGACACAATCATATCTTGTATAGACAAACGTTAGACGTGATGTTTATCTATTATATGAGGTTGTTCCATGCACAAGTAGGAGAAATGTATATTGTGTGCAAGAAACAACTCATAAAGATATGATTTAAAGGATTATCTTGACTTCAAGATAAGAGACTAACGATCTAATTAATAATTAGTTGAAAGTTAGATCATATGTCAATATGATTATTAAAGACTACTTAAAAATATATATATATATATATATATATATATATATATATATATATATATATATATATATATATATATATATATATATATATATATATATATATATATATATATATATATATATCATTCACATTAAGAAACACTTATTGTTTTGATTTAGTCATGTGAGAGCTTGACTAAATTGTGAACACAAAGGTTAAATATCCACATGTTGTGAGATCAAGCGTGGATTATTTTGGAGTTTCTTAAGATGGATTATTCCTGGAATGACACACAAATATATATATATATATATATATATATATATATATATATATATATATATATATATATATATATATATATATATATATATATATATATATATATATATATATATATATATATATATATATATATATATATATATATATATATATATATATATATATATATATATATATATATAGAGAGAGAGAGAGAGAGAGAGAGAGAGAGAGGGTGAGAGAGAGAGAGAGAGAGAGAGAGTTATCGTATACTACTAAAGTAAAATATTTATGTATTATTGGAATGCCATAAATAGACACAGTAGTGAATTACTTGAAAAGACTAATGAAACCTAGTGGTGTTCATGATTTACTTTAGTCATACATGTTTATGATTTATTGTATAAAGTCACAAACATAAAAGTCTTGAAAGACGTATAATATAAAGTAAGACGTTAATGTATTATCTCTTTTCGTTAAGACATATACATGGAGTCATTTTCAAATGACTTAAAACGTATGATGGAATTATAACTTTTATGTTTTAAAGACATGAAAATGAAGTGACTTTGTTTTAGAAGTACTTAAGTTATAAAGCATGCAAAATGGTTAGGGAACCTATTATACCATTAAGATGATTTAGTTGGTATATAGGTAAACCGAAAGATATATATTTATCTTAATATTGTTAAGATTGACTTACAATGTAACACCCCCACAAATGCTATGCGCAGCGGAACTACAACATTTGGGTGCTACACAGTTATCATCGCACACAAGATATATCAAACGACTCAAAAGACGTAAAAGTCTTGACATAATTTAAACATAGTTAAAATGTACATGTCTACTGTTTTCCAAACCCCAAAAGAATACAATACAGAGTTTGCGTTTAGGTCCCCACTGAATCTCAACCCAAAAATACATTTTCATTCACATGACATAGTATAAAATTTTTAAGTGCAAAAAGGGAGGAAAACAAAGTAGACCGCCAAGCCACCACAACTTCCATCCTCGCATGCTCCGCTGCTATCAATCTTGGTTACCTGAAACACATGCTTAAAATCGTCAACACAAAGGTTGAGCGAATCTATAGGTTTATCAAATCATAAGTTGAACATAAGTATTAAAAACCAATCATGATCATTCAATAGCATTGTCGTACTCACAATCTATTACTCAAGGATATGACAATTGTGTTTAAGCTCATGACACTAATCCGTTAACTCAATCACCCGCGTAATAATTACCGGCGTGATTCAGATGAAACCAGTGCCCCTTCTAAAGGCATCAGTTGCAATTATACCTTATCTCTCATACAAGATAATCTACCGCAGAACTTACTCAACGTACAGCTTCTCGGCTAGCATTGGGTCGTTAGCCCCGTAGTACTACAAATTGTATAAGCGGCTATTTCCCCCTTCGCAAGGGCAAGACAATAGTTAATAGTTCATGAATTTAGGGACTTTTGCAACTAGGTACTCAACACAATTTCGAGGCAACATTCGGGTCCAACAATCATTCAAGCCTTATGTTCATTTTCATTTAAATAGCATGTATCCCCCTCGCGGGTTAAAAACATTTGAATAAAGTAAAGAGCGAGGCTATAGACTCACCTTAGGTAGTAGTGGTAGTATTAGCACTACGGCGTAAACGAAATCGATCACCGACGACGAGGATGCCCCGGGAAATCAAATACAACACCTAACGAATAAACACGTAATGAATCAACACATTCAAGTACCCTCAAGTACTGTATGTACACAATTAAGAACACTCAAGGTTCATATAAACTCACGCCAAAAATCCATACAAGCGATATTTACTAGACACGGACCATTTTATACTTTATTAGAATTATCGTGCATTTTACAACTCTGCCGGTACATACCGAATGTACGGGCTGTTTTACCCCACTTAGACCACTCCTAAAAATCTGAGAAAATTTGTAAAAATCACTTATAATCTGTAGAAACCACACAACAAATTTCATAAAAAGTTTTCACTTCCAAGACCCACTGCTCAACACATCTCTATACCTTAAAATTTCGGACAGATTTGCACCTTCCAAGTGCAACTCGACTTTGACTTATTTAGTCAACTCAACTTGAAACACCAACTCCTAAACTTGAAAATACCCTCTTTTGTGCAGGTCTAGGACCAAAGAACAACTTCCAAACATTTTTAGAACTCTAGTTACAACCCTAGACATTCGACCTATATTTTGACAAAAACCCGTAACTTGTGATTTTCATCACCCGGTACGCCTCAAACTTTAAAATATCATAACTTTTGACTCGTTTTGAGTTAGAAGCTCTACCTTATACCGAATCGAAGCTAAAAAGAAGCTCTACAACAATATCCTATCTTCTCAACCTGGACTTAGACTTAAACCCACGAAAATAACCCTTAAACAATCTGATCTAAATTGACTCTTTCAAAATCATATTAAAACATCATTTTGACCAATTTCATCAACTCCTATACTCCTAACATCATCTACTAACCATCCTAATCAAACCAAAACACCCTAAATCACTTGTATGTTCATCCTTATTCAAAACCCACATCAAAAACTAAACATGCAATATAATTAAATATATATAAAATAATAATAACAAAGAAATAGAACCATACCCACAAGAAACAAGATCAAAACATCAAGAACACCCAAACCCCCCACATATTTCGTGGGTTTTGGGGCTGAAATCATCAAGGAAAATATTTTCCTAGCTCCAATATTTCAAATCCATGTTCCTAAACATATTTAAACACAAACCCACGAATTTGATTAGATCAAAACATAATATTTTTCAAAATAATTCAAAAATTAAATCTAAAAAAAAAAAGTTGTTGCATGTGTAATTTTATTGGTGGGATTCACTTACATGATGATTATAAACATGGGTCTTTGATTGGTTTTTCAAGAAAACAATTTTTGATGATGGATTAAGGTGGTGGTGGTGTTGCCGTGAGATAGAGAGAAGAAGGGAGGAGGGAGACAAAATTTTTAATGTGTTTTGTGTTGTGTGTGTGTTATGTTTCCATTTTGTAAAAGTGGGAGGTCCTTGGTTGCAATATTGGCCTTCTTTTGGCCTTGTTTAAAAACGACCCAAATGTTTGCGGGAATGACTCATTAGTCAATTTGGAAAATTCACGGGAGTCGGGTTTCGCCCCGAACACTTGCAAATACTTTTAAATGGTTCAAACGCACACAAAACGAATATACATATGGTTCCGACTCGACTTAACACGTAATAAAAATAAAATCTCGAAAAACTCAAATATCGATCAATCGATAATAAAATGTAAGTTTTGGGCATCCGTCGGTATCGTAGTCGTTATCGGTTCTTCTTAAATCGTCAAACGTTAAATTACGACCGTAAACGTTGGTTTCAACTTAAACCGTCAAATAATTCCACGATAAAAATTCTTAAAAATTTCAAAAATATACGTAAAATAGGATTAAATAAATGACGTTGGGCTCGGGATATCACATCCACAAGTGAGCCTCAACTTACGAGAGATGCTCATACTGAACAGCTCTTGAGACAATAACTTAGCATCTTACGGCACTTTCACGGGTGTTACATACAATATTTCCCTAAATTAAATATATCATTGTTAAGGTATGTTCACTAGAAAAAAACTATCAATATGATGGTGATGTTTGGTTCAAGATAACTATATCTTCCTTTCTTCCAAAAGATATCAAGGTTAGAAAGTTGGATATGACTTGAGTTAAGAAGATTAATAAGATACCATTATATATGGAGTGTGATGAATCACATTATATCTTAAATGAAGTTCAGATTTTTCTAAACTACTTATGAAGTGGGTTGTTAGAAAATAAAGAGATAGGAACTATCATTGTATTATATAAAGTCCCAAAATAGATAACATTGGAGTGTTGATCTATTTGCTATGTATTTAAAGATTAACTTTAAGCTACAAAAAGCAAGTGGGAGTTTTGATCTTAAAAGATAAAATTACAAAATACATAATCTTCTTAAATACACTAGTAATTATCATGAGCTAGGCGTGTTAATGATAACTCTCAAGATAAAGGAATTTAAGTCATAGGTCCGCACGGATATCTTAGATATACGAGTAATATGTCGAGAATTATGAGTCGCATATAATTGTTATGATTTATTACCAAATATTGACTTGGGTAAACTACTCATACTATGAATGTTAAAGATGTTGTCCAAACAAGATAATAAAATTTAGATTTGGTTTATCTTAAATAGTTTGACTAGCAATTATAGATAAGTTTCATCAAAGAAAGGTAGAAACGGCCATTGTGGTGGTTTAAATTCTTGTGTCGAAATTATATGGACAAAATTGTACACATATATAATGTATGTATTATGAATAGATTATTAATCACATTTAAGTAAATTAATTGTGAGTAAGTATTCTTTCCTAAATGCATTAAATATATAAAGATTTTGGTGGTCATATTTTAATTGAAAAAAATTGAATATGTATGAACTCTTTCTTGAATGACTACTTGAGCACAGATTTAAGTAATCGAACGGAGTTTATTAATTCAAAAATAAATCTTTGAAAAGTACATATTGCAATTATTCATGAATAAGTGCAGGCATCTAGGAAATTATTCTTATGTTTAATTTGAAATCAAGATCGGATTTAAATTTGAATAAGATGATTTCTAAGTATTCCTAAATGCTAGTAGGAGTATTATGGTTATTTTCTTAATTTAGATATGTCGGATAGACAAAAAATATATTTCATTCAAATTAAATGTTGATTTGGTTTAAATTTGAATAGAAACTTTGCTTTGAAGATTTAGAAAATAAGATACATAACCTTGGAACAAATAAATTTATTTATTTATGCGGTAGAAATACAACATAAATATGCCATGTAGTAAGTTTATATGGATATTTAGAACATGAAAATCTAAATCTGGTTTGAGAAATTTTCATGTGTATCACGTTGTATTTATATCATGCATAAAATACAAGATGATTTGAATATATTAATCTATTTGAAAGTTATTTAATAACTTGTGTAATGAATATTCTAAAGGAATATGTTTGGATATAGAATAACATCCTTATCTTGGATCACCTTCCATATTCTATAGATGAGTAATTTGTCAATAGTTGTGCAAATTATCATAGCCAACAAACTTGAAGGTTTGGTTGGAATCAAACATTACGTAACAAATATTATTGGTAACGTATTTATATCTTTAAATGACAAGTTATAAAACTTGAGAAGATATAATTGAGGTAACACTCAATATTAATCATGGGATCTTTGGAGATGACATGTTGGTTAAAGTTGTATTATAAATTAAAGAATTAGAATACTTTAAACTTCAAATGTGTTTTTGGAAGTTCAGTAAAATAAATTGGTGATCAAGGATCTTTCACAATTTTGGTACCATGTGGTAATATCAAACTATTTGAATGCACATGTGTAAGACTTCAATAATTGAATTATTGAAGAAAGTATTCTCAAAATTCCAATATGTCAAGATTGGTTGTTTTATGCTTTGCCAAACTAGTGTTAAGGTCACTACTAGAGGCATGATGCATCAATCATATTTTTCATTCATTTGATCTATTTAGTATTTGGATAAAGGATGTTAAGACATTATTATTTAACGGAATAAAGATTGGGTATCGTTTATTATTGTTAGTTAATTTTGTATCCTATTTTACATGTTTTTATCCATGAATAAATTTTTACGCTAAATGTCCGTTGCGATTAATAATATGGAAATATTATTAAACTAAGACAACTCGAAATTGCGATAGAGTATACTTGAAAATATATTGATCGGTTTTGGATGATATTCGATGAATCCAATATTGAACTTATCCCAACTATATGATTATACTTTATGGATCTTTGTCATTAAGTATATCATAAATAGTTATCCTCAGACCTGAGATACCAGGAAACTAATATGAATCTAGTGCATTTGAGTGTAATAATCTAACGCTAAATGTAACTGGTAGCTATAAGGGTTATTTTCAGAAGTGTTGGAAAATTCATAAGTTTTGCTCGTAGTCAGTATGGAATTTGTTTCCTTCAAATTTATTTTGAAGTTTGATACAGTTGGAGCCCTCGTGGGATTAGTAAGATGTTTTATGGCCGTACCCAGAGTCTTTCTAAATTATGTTTAGAAGTTTTGGTAATATTACTTGAATCCGTTGAACGAGAAACAGAATGGTTAATGAAAGGAATGACTAAGATCCATATCCTTATTAACGTTGTATTAGAAACGAAAGGATAATAATAATGATGAATCATTAAAAGGTTTTATCCAGGAGACCTTACTCGAGTTGTACTAGAGACATTTCTAGTGTAACTAGACGCTAGTCAATGTAATCACGATATTCGAAATATGTCCAAGTGGGAGCTGTAAGTTTATGGACTTATATTTAATAGTCGTGTGATGGGATCGAACTCGAGATTACGGGATTTCACACAATACGTAAAGAGTTAATTTATTTAATAAATATATTTATTGTATTTATTAATTTATTTAATAAATATATATTTATGTATTTATTAACATAAACCGAGACATAACTTTAACGATCTTAAATAATTAAGAGTTAGGTATTAACGAGCGTTGTGGAATAAATAGAACGAGAAATAAATAGAAAGAAGAATGGAAGGTTCCGGAACACCCCTTAGGGGTGATTGGGCCGTCGACTACACCAAAGGGGAAGGAGGTTGGAAAATTTCCTTATATTTGTTTCCTTGGGATACAAGATAATTAGGCCTATATGAGGACCCCTTAGTCTCCATAACTCTTCACTCATAATTTTTCTTTCTCTCCCTCTTGTGATCTACAAACCAAACGCAACCTAAGGGTTGATTGGTTTGTTTGGTTTCTTTCTTGCGAACAACACCAAAGGAAAAACACCTTATTTAGGGTTCCTTTTATCTTTTGGTTTTGTTTTAGCAATAATCTAGTCCTAGCCCCTCTCTAGGGTTGTTGGGTAGATTTTCCACTTGATGTTGATGCTCGGTTTACACGTGCTAGAATCACAGTTAGCTCGTTGTATTACGTGTGTACAAGAACGTAATATAGTCTTACTTTAGACCATATCTTGGTGTATAAGGTATAAACCCGAATTGGTGATTCGTTCTTCATCTTGTGGAATTGCTTTAGCGTAAAGGTATGTAACCCTAATTTGATTAATTATAATTTTGTTATTATTATGATCTTGTTAAATCGCTTCTGCTATGTGTGCTTTGATCTCGTTTAGGGTTTTATATAGTTGTTATGATATTAATAAAACTTCACATCGGTCTGAGGATGAAAGGCAGTGCTAAGCTTAAGTTTAGTGCCCCAAGCTTTCTACATAACCTTCCAAAATTTTGATGTGAAACGAGGATCTCGGTCTGATATGATGTTTGAAGGAGTTCCATAAAGTCGTATGATATCCTTAAGGAATATATCTGCCAATTTGCTTACTGGGAAGTCCTTGCGAATTGGAAGACAATGAGCTGACTTGGTTAAACGATCCACTATGACCCATATAGCATCATGTTTGCTCTGAGTAAGCGGAAGTTCGATGACAAAACCCATGGAGATTTTGTCCCACTTTCATCCGGGAATCTCTAACGGTTTCAATAAATCACTAGCCCGCTGATGCTCAATCTTGGTGGATCCATGCCACTCCACCAAAAATGTTGTTTAATGTTGATTGTAGAGTTTTTGTACCCTTTAGGAAAAGGATGACAAAAATGGCAAGTATTAAGTGTCGGTTTAGGAAAACCGAGCACTAATGACCAAATAAGTTCAAGTTCGTTTCCCAAGGAGGAACGTGCGTTGTGTAATGAGTTGATTTTGATTTGTGATTATATTGAGAAAAAGAAAAATAGAAATGGGGTGAGAAGGGAAGACGGTTACGACGACGGATTAAACTAAGACGAAAAAGTCGTTCACGTAAAACCGCAAAAACTACAAAATTAAAAATTTTAAACCTAAAAATTAATTAAAAGCTAAAATAAGTCTAAAATAATATAAATAAGAATAAAAATCCAATAAAAGTATTTTAAAACCTTTTATTAATTAAATATTCAATTTTAAATGCTAATTAAAGCCCTAAAATTAAATATAATTAATCAAAATTTCCAAAATATTATTTTATTAAACAACTAACTTACTTATATTATCTAAAGACTAAAAAGTATTTTTCCTAATTTTTAAAAACTATTTTTCTATTTTTAAAACACTTAAAACTATTTTTAAACTAAAATAATTATAAAAAACTATAAAATAATGCTAAAAATAATTGGACAATTTTAAAAATCCTAATTTACTCTAATGAACAGTAGAAAAATGAAAAAGTTTGAAAAATATTAAATTTTTCACTAAAAGACAAAATTGATTTAAATTAAACCCTAATTAAACTAAATTAATTTTAAAAAAAAATAAAAAGTGAACAGTAGAAACTTTTTATACTAAAACTCTTAAAATGTTTTTCCTAATAAAAGAAAAATGTTGAAACTGAAAAATATTGATTTTTGGCACTAAATGCCAAAAATCAGAAATTAAAAGTTAATTAAAAATGCTATTTAATCCAAAAAATACTAAATGAACAGTAATAAAAATTTTACCTAAACAGAAAAATCACAAATAAAATTAGAAAAAATATGAAACAAGTTTGAAGTCCTAATTCACAAATTACCCCACTAAAGACAAAAAATCAAAAAGACTGATAGTGACACTTTGCTGGTTTTGTTTTCTAGTGAAGCAGTACTAACTTTTGGGCAAGCAGGGGGAACTATGTTCCCACTGATAGTGCAAAAATAAGGTCAGTTGACCAATTGAGCTTTGAAAAGCTCAATGCTTGGATTTATTTGGACAATTGGGCACCCCCACACCAGTTGGGTTGTGGGGAGTCTAAGTAAACACAAAAACTCACAAGCTCTTAGCAAGAATCAAGCACAAAATGGCACAAAAGTTTCTGATTAAGCCCTTATGGGTCTGATGAATAGTGTGCTGATACACTTTGCACAAAAACGATTTTCAAAAGCTCATAACTTGCACATAATCCAATCAAATGACATATAAATGATAGCAAACCCTAGATAGACCTATAACCTATCAGACTACAAGATTTGAAGCACAAATAAACACAAAACCTGGCAAAACAAAGGCCTACTGATTTTGACTGTTTTACCAACTTTTTATCATGCAAATGAGTTTAAAACTACACCAAACTGAAAACTAAGAGCATATATCACATAATACCAACCCAATGAGTAATTAAGACAGGTTTTAAACCAAGATCAAAACCATTCACCCCAGTTTAGACCCTAATCCAAACACTCCTTTAAAAACTGAAAATCAATTTTACTAAACCAAAAGCTTTTAAGTCACACCTAAAATGATTCTAATCTACCTAGACATGCATAACAACCCTAAAAACCCTAAACAAGCAGATAAAACAAATAATCAAGCAAATTTTCACAACTTCTTGCAAAATCACATAAGACTGAAAATCTGAAAACTCAAACAAGGAAATAGAGATTTACCTTGTGGGACCCACATCCAGGTCCCACAGTGACTGAAAAGTCACCTCCCACAAGCTCGGGCTTGTGATGAACCTTGGGCTTATGATATGCAGAATGATGATGAGGAGAACCTTGTTTTTTCTTTGATCCTACACAAACACCACCAAACCAGGAAACAACCTTCAAGCTATATAAGCTTAGTCATAAGCTGTTGTCAGCAGCTTATGGAGAGCTTATACAACAGTAATGGTTAACAACAAGGAAAATAAAAAGAACTGATTTTTCTTCAAAAAAATCTTTCACAAACCTAGAAACCAATAAACCTTGAAGCTTGGATACGTTTTAAAACAAGTTCAAATTCAGAAATCCAAATATCCAAGTCCACTTTCACTTTCTTGGACCTTAAATTTCTGAAATATAAAACCTTTTTTTTAAAACCTTTTTGAAAACTGAAACTTGAAAATAGTTTCACCAAATAATGAATGGAACTCAGATTATCTCTGAAATTGTGTATAATGCAGTTCGTTTTTCTCAGTTCTTGCTAATTGAAAGTCCAACCAATATCGGGTTTTTAACTGTTTTTGGTTGTAAATCTTTTTTGGATATTCTATTTGCTAATTCAACAAAGCCTTGCAAAATTGAAAAAATATTACCTACTTATATGTAAAACATAGTGCAATTACCAAGTTTTTATTCAAGTAAGATTCAAAATGTAAATTTTAAAACTAAAAGGACTGAAAATGTAAATTCTATGAAATATAAATGCTTAAAATGTAAATTCTAACAAGTAAAAGGACTGAAAATGCAAATCAGCAAACTATAAGGATCAAAAATGTAAAGTATGTAACAAACTAACCAAATAGTAACAAATTCCAAAACTGAAAACTAAATTCTAACAAACTTCAAATTGAAAGGACTTAATTGTGAAAACCCTAAAAAGATGCAAACTTAGCCAGGTTTAGAAACTATTTGAAACAAGAAGGACTAGATTGCAAATTTTGTAACTTTTTAAGCCAAAACGCGTTTACAAGACAAATAAGCTCGTTTGAGCTTATTACTGGACCAAAATGATTCAAACCAATTGCAAAACACTTAGAATTCAAAATAAGCTAGACCTATAAGAGGATTTTGGCTGAAAGCTATTAATAAGCAAATAAGCACTTCAAAATAAGCACACAATAAGCTCTAAGACAATCTGGACATGCACAACTGGATTTTTGTGCTTAAACTGATTAAAGAGCTCAAATGATGAACGGGAAATCAAGTCATAACAAATTTCATCAAGTAATAAGCTGGGAAATTGAAATAAGCTAAAAATGGCTTATCGTTGACCAAGCGTTGACCAGAATTTTTGACAAAAAGCTGAAACTCTCAAATATCAACCAATACCAACTACTAAGTGGATTTGTGAAAGAAAATTGCTTGGTTAATGAAAAGAATCAAAAGATCTGAAAATCCAGTTTCCATTTACAGAAACATTGCTTATCTCACATGCTCAGATTTTTGCTTATTTCTCCTAGCTGAATAGAAACTGTATCAAGTGCTTATAGACTATGAAACTTTATAATATGACCTACAATTGAGAACAGGTTTGGTGAAATTTCATCAAGAATTAATCAAATGCCAGCTAAATGAAAATGACAACTTTTTAAAGGCAAAACTGAATTGAAATGACCCAATCCTTTTTCTTGCCAATTGCCTGTTTGAACTGTTATTTGACTTGAAAATTATTCAAAACTCCTTGTAATCACCTAATGACTGAGAATGAACATGTACTAATCAAAATCCAACACTTGAAAATCAAAACTTGTGTAAACCCAAACACTCCTTTATCAGTTCTTAATGAAAATTTTCAAATACTTTTTGATTTTGAGATAGGACTGAATGAAAACCTATAGCAAATCAGACTTGATGATCAAAATGAAATGTTTGAAGGCTACTTGTAAGTAATGAACACTACTAGAACTTAATCAAAGTAGAAGGCTAAAAATGACTGAAAAAGGCTATAAGCTAGATCACAATCCAAAGTAATAAGCAGATAAGCAAAGCTAAGGCTACCAACTAACTAGAATCAATCCACAATCAAGCTAACAAGTTTTATCATACATTCACAAAGGATTTACACTAGAAAAATAAGCATGCAATTGACAATTTTAGTGGAACCAAAAATCATAACTTTAGAACCTAGTGAAGAAACCATTGGGAAGTAGAGGAGTGATGAACTCTCTATCCTAGTGCTAACCACCACCTTAGCACTAGATCAACAATCTACAATCAACAGAACTGCTTCAATCAACAAGAACATCTCCATGGCATGAATTCATCTCATAAGCTATGGATTTGAACTGAAATCAACAAACAGCTACAATTCTTCCTCCAAAGTTAGTTATGATCAATGTATGATCATAACAAACTTCAAACAGCAACACAAGTCTCAATGGAAAGCAGGTATGAACAGTAATGAAGAAGATAGAATTTGGCGGGAAATGAAGAATTTTAAATTTATTAATGGAATTCAGTTACAAAGTTGGTTAAAAGGATGCTAACTAACTAACTAACTAAAGAGTGTGTCAAACTCTTGAGTAGTTTAGCTAAGAAAGGAAAAGTTGAGAGAAAATGTAAATGTGTGTGTTTTTCACACTTACAACTACTCAGTACAAATGAAGACCTAAACTGCTATTTATAGACATGAGAAGGAAGTTTGTTGGGGATGGTGACGTGTTGAGACCAATCCCATGTCTCCACGTGGCATAATTCTGCTAAGTCCATTTGCAGGTATGAACATGAATTGGGGCTTTTTGCTTGAGTTGATTTGATGTTAATTGGTGATGACCAATGTGTTCGTCTCTCAGAAATAAGCGCTTTTGATGTTTACAACTCTTCATGAAATCCATTGTAGCTCAAGAACGATCCTGGGAATTTTTGGCCGTTTGAAACTGACACGTGTCATACTCTGAATGGTTGAAAACAAGGCACACGGATCACACTGTTGGGATTTTATCATTAATGAGTGGTGGCTGAGTGGGAATTTAATACTTGTGAGTTGGCAATCCTTGTGCTCATTTTTCTTGCTTCTCATTGGCTGGAATTGCAACACATGGATTGAACTTGTATTAATTTCCAATATTGGCAGATTTAGCCCCTAGACTTTGGCAGATTGCACTTTAAGGCTTGTAACTTCATTTCTTTGGCACTTTTAGTCCTTCAAACTTCATTCTTGAGCAGAATTGGTCCTTTGACTGAGTTGACTTGATAGTTGACAAAATTTGACTATGATCTTGACGTTTTACAATATTTACACTTTGGTCCTTCATCTTTGGCAGTTTGTCAAGATAGGTCCTTGCACTTCAAAGTCTTGTCACTTTTGATCCTTCTTTGTCTTTTTCATCAATTTAGGCTTGATTATTCCTTGTTTGCTTGAAAATGTATCCTTTTACCTACACAAGTGTACACAAACACAAACATACCACATAACACTGTTTTTGCAAGATAAATTAGTATTTTGCTTCATGTTTTAGGGTTATTTGTTGATAAATTGATATGAGTTTAAGCTCATATCAAATCCCCTACACTTGAACATTGTCATGTCCTCATGCAATTATATATATTAAAAAGCACAAATTTACATTCTCCTCATAATTAATCCACCTTGGCCATATGGAATGCGTCTACACTACTCTAAACTACATGATGCATGATTTTGACTTTTAATAATGCAATGAACAAAATACAATTCTCTCTATATCTTTTTGATTTTTCTTGAAATGTTTTTGATGGAAATAACTCATAAAGAATTCAATGGCTTAGATTAGGGCTTGGGTACCATGGACATTTATCACCCTCAAGTTTCACTTTCCCCATACCAAGCTTGAAAATGGGATCATTGCATTCACAAGTAAAAAGTGCATCAACTTATTCATGACAATTAAATGTGGAACCGGTTATTATTTGAGCAAATTGCTTGTGGGCAAATTTGTCATTTATTCAAGTGTGAAGTATAAGAAGTGTAAAATCCAAAAATAAGGAAGCACGGTTTTAATCCTAAATAATCCTCTCATCCATTACTTGAAAAACCTCTCATAATTAATACAAGTCCGTTTCAAGAGTAATAAGTCATTCGCCTTATGTGTAAAATCCTCATGTCATGCTTTCATAAGTAGCTACACACTCGCTAAGGAAAGAAAAATAAAACTCACGCAATACTTTACATCCGCCATCTTTTTGATACTTTGGATCTTCAACCCCGCAACCCGTCAAGGTAATATTGGATTGGAGCAATCTATTGAATCCCCGCAACCCATCAAGGTAATATTGGAACTCAATAGTCATTATAATTAACACCACACTGCCCCTCTTGGGAGTCTTGTATATATATTTTTTTTTCTTTTCTTCTTCTTTTTCTTCTTTTTTTTTCTAGCCACTCATTTTTTATAAGCCGCTCTTATTTTTCTTTATTCCTCACAAAGAAAGTTCAAAAGAATAAATTGAAAAACACCCGCTAAATATTGAGCATGACATAAGTCTTGTACACATAAAACGTTCTAACTTAGAATCTTAAGACGTACTTATATCAACCATGAATGATTAGCCAAAAATGCATAAGAGATTACAAACCGATTAAAACCGTTCTTGATTATTTATTAACAATTATATACATGCGAAGAAAATAGAGGTTAAGAAGAGAAGGGTTTAGCCACAAGTAATTATCATGAAGTTTATCTAGCCCTTTTATACTTGCTTCAACTCTATCATTTCCCATTCTCCACAAATTTAAAATCTCAAATAATGAGATTGGTGAATGCTTAGCCTAATAGACCAATGAAGGACTACATGGTTAAGGATACTAGCTAGAGAATGCTAAAATAAGCAAACTCGGGTTGAGTCAAAATATCCATGGTGGGCCTAATATGTCAGAGAAGTCTAAATTTGTTAAACCATGTTTTATTATATTTTTCTTTTTATATATTTTGATGAAAGATAAAAGAAAAGATATATACAATGCAAATGTGTTATGCAAAATAATTGATGCAAAAATTATGTATGCATATTTTTGTTGGCCAAAGTAGATCAAAAATTTGAAAAATGTTGAAAAATCAAATTTTCCATGTTATCATGAAAGACAATGACAAGTTCTAGGTAAGGTCACTTCGATAGAAGACCCCCCTACACTTGAGCTAAACATTGTCCTCAATGTTTAAGAGCATGGAAGTATAAAAACTTCCCCTACACTTATGAAAATGAATAGACTTTGCTTAACCCAAGTTAAGGAAAGGACAACTATTAGTGAAATCATGTTTAAGCACAAGGTGTCAATGAAAAATCACTATAGTAACGAAGTGAATCGGATACAAGGGCCTCCTCCATAAGCTCCAAAGCATGAGATGAGTGATTAACCCTACAAACAATCATGAAGACAAAAGAAGGTCTCCCATACACTTATCTCCAAGTCTATACCTTTATTTCTAACCTACAACACTCTAAACCTAGTTATACGATGCTTGAGTTAATGAGTCTCTAGCTCGACTCATCCCTCAATGAAAAGTGTCTAAAACCTATCATGGAGAAGAAAAGTTTTGCCCTTTTTAAGAAAAATCTCCATGATGAGGTAAAACAAGTATTCATTTATCAAAACTCTATAAATATCCCCCAGGATCAAATATATAATTACCCTCCCACTTATAACTCAAGTCAACAACTAGCTTCCCAAGCAATGGTGAAAAGAAAGAGGTGTAATTCTCCAAAATGGTTTCCCATATGTTTTTCCCAAGGTGATAGTGTAAAGCTCTTAAGTCTTTCACAAGATTTCCTTTTGTTGCATCAGGTGGATACTGAGATGGTTTAGCAAGCTCTATGCCAGGATCAAAAATCCGTTCCTTGATGGGAAAACAACAAGTGTTGGTTGCCTTAGACGATTCTCCTTTGCAGTTCACATTGTGAGAGAAAGGTTGTGAAGGCATAGGTAACAACAAGCTCTTGGAAGGAACCATCATGACTTGTTTTCCTTTATCACTTTGAAAGGTTGAGGTGGGCAAAGAAAAAGGTAAAGGATCTTCATGCAATAGGGATTCTAAATAGAGTATGTCCCCCTCCTCATCAAGATAACCAAGAGTGTACTCAAAAAGTATATCAACCTCTAAAAACTCATCAATCTCATCAATGATAGAATCCTCTTCATCACCATAAACATCATAGATATGTCTATCAAAGATTGGTGATCCCTCAAAACCAAAGGAAGTATGATCATCCACAAATGGAGAGTCACAAGTAGAAAGCTCATCATCACTATAATCATCATATGTTGGTGATTCACAAAGAAAAAATTCTCCATCACTAAATTCCTCATGAACATGGTTATCATTATGGAAAAGTGGAGTGTCATATGGGATTTCACTAAAGTTTAGCTCTTGAGGTTCATGAAAATCCAAGGAGGAAGTAATGGAAGCAATGGTCTCAATATGAGGGAAATCATAGTCTCCACTTGAGCAAGCTTCATAAAAGTACTCATCACAAACTTCATCAAGAAGATCATCTTGTGTTTCCTCCTCATGCACAACATCAATATGTTTTACCGCTTCGGGCTCATTAGACTTTTTAGACAACTTCCCCATGTTAAACACAACTCTCTCATCTCCTACCCGCATTGTAAGTTCTCCTTCCGCCACATCGATTAAAGTACGACCCGTCCTCAAAAATGGCCTACCAACAATCAAAGGCACTCTAGGATCCATATCATAATCAACCACCACAAAATCCGCGGGAAATGTAAATCTATCAACCCCCACAAAAACATCTTCCGCAATTCCCACCGGATAAGCTATAGTACGGTTGGCCAACTCAAGAGTCATCTTAGTAGGAGTGAGCTCGGGAAGTGAAAGTCTCTTCCAAACCGATAATGGCATGAGGTTTATGCTTGCTCCTAAATCCGCTAAATCCATACAATTTTCCACCCCCAGGAAATTGCAAGGAATCAAAAACCTCCCCGGATCTCCAAGCTTAGTAGGCAAATTCTTAAGCAAAACCGCGGAGCAATTTTCATTCAATGAAGCATTAGGCAAATCCACCAATCTTTCCTTGTTAGAAAGTAAGTCCTTAATCATCTTAGCAAACTTAGGCATATTGGCTAAAGCTTCCGCAAAGGAGATATTGATGTTAAGTTGCTTGAACATCCTCAAAAAGTTAGAAACTTGGATATCATCCTTGTTCTTAAGCTTTTCTTTTCTCAATCTTGAGGGATAAGGAAGACTTGGTTTTGGTCGTGGTTGAGTGGTTGATGAAGGATGTTCCTTATTGAGTGCTTCATGAGTAGGCTTTGAAATTGGAGAAATGGGAGCATTTTGAGGTGGTGAAGTAGAGGTAGAGGGCTTGTCACAAGTAGGAGCACAAGTGGGTTGAACAATAGTAGGTTTAGGAGGTGAAAGATCCTTTGTTGACTTCCCACTTCTTGTTGTAATAGCATTGACATTTTCCCTTGGATTTGTTTGTGTGTTGGAAGGTATAGCCCCTTGTGGTCTTTGATTATAGATAATTTGGTTTTGAAGAAGAGCAAATTTCTTGTTATTTTCCTCTTGACTATCTTTCAATTGTTTCTCAAAAGAAGTGAACTTTTGAAGCACCAAATCCATAGGGTTAAATTGCACATTTCCTTGATAAAAACTTTGTTGTGGGAAAGATTGAGGTGGTGGATTAAACCCTTGGTTCGATGGATAGAAGTTATTTCCTTGAGGTTGAAATTGATTGGGTGCCTTGTAGTTATTTCCTTGATAAGGTGGTCTTTGCCCTTGATTCCTTGGTAAAATTTGAGGAGGATTTTGTTGAATTTGGGTGGGTGGTTGGGGTGGGAATCCGAGTGGAGTAAGGTAGTTTTGGGACTTGTAAGAAAGGTTATTTGGATTGATATTTGGCTTGAAGTGTTCACGATGTTCCTCTTGGTAAGCATAGCAATCCCCTTGATACACTTGCACCTTATCACATTGTTCATAAGAATGGGGACCTCCACAAGTTACACAAGAAAGGGTAATGGCATTCACATCATTTGAAGAATTGTTCAATGAAATGTTCTTAAAAGCTTGAAGTATTTCTTGTTGTACTTTCAAATTCCTCTCATTATCTCTATCCATCCTTTGAATGATCTCTTGTTGAAACTTGAGGAGTTGGTTGTCACAAGGGGTTTGAGAATTGTTTTGGATAACATGAACCCTTTCTTCAAATTGATTGTTTGTTTGAACCATTGCTTTAGTCTCAATGATGTCCAATGCCTCTTGCACGGATTTAAGAAGAATATTTCCTCCCGCGGAAGCATTGAGTGAATCTTGGTGGTGAGTTTTAAGGCCATTATAGAAGGTATTGATTTGGTGAACATCATCCAATCCATGGTTAGGGCATCGCCTCAATAACTCACTATACTCTTCCCAAGCATCACTAAAGGATTGACTAGGTTTTTGTTGAAAGCCTATAATTAAGGTCCTCAAGGCCATGGTCTTATGTGGAGGAAAGAACTTATTCAAAAACTTAGTGGTGAAACCATCCCATGTGGTGATACTATCGGGTGGTTGGGTGTCTAACCAATGCTTAGCGGGTCCCTCTAGTGAAAATGACACTAACATCAACTTAATAGCCTCATGTGGAACTCCATTGTGCTTAATGGTATTGCAAAGAGAAAGGAATCTCTTAAGGTGATCATGAGGATCCTCATTCTTGTTACCATAGAAAGGTGATTGTGAAACCATAGTAATCATAGATGTGTGTAGCTCAAATGTATTTGCGGGAAAGTCGGGAATCTTAATAGAACTAGCGTATCCATGAACATTGGTTTGCATACGTTCCATCAAAAAGCGATTATCAATAGCCATGGCTTCTTGTGGTGGAGGAGTCAAAGCACGATTCTCGTGATCGGCTTGATGGACGGTGGTGGTCTTATTCTTTCTCTTTTTCTTCCTTTTTGGAGGAAGAGGTTGTACACCAATCGGTATTTGTGCATGCCCGCGAGTGAGCATGCAACTCAATACGAGGAATGAGAGAGAAGCTCTCGTGTGACTTTGAAGAGAAATGGATTATCCTCTTCGAGTTTCAATATTAAATATCCACAAGAAAATAACAATATATGTATGTACTACTTGGGTGCAGGACCCCCAATGAAGCCTTCCTTCTTAGAATACTTACAAGTGAACAGGGGGTTAGGTGGCGCGAAGCACTTAAGTACCTATTGACCCTTAGATGGCATTTTATAGCACATCGCCTTTCTATTCACTTAAATGTTCGTATTCTTCGAATTGTTGCTTATTGAGAGTATTTATCTATTCTTGCTTTATTTTGTTTGATCGATACACTTGTCAAGGACTGGAACGCCCCTCAACACGGTGTATTGCCTTGGCAATACTTATGGAGAATATGTAGATTGGTTGTTCTTATACGTATACGTATTTACTTATAATAATATATGGAAAATATTTTTGTATTTATGAGTTTTTAAGAGAAAATACTATATGTACATAAAAACCGAGAGAATCCAATAATATATATTTTTGGGTGCAATCTCTTAGGAAAAAGATTGCTTTTTGGATTTTTTAATTTTTTTGGTCAATTCTTTGGGAAAAGAATTGTTTTGTTAATTTTTTAGTTTTTATATATTTTTATATTTTTGATTTTTTTATTTGTTATTGATTTATGATACGTAAAAATAACGTTCACAAGGTGAACGGATCCCAAAAGCCAATGAAAACCGTCAATCGATAGTCTCTCGTGAAGTCAAAGAACCGGCAGCGGCGCCATTTGAAATTGTGTATAATGCAGTTCATTTTTCTCAGTTCTTGCTAATTGAAAGTCCAACCAATATCGGGTTTTTAACTGTTTTTGGTTGTAAATCTTTTTTGGATATTCTATTTGCTAATTCAACAAAGCCTTGCAAAATTGAAAAAATATTACCTACTTATATGTAAAACATAGTGCAATTACCAAGTTTTTATTCAAGTAAGATTCAAAATGTAAATTTTAAAACTAAAAGGACTGAAAATGTAAATTCCATGAAATATAAATGCTTAAAATGTAAATTCTAACAAGTAAAAGGACTGAAAATGCAAATCAGCAAACTATAAGGATAAAAAATGTAAAGTATGTAACAAACTAACCAAATAGTAACAAATTCCAAAACTGAAAACTAAATTCTAACAAACTTCAAATTGAAAGGACTTAATTGTGAAAACCCTAAAAAGATGCAAACTTAGCCAGGTTTAGAAACTGTTTGAAACAAGAAGGACTAGATTGCAAATTTTGAAACTTTTTAAGCCAAAACGCGTTTACAAGACAAATAAGCTCGTTTGAGCTTATTACTGGACCAAAATGATTCAAACCAATTGCAAAACACTTAGAATTCAAAATAAGCTAGACCTATAAGAGGATTTTGGCTGAAAGCTATTAATAAGCAAATAAGCACTTCAAAATAAGCACACAATAAGCTCTAAGACAATCTGGACATGCACAACTGGATTTTTGTGCTTAAACTGATTAAAGAGCTCAAATGATGAACGGGAAATCAAGTCATAACAAATTTCATCAAGTAATAAGCTGGGAAATTGAAATAAGCTGAAAATGGCGTATCGTTGACCAAGCGTTGACCCGAATTTTTGACAAAAAGCTGAAACTCTCAAATATCAACCAATACCAACTACTAAGTGGATTTGTGAAAGAAAATTGCTTGGTTAATGAAAAGAATCAAAAGATCTGAAAATCCAGTTTCCATTTACAGAAACATTGCTTATCTCACATGCTCAGATTTTTGCTTATTTCTCCTAGCTGAATGGAAACTGTATCAAGTGCTTATAGACTATGAAACTTTATATAATATGACCTACAATTGAGAACGGGTTTGGTGAAATTTCATCAAGAATTAATCAAATGCCAGCTAAATGAAAATGACAACTTTTTAAAGGCAAAACTGAATTAAAATGACCCATTCCTTTTTCTTGCCAATTGCCTGTTTGAACTGTTATTTGACTTGAAAATTATTCAAAACTCCTTGTAATCACCTAATGACTGACAATGAACATGTACTAATCAAAATCCAACACTTGAAAATCAAAACTTGTGTAAACCCAAACACTCCTTTATCAGTTCTTAATGAAGATTTTCAAAGACTTTTTGATTTTGAGATAGGACTGAATGAAAACCTATAGCAAATCAGACTTGATGATCAAAATGAAATGTTTGAAGGCTACTTGCAAGTAATGAACACTACTAGAACTTAATCAAAGTAGAAGGCTAAAAAATGACTGAAAAAGGCTATAAGCTAGATCACAATCCAAAGAAATAAGTAGATAAGCAAAGCTAAGGCTACCAGCTAACTAGAATCAATCCACAATCAAGCTAACAAGTTTTATCATACATTCACAAAGGATTTACACTAGAAAAATAAGCATGCAATTGACAATTTTAGTGGAACCAAAAATCAGAACTTTAGAACCTAGTGAAGAAACCATTGGGAAGTAGAGGAGTGCTGAACTCTCTATCCTAGTGCTAACCACCACCTTAGCACTAGATCAACAATCTACAATCAACAGAACTGCTTCAATCAACAAGAACATCTCCATGGCATGAATTCATCTCATAAGCTAGAGATTTGAACTGAAATCAACAAACAGCTACAATTCTTCCTCCAAAGTTAGTTATGATCAATGTATGATCATAACAAACTTCAAACAGCAACACAAGTCTCAATGGAAAGCATGTATGAACAGTAATGAAGAAGATAGAATTTGGCGGGAAATGAAGAATTTTAAATTTATTAATGGAATTCAGTTACAAAGTTGGTTAAAAGGATGCTAACTAACTAACTAACTAAAGAGTGTGTCAAACTCTTGAGTAGTTTAGCTAAGAAAGGAAAAGTTGAGAGAAAATGTAAATGTGTGTGTTTTTCACACTTACAACTACTCAGTACAAATGAAGACCTAAACTGCTATTTATAGACATGAGAAGGAAGTTTGTTGGGGATGGTGACGTGTTGAGACCAATCCCATGTCTCCACGTGGCATAATTCTGCTAAGTCCATTTGCAGGTATGAACATGAATTGGGGCTTTTTGCTTGAGTTGATTTGATGTTAATTGGTGATGACCAATGTGTTCGTCTCTCAGAAATAAACGCTTTTGATGTTTACAACTCTTCATGAAATCCATTGTAGCTCAAGGACGATCCTGGGAATTTTTGGCCGTTTGAAACTGACACGTGTCATACTCTGAATGGTTGAAAACAAGGCACACGGATCACAATGTTGGGATTTTGTCATTAATGAGTGGCGGCTGAGTGGGAATTTAATACTTGTGAGTTGGAAATCCTTGTGCTCATTTTTCTTGCTTCTCATTGGCTGGAATTGCAACACATGGATTGAACTTGTATTAATTTCCAATATTGGCAGATTTAGCCCCTAGACTTTGGCAGATTGCACTTTAAGGCTTGTAACTTCATTTCTTTGGCACTTTTAGTCCTTCAAACTTCATTCTTGAGCAGAATTGGTCCTTTGACTGAGTTGACTTGATAGTTGACCAAATTTGACTATGATCTTGACTTTTTACAATATTTACACTTTGGTCCTTCATCTTTGGCAGTTTGTCAAGATAGGTCCTTGCACTTCAAAGTCTTGTCACTTTTGATCCTTCTTTGTCTTTTTCATCAATTTAGGCTTGATTATTCCTTGTTTGCTTGAAAATGTATCCTTTTACCTACACAAGTGTACACAAACACAAACATACCACATAACACTGTTTTTGCAAGATAAATTGGTATTTTGCTTCATGTTTTAGGGTTATTTGTTGATAAATTGATATGAGTTTAAGCTCATATCAATCTCACATAAACAAACCAACTTTTAACTATAAAAAGGAAATACTCATAAAAACACCAACTTTTATAACTTAAAAAGGTATTACAAATTTTAATGAGAAAAATCTGGAACAAGGTGTGCTAACATGCTAGCACCCTTTAAATACTAACTGATAGAACTTTCTAGGTTACTAAACCCTAATGGATGAAATTCCAGTCTTGCCCTTGGAATCTTGACTGAAAATTTGGTCAAATTCGTCATGTGATGGTCCTTGGTGTATACAGCTGTCCTTGCTTGATCTTGAACGTTCATTGGGAACCTTTGGGACCAAGGAGTGAAGGAGATTTGTTGATTCTCTGAAAAATTCGTTTGTTTCCATTTTAGGTGTAGCAGGGGACAATGGGGGGCCCACTTAGAGGTCACGGGAGTGTGTTGTGGGTGGTGGGTTTTGATGTTGATGGGATAAATTACCCATCTGGATAAATAGGGGTAAAACCCCTTTGTTTTTTAGTAAATTTACCCTGGGATTTTTTTAGGGTTTATGTGGGATTAAGGCTTTGGTTTAATATGATTTAGGGATAAATGTTTTTAAACTTTGTGTTAAGTGGGAAAAAATGTTGACTAGTTGACCAGTTTATTAATAACTGGTTGGGTGTGGGTTTGGACGGGTATTGGGTTTGGGTAAATGGGTAGGGTCGGGTATGGTGACGTGGAGGGTGAGGTGTCAGCAACTGGTTGGATGTATGGGTTTGGTTGTCTGGCAAAATCAGTCCCCCATCTCTTCGTCTTTCTTCATGTTGTAATAAACAGCACAAAACAACTTTTCCTTTGTAACAAGTTTCATCATCTTGTCAGTTTTGGCACAAGTTTTGCAAATACTGTTATCAAGGACTTCAAATGTAATTTCTTCATTCTTTAAGGGCTGAATATGCAAATACTTGATATTTTAGGGACCCACAAGTAATTTTGAGGATTTACAGGGGTATAAAATGACAAGTCTTCTAAAGTTGAGGGACCATTCTTGCCAATCTTCAATTCTTTAAGGTCATTTTTGGAAATTCCATTCTTGGGCCCGGTTCATTGTGCGGCTTCGTTTCCTGTGCTCGTTTTTTATTGATTCTTGTGATCTTTTTGTCTTTTCCTCAATATCCGTACCTAAAATACACAAGCAACAAACACGAGCATATATTTGGCAGTTTTAATGATATTTTATGTATTTTAAGCCCGATTTGAACGATGAGACTATGTATAAAAGTAGTCTCATCACTCCCCCATACTAAACCATTGCCGTGCCCTCACGCAATGCTAGAATAAAGTATCGTAGCACCTCCAAAATTCATTTTATTCACTTTATTGGAATGATAAACTAGCTACACTTCTACTATTACTACTACTTGCACTTTAGACATAATGTATGATTTTCATCGCAAAATGGGACGTTTAGGTTCATAGAATAAGAACACGTGAATGCTTCGTTAGAAATAATTTCATCGTCCTCGATTTTTACCCTAATTCCATGCCAAGCGTGCAACGAGATCATTGTCATTATAAGTTAGTAATGCTAACACTACTCATATGCCCTAATCACGTACTTATCCTCCCATTATTCCTACGTTGTATCTCTTATATTTTATTTTGTCTTGAATGTTTCACGAGGATACACTGTTGACTTATGCGATAATAGAGATTTAGGTCTAAAAATAGAGTCCTAACGGTGTAACTAAGACCATCAAATCAATAACCCCTCCTAATAGACAACGATGTTAAAAAATTAAGTTGACAAGAAGAATGGATAAACACGGTTTTATAACGGTTTTGAACATGAGACTTATTACCAAGACTTTTATACGCCCCCCAACGGAAGGGCCTTATTATCTTTGGTTTACCTCCATCTTTTATTCAACTTCGCCATGAAGCTTTTATTATGACTTCGGTCTTGCCTTGCCTTTTATTATCCGCCTCATCGGTGGTTTTATTAGCCAAAGACGTATATCCTCACGCTAAAGCGAATTTTGGATCTTTAAAGCTTCGAAGATTAAGGCTTGATTCACTTTCAATTTTTGCATAGATTTTAGGCCTTGTGGGGCTTCAAATTGTTTGCTAGATTTAGGTGAGCACTTGAAATCTTATTATTGGGTGAAGCTTTTGATTATTCGGGTGCCAATACTTCAAAACCGTGACGCTGGCGATACCTTAATGTCTTCCCAATTTAATTACACGGAAGCTACTAGAAAAGACTAGAAACCCAACAATCCTAACTAAACCGCTAAGTCAATATTTATTAAGCAAAAAATATTTACAAGCGAAGGGAGAATAAGCAAACAACGAGAACACATGAGTTTTTGAAAGAATACGAGTACTCTACGTTTAGCATAGTAACTTATAATTAACTCTATCATTTCTCGTCCTCATTTAAGAGACTTAGCCTAATGTGAAGTTAAGGAATCAAAGCTAAGTGCTCAACACGCACGGTCGAGTCAAAAATTACTCTTATTCTCGCCATCGGAAAACCTACATTCGTGTCTTCAAACACTTATAAAACATAGAAAAATTTTAAAATTTGGCCATTTTTGGCCTTATTTTGCAACAAAAACGATAACAAAAAGATAAACTTTGGAAAGCGTGAAGGTTTGGCAAGGCAAGTATCTATTCACACCCCATACTAAAGTTAAACATTGTCCTCAATGTTTCGAGTCTAGGGGTGCAAACACCCCCATACTAGAGACGTAGTCGAATGCCTAATCTAGCATGGAAAGGGTGTAACCAATAAATTAATAGCCAAGTGTGCTAAAAACCTAAGGTTAGAACAACAAAAGGATATATCATTTGGATATTGAGAAAGTCTCCAAAGCAAACGATCGAGTGCTCCCATAAAACGAACACGAGAGCCTCCAATTGTGAAGATCATGATCTAAAAACCACAATGCACAAACAACCACGGAACAAAGGTTGGAAGGGCACAAATCCCCTTACATTAAACTAATTAGAAAGCAATAATATGTGCATGGATAAGCATGGGTCTCCCCCACGAGGCACCTTGTTTTTGATAACCGAGTCAAAAGCTCGACTCGAATCCCCATAAATGTGATCATTTAGGGATAATCATGGTGTGGTCAATTTTTAGTGGGGCTTACATGATAAACAAGGCCAAAAAACAACCGGTATTAAGGACTAAGTCCTTTAATGGTGCAAAATACCGGGATCGAAGATGGCGTTTTCGTTTTCATTGGAAAAACAAATCAACGCCACTTCATCGTGTGCCAACAAAAACCCAAAGGGTTTCAAGCAAATATATGAGAAGAAATAGAAGGGTGGGACAATGGGTAAGTCACAAAAACATTGAGCTACTCGAGGTAGACTCGCACCAATCAAATAGAAAGATTTTCCATTTATTGCATCGGTGGAAGACCGAGATTTCCCTTTATAAGCAATTCCGAGATCAAATATCTCGTCCTCGGTGGAGAAAGGGGAGGGAACATAAGGGGCTTCCCCCACACTAGGTCCACACAAAGCATTGTCAAAAGGAGGAGACGAGCTTGTAGCACTCAATACACGTGGTGATGACGGAGTTAGAGTTGTAGAAAAATCTTTTAAATCCAATTTAAAATCTTTTCCTTTTTCATCTTTTAAACTCTCTTTATGAAAACCCGATTTGATTATGTCAAAAATATTTGGTGTTTCTAAAGCAATGTTAGTCACACTAAAAATTCTCACATTTGAAAACCGTTTTGGTAGAGGTGGTGGTAAGTTCTCAAAACGTTTGTCAACAAAGAGAACTCCCCCATCGGGATCAACATATTCATCATCCGAAGAATCATTCACAATTGGAAGTGTAGTCTTAACACTCTTAACCTCCACCGGCGGAGGGGATGGAACTTCATTTTTATCATCAACTCCTAAAACTCTATTTGAAATCCTTTTGCAAATGTTTTTTATGGGATTGACATTGTATAAAGACGTGATAGAATACACATGAGAAAGCGTGGAGTTTTGAGTTGCATTAATGACGAGTTCTTCCTCATTGAAACGAAGAGTGATTTTCCTAGCGTGCACATCGATAAGTGCTCTCGAGGTATCCAAAAATGATCGACCTAAAATTAAAGGAACTTTAGGATCGATGGGAATGTCAACAACAATAAAGTCTACGGGATAGTAGAACTTTCCAACTTTCACGAAGACGTCCTCGGCAACTCCACAAGCTAGAATCGTAGAATGATCGGCCATTTCGATTGACATTCTTGAAGGAGTGAGATTGGGAAGATTGAGCGATTTAAAAATCTCAAGAGGCATCAAATTAATACTAGCACCAAGATCGGCCAAGGCGTAGCATTCCTCCATGTCTTGTATAGCACATTGGATTAAAAACTTGCCGGGTCACCGACTTTTTGAGGTATGCGGCTAAGAAAAACCGATGAACAACTAGACGATTTTTGCAATTTTTCTTTGTTATTCAACATACTTTTGAAGTTCGCGGCAAATCGAGGCATCATGACCAAGGCGTCGGCAAAACTTATATTGAAATTCAAATCACGAAACATTTTCATAAAAAGTTCAAATTGATAATTATTTCGTTCTTGTGCCTTTTCCTTGTCTCGTCTTGAAGGGTAGGTAAGGGTGGTGTGGGTTGGGGCATAGGCATCAGCCTTGGAATCTCGGGTTCCACAATTGGTATTGGTTCAACCGTAGGTGTGGTATGAGCGGTACTTCGTGGGCTAGGAACGTGCTCCTTTTCGACCACCACCTCGGGTTCTTTCTCTTTTTCCTTCTCTATAGAAGTACTTGGACGAGAAATGGGTTCTTTGAAAGTTTTACCACTACGAGTAGTAATAACCTTCAATTCTCCTTTCGGGTTCACGATGGTATCACTAGGAAGACCACCCGAAGAAGAGGGTTTACACATGATAGCTTCAAACATTTTTTCCATTCGGTCTTCAAACTTAGATTGCCTAGCATCCGCTTTTAACAACTCTTGCTTAATCTCATGTTGACCTTGCTCCATTTTTTGTTGATTTTGTTGGAGTCGTTGAACATTTCCTTCCATTTTATTAGCATGAGTTTTAAGTTCATTAGCAAGTTCGTTTTTAAGCTCGTTTTTCAACTCGGATCTTAAGCTAACCATTTCACGTTGCATATTGTCAAACTTAGCATCATTAGCCTTAGCATAATTCAAAAACTCTCCTTGAAGATTTTTGGTGTGATCATTTGGAAAACCTTGTGTGGTAGATTGAAAATCACGGTTTTGGTTTTGGTTTGAAATTTGCCCATTTCCACTTTGATAATTACCCTTGTTGTAATTACGTTGATTGCCTTGATAATTACCACCTTGATTGTTGTTTCGATAATTATTAGCATTTTGATTTGGTGGAGCTTGATTTTGGCGGGAACCTTGGCCGTTTTGGTTATAAGTTCCCGTGGCTACATAAGCACTCGAAGTGTTACCATCCGCGGTAATGCACTCGGAAAGATCATGAGCTCCACCACACGACAAACAACTCTTAGAAACCGCTTTAACCGAAGCGGAATTTGAAGCTTCTTGAGCTTTCCAATGGGACATAAGGTTAGCAAATCTATCAAAAAATCGAATTTCTTCATTTGCTTCATCATGTAAGGCATTAATGCTACGAGACGATGACGAGCCCACTTTGGAAACACTCGGTGTGTTACGAGGGCTATAAACCTTAGACCTATTCACAATTATGACCAAAGCTTCCTCGACCGTTTTACACAACAAATTACCACCCGCGGCGGCATTTAAATAATCTCTTTCATGATCATTAAGTCCATTGTAAAACGTGTCAATTTGATGCAAGTCGGAAAAACCGTGATGAGGACATTCATGTAACATCTCCTTAAACCTATTCCAAGCCGTTGAAAAACTTTCATTTGATTCTTGTGAAAATTTAGAAATCTCATTTTTCAAATGCGTAGTCTTAGAGGGCAGAAAAAATTGGTTCACAAATTTTGAAACGAGATCCTTCCACGTCAATATAGAATTGGGTGGCTCTTTCTCTAACCAAATTTTAGCGGGCCCCGCTAAGGAATACGGAAAAAGCATCATCTTACTCGAGTCATTCGAGACATCCTTAAATTTGCAAGTAGCGGTAAGACGATTGAATTGGCGGATATGGTTGTGTGGATTGTCCTTCTCATCACCACGGAATTTGTTGTTTTGGATCATCGACAACAAACCCGTTTTCACCTCAAAATTCTCTGCAAGGATAGCGGGAATCACAATAGCTTCTCCATAACCCTCGGTGGATGCTTGAAGTAACTCCATCATAGTTCGATTCGCCATGGTTGGTGCTTCTCGTACAATGGGTTCGTCAATAGGAGACTCCTCACTAGAATGAGTTGGAGTGGGAGTTTTGTTCTTTCGTCTACGTGCACGTTTTGCTTGATTACGAGTTAGCATAAACGTCACGTACAACGTGGAGACGAGCAAAGAAGATTCTTTTTGGTGTTTTGTATTTTTTAATTTTTTTGTGGTTTTTGATTGTATTAACCTTTTTGGAAATTGGTGAAATGTATTAAGTAGACACAAATCTACAAATCTCCTCCTTAATCAAATCTCTCGATTAAAGAAGCCTCAAGGAATGAAAACGATCACGTGAAGTGAACGCCTTCGATGACTTTAGAACGATGGTGGAACACCAAATCGTTCAAGAGGGTTTAATCAATAGAAACCAAGAAAATATATATGATATGTAATAATACTTTGGGCGGCAAAACCCTCGATTAGCTCTCAAAATCAAATACTCACAAGCAAGCGGAGGAAACGAGGCGGCGCGAAGCACTTAAGAGCCTTTTTCCTTTAGGTGGTGAAATACAACCGCCTTATACCCACCTTATAGTTTGTATTTTTCAAAATCGAGCTTCACGAAAGTATTTATCTATTTTTGCCTTTTTTCTTTGGTTTGAGATTCGAATAAAATGATTGGGTAATGACCTCCCAAGTCAAGGTTGTGATTTCTCACGTATTTGGAGTACTTGTGAATTTATTGTTCTACGTATACAATATATTAATAATATTCACACAAAAACCGAAAAAAAGATAATACGTATTAGTAGAGTGCTACTAATACAAATACTAATTATGGCTATATAAAAAACAACAATTGTTCAATCAAAACACAACACGCCTCCCCGGCAGCGGCGCCAAAATGATTGTAGAGTTTTTGTACCCTTTAGGAAAAGGATGACAAAAATGGCAAGTATTAAGTGTCGGTTTAGGAAAACCGAGCACTAATGACCAAATAAGTTCAAGTTCGTTTCCCAAGGAGGCACGTGCGTTGTGTAATGAGTTGATTTTGATTTGTGATTATATTGAGAAAAAGAAAAATAGAAATGGGGTGAGAAGGGAATGACGGTTACGACGACGGATTAAATTAAGACGAAAAAGTCGTTCACGTAAAACCGTAAAAACTACAAAATTAAAAATTATAAACCTAAAAACTAATTAAAAGCTAAAATAAGTCTAAAATAATATAAATAAGAATAAAAATCCAATAAAAATATTTTAAAACCTTTTATTAATTAAATATTCAATTTTAAATGCTAATTAAAGCCCTAAAATTAAATATAATTAATCAAAATGTCCAAAATATTATTTTATTGAACAAATAACTTACTTATATTATCTAAAGACTAAAAAGTATTTTTCCTAATTTTTAAAAACTATTTTTATATTTTTAAAACACTTAAAACTATTTTTAAACTAAAATAATTATAAAAATAATAAATAATGCTAAAAATAATTGGACAATTTTAAAAATCCTAATTTACTCTAATGAACAGTAGAAAAATGAAAAAGTTTGAAAAATATTAAATTTTTCACTAAAAGACAAAACTGATTTAAATTAAACCCTAATTAAACTAAATTAATTTTAAAAAATAAATAAAAAGTGAACAGTAGAAACTTTCTATACCAAAACTCTTAAAATGTTTTTCTTAATAAAAGAAAAATGTTGAAACTGAAAAATATTGATTTTTGGCACTAAATGCCAAAAATCAGAAATTAAAAGTTAATTAAAAATGCTATTTAATCCAAAAAATACTAAATGAACAGTAATAAAATTTTTACCTAAACAGAAAAATCACAAATAAAATTAGAAAAAATATGAAACAAGTTTGAAGTCCTAATTCACAAATTACCCCACTAAAGACAAAAAATCAAAAAGACTGATAGTGACACTTTGCTGATTTTGTTTTCTAGTGAAGCAGTACTAACTTTTGGGCAAGCAGGGGGAACTATGTTCCCACTGATAGTGCAAAAATAAGGTTAGTTGACCAATTGAGCTTAGGAAAGCTCAATGCTTGGATTTCTTTGGACAATTGGGCACCCCCACACCAGTTGGGTTGTGGGGAGTCTAAGTAAACACAAAAACTCACAAGCTCTTAGCAAGAATCAAGCACAAAATGGCACAAAAGTTTCTGATTAAGCCCTTATGGGTCTGATGAATAGTGTGCTGATACACTTTGCACAAAAACGATTTTCAAAAGCTCATAACTTGCACATAATCCAATCAAATGACATATAAATGATAGCAAACCCTAGATAGACCTATAACCTATCAGACTACAAGATTTGAGGCACAAATAAACACAAAACCTGGCAAAACAAAGGCCTACTGATTTTGACTATTTTACCAACTTTTTATCATGCAAATGAGTTTAAAACTACACCAAACTGAAAACTAAGAGCATATATCACATAATACCAACCCAATGAGTAATTAAGACAGGTTTTAAACCAAGATCAAAACCATTCACCCCAGTTTAGACCCTAATCCAAACACTCCTTTAAAAACTGAAAATCAGTTTTACCAAACCAAAAGCTTTTAAATCACACCTAAAATGATTCTAATCTACCTAGACATGCATAACAACCCTAAAAGCCCTAAACAAGCACATAAAACAGATAATCAAGAAAATTTTCACAACTTCTTGCAAAATCACATAAGACTGAAAATCTGAAAACTCAAACAAGGAAATAGAGATTTACCTTGTGGGACCCACATCCAGGTCCTACAGTGACTGAAAAGTCACCTCCCACAAGCTCGGGCTTGTGCTGAACCTTGGGCTTATGATATGCAGAATGATGATGAGGAGAACCTTGTTTTTGCTTTGATCCTACACAAACACCACCAAACCAGGAAACAACCTTCAAGCTATATAAGCTTAGCCATAAGCTGTTGTCAGCAGCTTATGGAGAGCTTATACAACAGTAATGGTTAACAACAAGGAAAATAAAAAGAACTGATTTTTCTTTAAAAAAATCTTTCACAAACCTAGAAACCAATAAACCTTGAAGCTTGGATACGTTTTAAAACAAGTATAAATTCAGAAATCCAAATATCCAAGTCCACTTTCACTTTCTTGGACCTTAAATTTCTGAAATTTAAAACCTTTTTTTAAAACCTTTTTGAAAACTAAAACTTGAAAATAGTTTCACCAAATAATGAATGGAACTCAGATTATCTCACATAAACAAACCAACTTTTAACTATAAAAAGGAATTACTCATAAAAACACCAACTTTTATAACTTAAAAAGGTATTACAAATTTTAATGAAAATCTGGAACAAGGTGTGCTAACATGCTAGCACCCTTTAAATACTAACTGATAGAACTTTCTAGGTTACTAAACCCTAATGGATGAAATTCCAGTCTTGCCCTTGGAATCTTGACTGAAAATTTGGTCAAATTCGTCATGTGATGGTCCTTGGTGTATACAGTTGTCCTTGCTTGATCTTGAACGTTCATTGGGAACCTTTGGGACCAAGGAGTAAAGGAGATTTGTTGATTCTCTGAAAAATTCGTTTGTTTCCATTTTAGGTGTAGCAGGGGACAATGGGGGGCCCACTTGGAGGTCACGGGAGTGTGTTGTGGGTGGTGGGTTTTGATGTTGATGGGATAAATTACCCATCTGGATAAATAGGGTTAAAACCCCTTTTGTTATTGAGTGAATTTACCCTGGGATTTTTTTAGGGTTTATGTGGGATTAAGGCTTTGGTTTAATCTGATTTGGGGATAAATGTTTTTAAACTTTATGTTAAGTGGGAAAAAATGTTGACTAGTTGACCAGTTTATTAATAACTGGTTGGGTGTGGGTTTGGACGGGTATTGGGTTTGGGTAAATGGGTAGGCTCGGGTATGGTGACATGGAGGGTGAGGTGTCACACTACTACAAAAAAGTCCATGGAGACTGGTCCAAAAAGGCAATGGGGACTGGTTTTGTAGGACGTCTCTATGTAGAGGATCTCCTTGCTCGAAACATAAAGAGACTGGTTTTTAAACCAGTCTCTATTAAAAGAATCGACACTGATTATCTTCATAAAAACAAGTCTCTTTAGAGACTGGTCTCCATACTAATCTCCAGAAAGCATTCTTTTTAAGAGCATCTAACCAGTCTTTTTATGGAGTAAAAAAATGTGTTTTTTTTCTAAAAACCAGTCTCTTTTTAATTAATTTTTTAAAAAAAAATTAGAATTTTATTAAATTCCAAATTTTACAAATTTAACCCTCTACAATGAAATAATGTAAATACAAGAATTCTATAAAAGAAACTAAATTAAAGGACTTGAATTGTCATAAACAACAAATGTATGTAAATAAAGACAACTTTATTAATTAGAAGGATTAAAATTGTCAAATACATATTTCGAATCAAATTTGTTTTTTTCTCAAGTATCAAGCACCACGTGAGATCCTCTAACTTCTTTCCAGCTCAGACTTTGCTAGACGCAAGACACCAGTCTTCTTCGCCTCCTGTCAAGTGTAAAACCAAAATGATATGTTATTACACAGCTAGAAAATAATATATACAAGGTAGGCACACCCGCGCTTCGCTGCGGTGATGATTTTTTTCCGTTCGTTATCGTTTACAGAAAGATTTACAACTGGAATATTAACGTTATACGTAAGGGTTGGAATTATTCAAGGCACTAACCTTGTGTAGGCTCTTCTTTGTCGGGACTTCTTTGTTATTAGCGCAACTTCGTAACATTGTCGGATCCTCACACCTTCAAATCTAACAGTCCCAGATGGGATGGTATTGACGATGCAGGTACGCCTGTAAAGTAGTGGATGTTTTTTTACCTATACATGTTTTCGATTACTCGCATGTGAGAGCACCAGCCAGATATTACAATGGAGACCACCAGTCAGAGATTACTATGTAGTACGACGCAACTCCTTCTCTAACATTGATGTTCCCTTAAATATGGTAAGTTGGATGTCCCTCGAGTATTATGTATACTGTAAGCAAAAGATAAATGTGAAATAAATAAACATATTAAGAGAATTTGATAATAATATATCGTATTATTATGGTTTGCACTTACCCGCTCGTCACTCATCTTTCTGAAACCAAGTTTCTTAGTCCATATGGACTCGGCTTCTTCAGCAGCAGGGAGGACAAGAAGTTCAACACCCAATGACAGAAGTAACTCCTCAATACAAAAGAAAAGAGCTTGGAAATATCCCTGAAGTGTCGAACATATCATTAAAAAAAGGCAAACAAATAAAAAAATTTGCAAACAATTATGCATAGGAGTACATGTTGACAACAGCTTTTAAAGCATGGACACCTGGTAATTACTGAACTTACCTTCCCTTGATGTTGTCTGGTTGTAGCCACTAGTGGGAGATCGGCAACTTCCAGTCCAAAAATTCTCAGGAGACCCGCAGACACAACTACTGAACTGAATGTGCAAGTCAAAAAAACAGTAAAGAATAGCATGTGGAAATATAATAACTAAAAAACAAAATGGAAGGATTGGGAAGTTTGAAAAAAAAATAGTTGACACACCCCACCATCAAAACTACACAATATATTCCTCCGAAATCTTGTCCAGATATATTTCTCCTGCATTAAATACATAAATTTACTTAAGAACAATGAAACCCGAAAAGTACATTATCTCTGTTTCTTGCTCACGACGCAGCATAATTCATATAAAAAAGGAACAGCTTAAAAGCACAAGCAACAAAACAAGGCTTATTTCAAGATCCCTAGGAGTGTATCTAATGTCGCCTAGCATACAGTGATGAAGGAATGAAATTTGTGCCCGAAGAAACCAAAATTTGGTAGAATCTATGAAAAGATTCAGACCTCTAGTTAAACCTCTAGTCAAAGAGAAAAAACATAATTTGCAGCAATTTCAGCTTTAAGTTTACTTATCAGTTACATACTGTATCCTTACATGTTATAGGGATAACCGGATAAGTAGTTCACCTTCACAGGTTGTTTAAAAAAAATTAACAGTAACGAACTAATGATAACTATTGTTACCATTATTACTCCTATGACCACAAAATATTCCTGTGTTTTGAAAATTTTTAACTATGCTAGATTGGAAAATTAAAGAGCTTCAAGGTTAATACAAACACTGCTATAGCCAACTTAGACAAAAGCCAACCCTGTCCCCTTGAACAAATAATTAAGAGAGCATGCGCAGCACAAGACAACTTACCCATACACCATGACAGGAATTAGATCACGGCCAGATTTTGCAACAATGGGATCGAAACACTCCTGCAAATGGATAGAGCTAATATCCGTTTTTTAAGTATATCGTTTTCCTCGACTCGACTCGAATTGAAATCCAATTTTATCGTTTCGACTTAATTCGTTTTTGGTTAATAAAGGGATATTTGGTATTTATAACTACTTTTGACAAAAACGTAAACGACACGAAAAACAAAGTAAAATACTAATATAATATTGCTATTATTATAACACTAATATACTTTAACAATTGGGTTATAACTATTGCAGAAATACAAATGCAAACCATTCAGGAAAATAAACTATCAATAAGCAAACAGAACTTACTTGGCCCAACAACTTGAATTAGTCCAATAACCATTTAAACAACCTAACAAACAAAAATGCACACTGCCTAGTTTAGAAGCAAATTTGTATTCGTAATATGCAGGGAAACAAGTCAAACGTTCAATCCTAGCTAATTACATTTAAACTATTATTTTTTTATCAAATCAAAATCTTGATACCAATTTATCAGTAAGTGACCTAAACTGAATTACTTGAATACTCTATGTCTGGACTACATTTACTAGTTTTGTCTAATGTGAATTCCATCCATATTACTAAAGCTTATTTGAACATTTCTAGAATTTCTACCAACTGATCTGATAGGCTATAGTAACAAGAATGTGAAAATAGAATAAATTCTAGCTACAGAACTCAAATTTTCAACTAACTAGTTCTAAACCTACTATGCAAAGAAGAATTAAGATGTAAAGAATGCTCTCAAATGACTCATACGAAAACTCTATTTTTGACTATGTAAAATTAAGCGAATTCTATGCTTACTATCTCGAAACCAAGCTAATATAACTAGTGATTACAACTAAAGCAACCAAGATCTCTTTAACCACCATTGTACCAAACAATGGTTAAGGACTCAGAATCTTAAAGCTATTATCTCCTATAACTTCCTAGTGAGTGTGACGGATTCAAGCTAAAAATACTACACTGATTGAAGCTAACCGAATCAAATTAAAGCTGTTTGCAAAACTATCTCTAAGCTACACTATCACATTCACCAAATATTGAGCAAGTATGAAAGAGAAAATAGAATTACGCTGTCTCAAGGCCTCCGCTGATGTGAGAGCTACGACGACGCTATCGACAACTGATTCCAGGCCAGTCCGCTGTTGCGTTTATGCTAACCAAACTGATCGAACCGAGCTGAAATCAAAACTGCACCGAGTACTAAAATCAAGAACGGACCGATCGAAACGAACCAAGCTGTTTGAACTATTATCGACACTAACCGAAACTGATATCAAAGCTAAACCGAAATAATCTCGAACCGAACCACTAGCTTTATACTAAGATTACACTAACCGAAACTGATTTTTGAGCACTCGAAATCAAGAACAAACCAAAACTGAAGTCGATATTGAAACTAACTGAACCGAGTTCGATGATAAACTTGTACCGAAATCAACTTCGAAGCTACACCGAACCAAAACCAAACCAACAAAACTGATGCCGAATCCGAAACCGCTTACGACTAATGAAATTAAAACACGAACCGAACCAATAGCTAATTTCGACACTACGAAACTATTAAACTATGCTGAAATTGATATCGAAACTTAGCTACGGAATTGCAGAATCCAAACACCGCTGACGACAATTAAAACTCGAATCTTAAATCTATCTGCTACTCAAGTCGTACAAAAAACTACATCTACCCAAATCACATTAACCTGTTGCGATCTGAACCACCGAATCCCACAGCATACCGAATCACAAAACATCAACCGAAAGCTATAAAATCTTCTACCCAAAACTAAAGCCGAATCGAAGCTATCGTCAATCTATTCAGTATCCAAAACATCATCGTCACCGAATCATAATAAACACCGCCTGTGGAGATCGTATAAAACAAATCGAACCTTCAACAATATATCGACACAAACACCTTCGTTTCACTACTCCTAAATATGAATAAAAAAATCCCATCACAAATCTTTATAAACTAGCTGAAACTTAAATCTTCATTAAACATAAATCTTCAAAATCAAGTACAAAGTGACAAGTAGCTGCGAGAGTTTTAAACAAAACTGAATTTATAATGTAAAGAGAACTAACCCACACCTAATCTAAATTAAAAAAACGCAGGTAAAAAAAATGAAAAAGGATATGATGTGATAAAAAAGGAATGTAATGAGATATGCGTTTTTTTGTGCTTCTTCAGTTTCAGCAACATCATGAGGTGATTTGAAGATGGATCAATGGGGGTTTCAGAGCGTGTTTGGGAGTTACGGTTTTATGAAGGGGGTGATGGATGAAAATGTGTTTAGGGAGGTTAATTTGAGATTGAGATGCGTGGGTTTTGAGGTTCACCGGAGATTGGGAGTGTTTTTTTTAGGTTTTTGAGGATGTGAGATCTAGACGGATAAGAAAACTATAGATGGTTAATTTGATTTTCGGAAAATGTTTAGGTGGGTTTGCGAAAAGTTAGAGGGAGATTTTTTTCTCAACAAAACTTTTTTACTTTAACCGAAAATTAATATCAAACAAATAAAAAAGTTACTATTAATTAAACTATTATTAGTAACAATTATTATTAAATTATTAAAATATTATAACTTATTAATATAATAGCTATTTAAAAATTATTAGTTTTAATAAAATAAGTATTATTAAAAAATAAAAATAATTATTTATAATAAAATAATTATTATTAACGAAATAATAGTTTTTATATTAGTAATATATTATTATTATAATAATAATTAAAATAAATAAATAATTATTAATAAATATTATTATTATTAATATTATATTATTTAAAAATTTAATAAAAATAAATTAGTAATAATAACCTTAAACTCATAACCATTACGTGTACAACGATACCCTATTAAATCATATCATGTACAACGATACCCTATCGACTCATATCGTGTACAGTGATACCCTATGGACTCATATAGTGTACAACGATACCCTAACAATTCATATCGTATACAACGATACCCTATCGACTCATATCGTGTGAAAGGATACCATATCGACTCTTATCGTGTACAACGATACCCAATAAAATCATATCATGTACAACGATACCCCTGTTGATTTATATCATGTACAAGGATACCCTATCGACTCATATCATGTACAATGATACCCGATCGACTTATATCGTGTACAACGATACCATATCGATTCATATCGTGTAAAACGATACCCTATCGACTCATATCGTGTACAACGATACCCAATGGACTCATAACGTGTACAACGACACCCTATCAAATCATATCGTGTACAACGATACCCTATGGACTCATATAGTGTAGAATGATACCCTATCGACTCATATCGTGTACAACGATACCCAATCAACTAATATTGTGTACGACTATACCCTATCAAATCCTGTCATGTACAACGATACCATATCGACTCTTATCGTGTACAACGATACCCTATGGACTCATATAGTGTAAATGGATTAATGGTCCTTATACTTTAATCAAATATATACTTTATAAAGTCTAAAAACGTAATATGTTATAAAAACAAGTATGTACCGTTTAGTCCTTATGATTTTAAGTTTAAAAAAAAATAACCACAATCTATTAAAATAAAACAAGACTGGTTTTTTAAAAACCATTGTCTTAAAATGTGTAAAAACACTAGTTTTTTTTTATAAAAAATGGTGTCCATAAAACAAACACATAGAGACATGTTGTTACGTAAAAACCAGTGTCTTTACTTTTATAAAAAAGACTGGTTGCATCTTAAAAACTGGTTTCTTTAGAATTCACATTATGGAGACTGGTTTTTTTCAAGAAAACAAGTTTCTATGCATTCCCTTCCCACCATTTTTTGTCATAGAGACATGTTTTTTCATAACCAGTCTTTTTAAGAGGGTCTCTTTAGCGTTTTGTGTAGTAGTGCAGCAACTGGTTGGATGTGTGGTTTTGGTTGTCTGGCAAAATCAGTCCCCCGTCTCTCCTTCTTTCTTCATGTTGTAATAAACAGCACAAAACAACTTTTCCTTTGTAACAAGTTTCATCATCTTGTCAATTTTGGCACAAGTTTTGCAAATACTTTTATCAAGGACTTCAAATGTAATTTCTTCATTCTTCAAGGGCTGAATATGAAAATACTTGATATTTTAGGGACCCATAAGTAATTTTGAGGATTTACAGGGGTATAAAATGACAAGTCTTCTAAAGTTGAGGGACCATTCTTGCCAATCTTCAATTCTTCAAGGTCATTTTTGGAAATTCCATTCTTGGGCCCGGTTCATTGTGCGGCTTCGTTTCCTATGTTCGTTTTTGATTGATTCTTGTGATCTTTTTGTCTTTTCCTCAATATCCGTACCTAAAATACACAAGCAACAAACACGAGCATATATTTGGCAGTTTTAATGATATTTTATGTATTTTAAGCCCGATTTGAACGATGAGACTATGTATAAAAGCAGTCTCATCAAATGTCATGATACATCTTGGTGGATCCTGGATGAATAGAGAATGGAGAGCTGTGAGCTTCTGTCAATAGAGCTTCCCGAAGTGTAAGATCATCCGGAACACATAGCTTAGTTCCTTGCCATAAAATTCCTTCTTCGTCTACACGAAAATCTGTCTATCGATCTAGATTCTGAATGATAGCCCAAATCTCGCCATCATCTCTATGAGCTACCTTAATCCAAGAAATTAAATGTGGTTCAATTCTCATATTAGCCCAATATCCATGTTGTCCATGTACTAGGAATTCAATATCTAATCGCTCAAATTTACGTATGGTTTCTTCTTGTACCTTGATGCCATTTATCATGCCCGACTTCCTACTAAGAGCATCTGCCACTACATTCGTCTTGCCAGGATGATACTGAAGATTGATGTCGTAGTCCTTGAGTAGCTCCAACCATCTTCTCTGCCTCATATTAAGTTCACTCTGAGTGAAAATGTACTTGAGACTCTTGTGTCAGTGAAGATGTCACATGATTCACCGCAAAGGTAGTGCCTCCAGATTTTAAGTGCAAAGACTACTGCTGCTAGCTCCAAGTCATGTGTAGGATAATTCTCTTCATTAGGCTTCAACTGACGTGATGCATATGCAATCACTTTCCCATGTTGCATGATTACACAGCCTAATCCTTTACCCGAAGCATCGTTGTAGATCTGAAATCCACCTGTACCAGATGGGAGAGTAATAATAGGTTCAGATACTAACCGCTTCTTGACTTCTTCAAAGCTCTTCTCCCGCTCATCAATACAAACGAATTTATCTCCTTTCTATATCAACTTGGTCAAAGGTAAGGCTAGTTAATATTTCGTTTTTAAGGTTCGTTTTTCTCTCGGTCTTATCGAATTGAAATTGGGTTTCAAGTTAAACTTAATTGTTTTCGGTGATAATAGCTTGATTAGTATCTAGTTTTACTTTGCAAAGAGCACGTAAAAAAAAAAAAAAATCTATAATACATATACGTACTACACTAAAAACATATTGCACTTACCACATTTATACGCACCAAATAAAAAAAATACAAATTAAAATACCAAACTAAATAACAAATTCTAAAATATAAAACTAAATTTACAAAATATAAGACTAAAATTTAACTTTGTAAAACTAAGAAATGCACTTTTATTAATGCTACAAATGCTAAATTTACGAATGTAAGCAATTAACAGTTTATCCTCTAACAGCCCAATATTGAAAATACTAAGCCCAACAAGATTTAAGTCTAACCCGATAACTATCTAACTGTCCATTAACAACTTTAATAGAAAGGAACTTTTTAAAAACGCAAATGACTCCTAACTAGAACTACCATGTAACATAAATTGCCCTAAAGTAAAGGACTGAAAATGACTAATTACCAAACTACTACAAAAGAAATAAAACAGAATCGGACTCCTACTGCATAAGATTTTAACTTCTCAACTCAACTTTTATACAACTCCAAATTTTCTAAAATTAACATAACTAGCCTATCCTTATAAGTTTCGAACATTAACCTATAGGCAAATTAAACTCTCAGCTTTTATTCAATGAAACAATAGAAGCTCAAATTTGCTTATGCCAAACATGCTTTAAATTTCTATATTCTACAAATTATCTAACGGATTTAACTAACTGAATTATCGAATCTCACAAGAACACTAGTCAAAACAGTTAGAAATAACAATGGACAAGATCAATTTAAACAAGTCTATATTACATTTACACTACACAACACAACAACTAGGAATTGAGTACTTTTGGGAAATAGAAAGAAAGTGGCCTCGAACATCCAGGTATGTCTGATGTCGAAGAAGCTAGCTGCTATGCTCGCTAATAAACTGAAGCTACAACCAATTCACCAACTGATCCACGCTATCAAAAAAACTGTCAATGGCTGACGATCAGATTACTAAACAAGAACACTTCCTCCGAATATTGAACTTCCACTTGATGAAAACTGAAATCTCTGCTACTCACTGATCTCGAACTTCTAACGATAAAACACCGTTCTAACAAACTCGAGGCTAGTATTTTGATGACGACATGCTAACAGGTTGATTCTAACTAATTCCTAACTAGCTATACGAACAAAACTACAATAGAAATCAACAATTAAACAACTCGTAAACCAAAATCATCATTAACTTTGTTGCATCAAAACTATACCCTGCTGCTACTTGCCATCACGAACAGTACAAAGCAGCTCTATCCAAATCAACAGATTTCGAATAATATTGAATTGACTCTGGCTCAACTCAATATCATAACAACTATCTTAACTATCTCAGCTGATCAACAGCTCACTCCGAATCCATATGTTACTCAAACTATTCACCAAAAACTAAGTCGAGAGTAACCAATCATCTAACAGAACTGATCACCCTGAATTAAAAGAAACGTAACTGAATCCAAATCGTTTCCAAAACAGTAGAAGCTAATTTAAACCGTAATGACTACTCGGATTTCAACATCAAATGAGGAGATTCAGAGCAATGTCATCAGTCGTATAAATAATAGATTTTGCGATTCACAGCCAAATCTAAAATCAGTCATCAAACAACTTCCTGATCTAAACCAAATCAACTACAGCTTCTCGGAATCAAAACTTGGAGAGAAATTCAGAATAGTAATATTTGAACGAACAACCAACCAAAACTCATATCTCTACTTGAATCAGCTACAAAACTGTATCCACAGTGCTCAATACTTATCAAACATCATGATCTGAAACACTCTTCCAGAAAGATAGCAAAATCGGGACATAATTGAAATGGATATAATGAATTTTATTGAATGTGAAAAAGGAATGGAAGTACAATAGGTTGTTACACTATTTTAACTACCTAACTAACTCTAAACAGATTAGTGTGTGAGTGTCGAACACACACTAACTGTATGAAATGTTAAAAACTATGTGTTTTTACAACTAAAGATTACTGTTACAAATGAGTGTTGAAAGGAGTTTTTATAGAAGATTATTGAGGCCAGGTGACGTTTAGTAGCCAATGGCAATCATCCACGTATCGAATTCTGATTCTTGGTAAACTTTGGGTTCTTGAAGAAAATTAGGGATTTTTGTTTTAATGGGTTTGAGATCAATTAAGTAGCTGGGATTTGTTTAGGAGATTAATATGAGCAACTTTCATTCTTTTCATTCCTTCTGAAACACACTACATCAATCTTGATTTGTTGAAGAAGAAATGTGTACGTGGCCAATTTCTATTGGATAGTGAAATGAGGTGTGGATCGTAAATCTCAGTTGTCCATTGTTATCCAAAATGAATGGCTGATGTTGGCCTATTTGGCAATCCATGTGGAACCAAAACTCAGCTCCCATTGGTCCATGTGGAATGCACTAACACCACTTTCCATTATTGGCAGAAAAAGCCCTTGTAGTTGCATTTCTTTGGCAGTTTGTAATAATCATGTTATAACTTTAAATTCTTGATATCATAAGCCCTTTATCTTTGGAAAAAAAGCAACATTGGCCCTTTGACTTTAAAGCTTGGTCACTTTTGGTCATCTTGAGCTCTCTTTCGTCCTTTTCTTCAATAATTCTTTGAGAAAATCCCATAAAAGCTTGTGTTTGTTTCTTTTGTACCTATCTTGTCTGAAAATTCACAAACACAAAAATACACGCATAATTCTGATATTGAACATTAAAACTTGGTATTTTCTTTGTGTTTTAGGGTTTAATATCAGTTAATTGATTTGAGATTTCACTCATATCAATTCCCCTACACTTGACCATTTCCATGGCCTCATGCAATGCAGTATTTTAAAGCAATAGATTGCACTTTTCTCATAATTAACCTACCTCGGCCAATATGAGATGCATTTATACTATGCTAAGCTATATGATGCATAATTTTTTATTTTTAATTTTTAAGAATGCAATGCAAGATATAAACTATATTTATTTATTTTTTGATTTTCTTAAAATGATTTGATAGAAATAACTCATAAAGAAATCTATGACTTTGATTAGGGCTTTGTACCATCAACATTTATCACCCTCAGTTTCACGTTCCCCATACCAAGCTTAAAAACGAGATCATTGTCATTCATAAGTGAAAGTGCATCAACTTATTCATAAAAATTAATTTTGTTACCATTATACCCTCACTTATAAGACCGGTTATTATTTTAGCAAATTACTTGAGAGCAAATTTGTCATTATTTAAAGCGTGAAATATAAGAAGTGTAAAATCTGAAAATAAGGAAGCACGGTTTTAATCCTAAGTAACCATCTCATCCATTACTCGAAAAACCGCCCACAATTGATATAAGTCCGACCTAATATAATAAGTCATTCGCCTTATGTGTAAGAAACTTATGTCATGTATTAATAAGTAGCTACTCACTCGCTAAGAAAAGAAAAATAAAACTCACGCAATAATTTATATCCGCCGCCTTTTTAAGACCTTGGATCTTCAATCCCGCAACCCGTCAAGGTAATATTGGAATGGAGTAACTAATAAATCTCCGCAACCTTTGTGAGAGTAATATTGTAATTTAATAGCTACTATAATTAACACCACACTGCCCCTCTTGAGAGTCTTGTATAATTATTTATTATTTATTCTTTTTCTTTTTCTTCTTTCTTTTTTTTTAGCCACTCATTTTTTTATAAGCCGCTCTTATTTTTCTTGATTCATCACAAAAAATAGAAAAATAATTAAAAGAAAATCACTCGCTAAGTATTAAGCATGACATAAGTCTAGTACACATAAAACGTTCTAACTTAGAATCTTAAGACATACTTATACCAACCACGAATGATTAGTCAAAATGCATAAGAGACTAAAAATCGATTAAAAACGTTCTTGATTATGTATTAACAATATATACATGCGTTGACGAGAAAGTAAAGGTTAGGAAAGGGGATATAATAGCCACAAGTAATTAATATGAGGTTTATCTAGCCCTTTACACTTACTTCAAACTCTATCATTTCTCGTTCCCCATAATTTAAAATCTCAAGTAATGCGACTCGTGGATGCTTAGCCTAATAAACCAATAAAGGTCTACATTGTTAAGGATACTAGCTAGAGTATTCTTGAATAAGCAAACTCGGGTTGAGTCAAAATATTCATGATGGGCCTAATATGTCAAAAGACGTCTAAACAAACAAAAACCATATCCTTTATTATATTTTTTTTTCTTTTTCATTCATATAGTTTTTAAAGAAACAAAAATGAAATAAAATTGCAAGGTGTATGCAAATGAAAATGATATGTAAAAATTGATGAATGCAATATTTTTGTGGCCAAAGTAGATCAAAAATTTGAAAAATGTTGAAAATTTAATTTTCCCAATTATCATGAAGGCAAAGGCAATGGTCTAGGCAAGGTCACTTTGATAGAAGTCTCCCCTGCACTTAAGATAAACATTGACCTCGATGTTTAAGAGTATTGGAGTATAAACTCCCCTACACTTATGACATTGCTTACTTTGTTTAACTCGAGCTAAGGAAGAAACAACTACAGTGAATTCATTTTAAACAAGGTTTGAATATCACAATAGCAAAAACAAATCAAAGTGAACCAGATACACGGGCCTCCTCCATAAGCTCCATGAATTAAATGAGAGAGAGCAACCTTAGAAACAAACACCAAAAGACGAAGAAATGCCACCACTCCACTTCAACTTTACTATAACACCCTCTTATTGATGAAAAAAATCTAAGGAATCTAAACCTAGTTATTCGATGCTTGAGTTTATTCCCAGAGTCTCTAGCTTGACTCGATCCCAAAAGAACTAGTTCTTAGGGAAAATCATGGAAAAACCGAGATTTCCAAGAAAGGAAAATCTCTCCATGATAAGGTGAAAAGTCATGCCCATAAAGGGAAACCTCGAAGAAAGTCCAACAGGGTCAAATACATGATTTTCATCCCAATAATAGCACAACCCCAAGGTGGGAATCACAAATAAGGGTAAAGTAGTCGAGGTTCCCTTAGGCAAAAAATGGTTACAACGAAGGGTATGATAACAAGGTAATGATCTCATTTTTCTAAAGAATTTTCCGTCTATAGCATCAGATGGATACTGAGATAGCTCAAAAATGTTTATACCAGGATCAAAAACCTTTTCCTTTAGGGGAAAATAACAAGTAGTGTCTCCCTTATAAAAATTCACATCACTTGACACCAAAAGTTGAAAAAGAGGTGTTAAAAACCAAGTAGTATGAACCTTCTTGTCTTCCTTTTCTTTTCCTTTTGAAAATTGTTCATTAAGGTCCAAAGGAGGTTAAAAGTCATCATCTAAGTCCAAAGTAGGAGAGTCGTCCTCATCCAAACTCAAGGAAGAGACAAATGAATCATCTGAGTCATAAGAAAACTCATCCTCATGAGGAAAGTAGGTATTTAGAAACGTGTTAAATCCTCGTCAAAAGTAATATCCTCTAAAGTAGTATCAATCTCTACAGGTGGAGGATCCTCCTCAAGAATTACCAAATCCACCGGCGGATAGGTATGCCAAAATGAGTCACTAGGAGGCTCAAGTATAAGAGGATCACTCGTAGATATAATATGAGTCATAGACCTTAAGGGTATAGAGAGCTCATCACTATAATCATCATTAACTTCCTCATTGTCATTGAAAAGTGGATTATCAAGTGATGTTTATCACAAAATCATCAATGTTAAACTCTTGAGTTTCAAAAACATTCAATGAGGAAGTAATGGAGGCTATGGTCTCAACATGGGGAATCTCATGATTCCCACTTTGACAAGCTTCATGAAATTATTCATGACAAACTTCATCAAGAACATCAATGTTATTCACCCCTTCATCAAGAACATCAACATGATTCACCGCCTCAGGCTCATTAGATTTCTTAGATAGCTTCCCCATATTAAACACAAGTTTTTCATCTCCTACCCTCATAGTGAGTTCCCCCTCCGCAACATCAATGAGAGTGCAATTGGTTCTTAAGAACAGTCTCCCTACAATAAGGGGAACTAGAGGGTCTACATCATAATCTACAACAACAAAGTCTCCGGGGAATGTGAACTTATCAACCCCTACAAAGACATCTTCCGTTATCACCACTGGATGGCAATCGTACGATTTTCTAATTCTAATGTCATCTTAGTGGGGGTAAGCTCAAGAAAGGAGAGTCGTTTCCAAACCGATAAAGGCATCAAGTTTATGCTAGCCCCAAGATCTTCTAAAGCCATACAATTCTCTACCCTCGGAAAATTACATGGAATTAAGAACCGCCCCGGATCACCAAGCTTAGTAGGTAACTTCTTTAACAACACCGCGGAACAACTCTCATTCAAAGAAGCATTAGGTACATCAATCAATTTCTCTTTGTTAGATAGAAGGTCCTTAAACATTTTGGCAAAATTAGGCATGTGAGCAAGAGCCTCGGAAAAAAATATATTGATATTCAATTGTTTAAAATTTTCAAAAAATTGGAAACTTGAATATCATCCTTATTTTTAACTTTCTCCTTCCTTAACCTGGAAGGGTATGGTAAAGTGGGTTTTTTGGTAGAAGGTTGAGGAGAGGGTTTTGGAGGACTCTCCTCAGGCACAACCTCAGGTACAGTCTCAGGTATAGTCTCAGAAGGTAAAGGGGTAGTCAAGGGTGGTATGTCACAAAGAGGGGAAGTGGGAGGAGTCACCAAAGGGGGAGTAGAACTTATTGTAACCTTCGGGCCTTGTCCCTCTTTTATTGGCGGAGGGATGGAAGGTCCTACTGTGGTTTTCCCACTCCTTGTTGTGATGGCATTAACATTGGCTCTTGGGTTATTTTGGGTGTTTGAGGACAATGTACCATGAGGTCTTTGGTTTAAAAGCATCATGAATTTCTTATTTGTATCCTCTTGCATTTTTCTCATTTGCCTCTCATGATCATTAAGCTTTTGAAGAATCAAATACATGGGATGGATTGGAATATTTCCTTGATTAAAACCTTGGTTTTGAAATTAAGGTGGATTATGAAATCCTTGATTATTTCCATGATTGTAAACCTCTTGATTTTTCCCTTGAAAGTGGTTTTGCCCTTGAAAATTGTTATGACCCCTAGCATTAGCATTTCCTTGAAATTTCCCTCTATTTAGCCCTTGGTTTCTATTTTAAATTTGGGGATTGTGACCTTGGTTTTGGGTGGGTTGATGGGGTGGGAAACCCGGTGGAGCAAGGTAATTGTTGGATTTGTAAGAAAGGTTATTAGGATTGATGTTTGGTTTGAAATGTGCCCTTCCATCATCATTGTGGGCATAACATTCTCCTTGATAGTTTTGAACTTTTTCACAATTCAAGTATGAATGAGGGCCTCCATATGTCTCGCATTGAAGAGTGATGGCATTAACATTGTTGGTAGAAGAGTTGCTCAATTGATTTTCCAAGATTAGTTACATCATATCACTAAGTTTGTCAAACTTTTGATATAAAGTCTCGTCAATTTATTGAGTAGCACACTCTTGCACCACATGTACCACCTCATCTCTATCCCTATTACTTTGTACCATGGATTTTGTCTCAATGATATCCCATGTCTCTTGGATAGACTTAGCCAGAATGTTTCCACCTGCGGCCGAGTTAAGGGAATCTTGATGGTGTGGTCTCAAACTATTATAGAAAGTATTGATTTGGTGGACTTGATCAAAACCGTGGTTAGGGCACTTTCTTAATAACTCCTTGAATTCATCCCAAGCCTCACTAAAGGTTTGATCTTTCTTTTGTTGGAAGCCTATGAGTTGATTTCTCAATGCGGTGGTTCGTGAAGGTGAAAAGAACTTGTTCACAAATTTCTTCTTTAAGTCCTCCAAAGTGAGAATGCTACTAGAGGGTTGCTTCTCTATCCAAATCCTAGCATTCCCCTCCAAAGAGAAAGGGAATAACAAACTTAACCACCTCTTGAGGCACCCCATTAAACTTAATGGTGTTACAAATGGATAAGAATCTCTTGATATGATCATGGGGGTCATCCATAGGTCGTCCTAGGAAAGGTATTGATGAAACCATTTGAATGATGCGTATCTTAAGTTCAAAGTTATTAGCGGCTATCTCGGGAATGACTATGGCATCCGCATTCCCATCCACGTTGGACGGAAGAATCTCGATAATGGGACGTTGATCCATGGCTACAATAGCAGTGTCGAAAGCGCGATGTTCGTGATCGGCTTGATGGATGGTTTCATTGTTCTTCATTTTTAGAGAACGAGGTACACCACTCGGTATGTGTGCACGCGCTCGAGTGCGCATACAACTAAACACGAGGAATGAGAGAGGAGCTCTCGGTCGACTTTGAAAGAGAAGAGATTATCTCCTTCGAGGTTCAATATTGAAAATCACAAGAAAATATATAGATATGTAATACTACTCGAGCGGCAAAACCCTCAACAAGCCTTCCTTCTCAAAATACTCACAAGTGAACGGGGAAATGAGGTGGCGCGAAGCACTTAAGTACCTAGCTTCCCTTAGACGACATTTTATAGCACGTCGCCTTTCTATTCACCGTATAGTTCTTATTTATCGAATTCTTGCTAATCGAAAGTATTTATCTATTTTTGCCTTTATTTTCTTTGATCGATACACGTATATGGGACCGGAACACCCCCAAATACGGTGTATTACCAAGGCAATACTTATGGAATAGTGTGTATTAAAATTTGTATCTACGTATACTTATTTACATATAATACTATAAAGGAAAATATTTTTGTATTTTTATTATTTTTTAAGAAAATATAATATGTACGTAAAAACCATTAAAACAATATATACAATATATTTTTGGTGTAATATTTTAGGAAAAATATTACTTTTGTATTTTATTTTTTTTGGTTCAATTCATAGGAAAGAATTGATTTTGTGATTTTTTTATTTTTTTATATTTTTATCTTTGACATTTTTTATTTTTATATTTTTGATTTAACAAAAAGGAACGTTCACATGTGAACGGATCCCAAAATCTAATACGTCTCACTAGAAACCGTCAATCTTCATAAAAAGAACCGGCAGCGGCGCCATTTAATAAGTTGTTTTTTAAGGTTCGTTTTTCTCTCGGTCTTATCGAATTGAAATCGGGTTTTATGTTAAACTTAATTGTTTTCGATGATAATAGCTTGATTAGTATCTAGTTTTACTTTGCAAAGAGCACGTAAAAAAATTAAAAATAAAATATAAAATATGTATACGTACTACACTAAAAACATATTGCACTTATCATATTTGTACGCACAAAATACAAAAAATACAAATTAAAATACTAAAATATAAAACTAAATTTACAAAATATAAGACTAAAAGTTAACTTTGTAAAACTAATAAATGCACTTTTATAAAAGCTGCAAATGCTAAATTTACGAATTTAAGCAATTAACAGTTTATCCTCTAACATCCTAATATTGAAAATACTAAGCCCAACAAGATTTAAGTCTAGCCCGATAACTATCTAACTGCCCATCAACAACTTTAACAGAAAGGAACTTTTTTAAAACGCAAAAGACTCCTAACTAGAACTACCATGTAACAGAAATTGCCCTAAAGTACAGGTCTGAAAATGACTAATTACCAAACTACTACAAAAGAAATAAAACAGATTACCAATCGGACTCCTACTGCATATGATTTTAACTTCTCAACTTAATTTTTATACAACTCCAAATTTTCTAAGATTAACATCACTAGCCTATCCTTACAACTTTCAAACATTAACCTATAGGCAAATTCAACTCTCAGCTTTATTCAATGAAACAATAGCAGCTCAAATTTGCTTATGCCAAACATGCTTTAAAGTTTTATATTCTACAAATTATCTAACAGATTTTACTAACTCAATTATCGAAATGGACAAGATCAATTTAAACAAGTCTATATTAAATCTACACTACACAACACAGCAACTAGGAATTGAGTACTTTTGGGAAATAGAGAGAAAGTAGCCTCGAACATCCAGGCCTGTCCGCTGTCGAAGAAGCTAGCTGCTATGCTCGCTATTGAACTGAAACTACAACCAATTCACCAGCTGATCCACGCTATAAAAAAAAACTGTCAATGGCTGACGATCAGATTACTAAACAAGAACACTTCCTCTGAATATTGAACTTCCACTTGATGAAAACTGAAATCTCTGCTACGCGCTGATCTCGAACTTCTAACGATAAAACACTGTTCTAACAAACCCGAGGCTAGTCTTTTGATGATGACGTGCTAACAGGTTGATTCTAACTAATTCCTAACTAGCTATACGAACAAAGCTTCCATAGAAATCAGCAATTAAACAACTCGTAAACCAAAATCATCGTTAACTTTGCTGCATCAAAACTAATACCATGCTGTTACTTGCGATCACGTACAGTACAAATCAGCTCTATCCAAATCAACAGATTCCGAATAATATTGAATTGACTCTAGCTCAACTCAATATCATAACACCTGTCTTAACTATCTCAACTGATCAATAGCTGACTCTGAATCCATATGATACTCAAACTACTCCCCAAAAACTAAGTCGAGAGTAACCAATCATCTAACAGAACTGATCACCCTAAATTAATAGAAATGTAACCGAATCCAAATTGTTTCCAAAACAGTAGAAGCTAATCTGAACCGTACTCGGATTTCAACATCAAATGATAAGATTCAGAGCAATGTTATCACTCGTATAAACAGTAGATTTTGTGATTCACAACCAAATCTCAAATCAATCCTCAAACAACTTCCTGATCTAAACCAAGTCAACTACAGCTTCTCCAAATCAAAACTTGGACAGAAATTCAGAATAGTAATATCTGAACAGACAACCAACCAAAACTTATATCTCTAGTTGAATCAGCTACAAAACTGTAACCACAGCGCTCATTACTTATCAAACATCATGATCTGAAACACTCTTTCAGAAAGATAGCAAAATCGGGACACAATTAAAATGGATACAATGAATTTTATTGAATGTGAAAAAGGAATGGAAGTACAATAGGTTGTTACATTGTTTTAAATACCTAACTAACTCTAAACTGATTAGTGTGTGAGTGTCAAACACATACGTACTGTATGAAATGTTAAGAACTATGTGTTTTTACAACTAAATATTACTGTTACAAATGAGTGTTGATATGGGTTTTTATAGAAGATTATTGAGGCCAGGTGACGTGTAGTAGCCAATGGGAATCATCCACGTGTTGAATTCTGATTCTTTGTAAAATTTGGGTTCTTGAAGAAAATTAGGGATTTTTGTTTGAATGGGTTTGGGATCAATTAAGTAGCTTGTTTAGAAGATGAATATGAGCAACTTTCATTCTTTTCATTCCTTCTCAAACACACTACATCAATCTTGATTTGTTGAAAAAGAAATGTGTGACGTGGCTAATTTCTATTGGAGAGTGAAATGAGGTGTGGATCACAAATATCAGATGTTCATTATTATCCAAAATGAATGGCTGATGCTTGCCTATTTGGCAATCCATGTGAAACCAAAACTCAGCTCTCATTGGTCCATGTGGAATGCACTAACACCACTTTCCATTATTGGTAGAAAAAGCCCTTGTAGTTTCATTTCTTTGGCAATTTGTAATAATCATGTTATAACTTTGAATTCTTGATATCATTAGCCCTTTATCTTTAGAAAAACAGCAAAATTGGCCCTTTGACATTAAAGCTTGGTCACTTTTGGTCATCTTGAGCTCTCTTTCTTCCTTTTATTTAGTAATTCTTCAAGAAAATCCCATAAAAGCTCGTGTCTGTTTCTTTTGTACCAATCTCGCCTGGAAATTCACAAACACAAAAATACACGCATAATTCTGATATTTAACATTAAAACTTGGTATTTTCTTTATGTTTTATGGTTTAATATCACTTAATTGATATGAGATTTCACTCAAATCACTAGTCTTGAAAAATTCTCCACAAATCCGCAATAAAAACTAGCTAAGCCTAGGAAACTACGAACCTCAGTTGCATACGCCGGTCTCGGCCATTTAGTGATAGCTTCAACCTTCGTAGGATCTATAGTAATCCCTTCTGCGGAGACAATGTGGCCTGCCACCTTGTTTAGCCAAAATTCATACATAGAAAATTTGGCATACAACTGTTTCTGACGAAGAATCTGCAACACAATTCGTAGATGTTCTTCATGTTCTTCCTTGGATTTAGAGAAGATGAGGATGTCATTGATGAATACGATAAAAAATTTGTCTAAGTACTCGTGGAAGACGTGGTTCATAAGGTCCATGAAAACCGCAGGAGCATTAGTGAGTCCGAAAGGCATGACAACAAACTCATAATGGCCATATCTGATGCGAAAAGCAGTCTTGAGAATATCCTGCTCTTTAACTTGCAGCTGATGATAACCGGATCATAGATCAATCTTGGAGAAATGCTTGGCACCTTGAAGCTGGTCAAACAGATCATAGATTCGCGGTAAAGGATAAAGGTTCCTAATCGTGAACTTATTCAGCTCACGATAGTCAATGCATAAACACATGTTGCCATCCTTCTTCTTGACGAAAGTAACGGTGTAACCCATGGTGATACACTCGGACGGATGAAACCTCGCTCCAGTAATTACTACAACTAATCTTTTAACTACTTGAGCTCTATGGGAGCCATGCGATAAGGAGCCTTAGAGATTGGTTGAGCGCCTGGGATGAGCTCGATGTTAAACTCTACTTCTTGAGTAGGTGGTATACCCGGAAGTTCTCCTGGGAATACATCAGGGAATTTTGAAACAACTGGTTGATCTTGGATCGATGGAACTTCGGCAGTGATATCCTGAATTAAAGCTAAGAAGCCCTCACAACCATGAGATTGTAAAGCACGAGCTTCTAGCATAGAAATGATTTGTACAGACTTTCCTGGTATAAAACCATTATGAACTTACTTTGGTGCTTGAACATCACTGAAGATAACCCGATATGTATGACAATCGAGAGTAGCATGATGCTTGGATAACCAATCCATGCCTAAGATGAGATCAAACTCGCACATATCCAATGGAAGTGCGTCTACTGGGCGAATCTTGTCATCGAATTCTAGTATAAGATCTCTGTACACATGGGTAATACACACAGAGTCTCGCATAGGCGTAGATATACTTAAAATATTCTCTAATGACGTAGGGATTTTATTAATACTAGTGGCATACGTAGTGGATATGACTGAATGAGTAGCACCAGTATCGAATAAAACATACACAGGATGACCGTTCATAAAGAGGATGTCAGTGATAGTACCTGAGGACTTATTAGATTGGTCCCTTGTGGTAGTGTAGACACGTCCCGAAGCTGGTGGCTTAGGAAGAGCATCACTAGAAGTACTAGTAGTATCTCCCTTCTTGCAGTCCTTCAACATGTGTCCTGGTATTCCACACTTGAAACAGACGCCGGCTGACTTACGGCATGGTGTGGGATGTCTACAACTACAAGTCGTCCAGATGGTGTAGGTGTAACCTCTTGGAGGTACCCTTGCTACCTGAGAGCCTGTTTAAGAATATGCGTGAGACATGATTACTTGGCATAAACATGACTGCACTAAAGTTTAAATGATAGTTTCCCAAATGAAGACGAGTTGTTGGACTGCTGACCCTTAGCGTTTTGGTCACGTCCACTCGCAGAGTTCCTATTTATGATGCAAACATGTTACTATGTAAAAAAACATACAACAACTTAACATAGAAATGTTTACGAATTTAGGGACCTGTTGTTGTTGGACTGGTTGTTGTTGTTACGGTAATTTTCATTACGTTCCTCTTGTCAGATCCATAGCGGTCATTAGATTGGTCGTGCCCCTTGTTGGCATTCTGCTGAGTGGCCGGTTGGGACTGGTCTCCACCCTTCTGCCTGAAAGATATAGTTGGATAGGAAAAGGTATAAATGGACATAAAGGTTGAAATGAAATGATAACGCTTGATGGCTGAAATTTATACCTCTTCTCAGGACGAGCTTGTTCCTGGTAGTCATCACGCTCATGTAGCATTTCCAAGCTACGTGCTGCATCATTAACTTGTGCCACATTAGCATAAGTAGCACTAAGTAAACGAGCCGCTTTAGAGGCGTGCAGAGCCCAACGAAAGTGATTAGCTTGCTCTTTCGCAGTACCCGCAGCAGCGCCTAAGAATCCAACCAACCTAAGAAACCTCTACATGAACTCAGTGCTAGTCTCTCCAGTTCTTTGACGAATGGAGTGATAGTCGCTCTTGAGTCCCTCCTGCTCAGATGTCAGAAAGAACTGATCATAAAACAAAGTCTTGAACTGATCCCAAGTCAACACAGCTAGCCAAACATCACCTCCATTTGCCAACTTGTATGCCCTCCACCAATGCAAGGCATCTCCTTCAAACTTATAGCAATCCAACATTGCCTTGTAGACACCATCGCATCCCATAGCATCAAAAAATTTCTCCATATGCGAAATCTAGTCTTCCACATCAGATGAAGTCTCAGCCTTGTCAAAAGATCTAGGTTTCTATTTATTAAACCACTCAAGCCAAGTGTGTAAAGTAACCGGTGGAGGAGGAGGAGGATTGTTCTGAATGGGAATGTTCTGGTATTCATTCCGAATTTTGTCCTGATTTGAGGAAGCATCCTGTAGAGCTGCTTGGACAGTTACTGCTAGCTCTTGTTCGCGTTTCATGACCATCTGTAGGATCTTAGTTTTCTAAGGATTAGACAAGTTATGGATTATCTATTGAATGATGATAAATGGAAGAACTTTAGAGAGAGAAAGAAGAGAGAGAAAGGAGAGAGTTAAGAGAAAGATGGAAATGTGATTCATGGAATGGTGAGTGAACCAACAACCCCTCCTAACATGCTAGGAGGGGGGTTTATATAGCCCACCCTACATGTGGGCTATATAGGCTATATTGGATCACGAGCCCAATATTGTTGGAGTGACCGATCCTTTCTAAATACGTAAAAACGTATTTCCAACAATCTCCCCCAAAGGGAGGTCACTCCAAGTTACAATGTCCTAAATAGTCTATAGCTCGTGATCTATGCTAATAACGATGTGACCGAGACTTTCCTTGGAAAAACGTATTTCCAACAATCTCCCCCAAAGGGAGGTCACACCATTTTACAAAATCTTAAACCTAGCATACTATGCTTGAGTCTTCGATCTTGTTCTTGTGAATATGTTGATGAGATCTTTGACTTTAGTCTTGAGCATGTTCTCTTGCCTTGACCTTGTGCATTCATCACTTGTGATATTCGCCTCTTCGTGACTTCATGTTCCACATACTTATACCTTTATAATTCTTGAAAGCTTCAGAGTTTGATACAGCGGAAGACTTGACCTTCAGGCTTTCTTGAATTTGTTGAAGTACTAATTGTATGCAGTATAAGCATGTGGGGACGACTTCTTCTTGGATTCCGCAACGCCACCGTCTTCAAATGCCGCAACATAAGTAGACACGAAAGAAATGGCTTTGAACATTTCATTCTAAATCGGTAGCATTTTACCTCCGGTCGGTGAAGACCGTTGGACGATATTAGATATCGTACCCGTGACGGATAGTTTCAATTAAGTAACTTCCTGACAGGATTTCGCGGGTAAACCCGTTCTCTTTATTCGACCGTCCAAAGCTGACTGCGAACATAAAGAGTGAATCATTTGGATAATAATATCCGCATGATTTGAAGCCGTCAATTCATGTTCCTGGAACAAGTGAAATTCAATTAAGAACCGCACCATCGTTGCTTTCCAGTTGTCACGAGCTTGATTCGTATAGAATCTTGCAAGTTACCTACCAAGTGCTGTTTGAGGTTAACACTAGAAGGATTTCCACTCATCACCGTGAACACAAAGGTATCACTCTGAGTGTTCTGGCAAGATCACTGAGATATTGCGTAGAGGCCTGGAACGTGTTTAAATTCAGTTAAGAATTAAACAGCCGTTGCTTTCCAGTTATCACAAGTTTGATTCATAAAGAATCGCACAAGTCACCTACCATGAGCTTTTTGATATTCGCTCAAGAAGGATTTCCATCTTCATTGTAAATACTTTCGTATTACTCGGATGTTCAGGCAAGATCATGAAGATTTTGCGTAGGACTCTTAAAATCTTTCTTACTTTTCACAGTGTGTGAAGAAGCAAGAACATATGAAAGTGTGTCCTAATGAGATATTTGATGATCTCAAATGGCTCTAGACTCGATCGTGCACTTTGGATTTTAGTGATCGGAGGCTGGAGAGGAGTGCCACCTTTTCAATACCAATTTATTCGGAGTGAATAAATCAATAGATAACGTGTTGTCTCCGTGTGATTAAAACAAATACCTTTTGAGAGATATCTGAGTTAGCTGGGATGGGTTGTGCATTGTATCACTGGGTCCATGATGTCTGTCTTCAATATCAAGATTCATTAAAATGATCTCAATAGCATATGTATTGACCCGGTTTCTGCCTAAAGTTGTAAGGAGGGCTTCTTTCTTTACACCCTTTATCTTTACAATTCTTTTTCATTCTTCAACCCCTTCAATGCTTACCAATACGTCATAACTAGCACCTTGTTATGATTGTTCCAGTGCTAACTTAAGTACTTGGTCGGCATTCAGCTACGTTCACAATCTTTCTCCATCATTCCTAAGGACTACTATTTCTAGCTATGGAATGTCCTTGGGAAGATTCCTCCTGTTCTAGAAGAATCATTGGACTTAACCTATCCTACCATCCTTATGTCACCACAATCTTCATCGTCGTGAAATAAATGGGTTTTGGGTAAGTATATGTCACCATGAAATCCATTTTGAAGTGCAAATCCATTTTGCTCCCCCTTAACATATGCCACGATATCCGAAAACATTTCGCACATGTCGGGATGAGCTATCACGTTAAGTCAAACCATTTGTGATAATTTCCCATATTAAATCACATTTTCTCCCCCATATTAAAAATATTAACCCAATCGATGTTTTTAATATCAATTGATTTAATAGCATTTTAAGAAAATTTGGGAAGAAAAATGCAAATCCGATTATCTTCATGATTTACACAAGCTCCCCCTCAAATTAATGAGGGTGTACTTGAAACGTAAATTAAATACCTTTTAAACATAAGTGTTAGGTATTTATCACGTGCAAAGATCATATATGATAATGTATTCACAAGATTAGCGATTTATGAGGTTGGACCTGAATGATGAAGAACATCATATGAAAGAGGCACATGGTTCTTGTTCACGAATGTTGGTCGCCTCATCACGTCTGAAGTTATCTCTTGACTCCATATGTACGATTGATATCGTTGTCTTGACACCAACATGTGAACTTGGCACTTTCGGCGTCAAAGATTCTGAATGCTGGACAATTGCTCCCCCTCAATTGTTGACCCGTGTTCTATTGAAAGAGCTGTAGTCACCGTTTGAGTTGTCGCATCGTCGAGTATGTAGATACCAATTGTAGATTGCTATGGTTGTAGAGATGATAGCTTCATAAAAACAAGATTTCTCTTGTTTTAACAAATAAATGCACTGACACGTACATAAATTCGTGTTAGATTGTGTTATAAAGTAAACACAATCCCTTACATGGTTATAAAGTAAACCATGCCCGAGAAAATTAATTCCCGTTGTTGAGTCAAAGCTTTCCGGTGAAATGCTTGACTAGAGTATAAAAAGCGGGTTACTATCTGAAATAATAGCAAACCATTTTGAGCATGTTTTAAAACATTTGAACTTCTGCTCGAACTTTATTTACAACCCCGTGTCATTATTGAATGACATTTCTAGTATCGTAAATATTATCGATTCCAGAAGACATGCTCTTTTTATCAAAACATTTTTGAACACACAATTTTGAAAGATTTAGAAAAACCTTTTTGAGAAATTCTCGAAAAATTGTGTTCAATGTTTTGAAAACCAATTACTTGAGCTTAAGATGTTGAATATCTTACAAAACGAGCTCAAGTCCGAGAAGTTGTAAACTTCCCGTTGCTAAGGATAAGTTTATCATCGGCGATAAACTTTCCTTTTAATTGAAGAACGAGTCCTAAGCTGACATTTACTTAGAAATCGTTTTCATGAGCTTGAAAACTTTGACTTGTTTAACGGAAAGCTCATGACCGAGAAAGGTGAATTTCTCGTTATGAGGAAAAGTTCTCTTATTTAAAAGATTCACTTTCCTTTCTGAGCTTAAAACCTGGAATGTTTTAATACAAGCTCATGACCTGAGAAAATTTAATTTCCCGTTACGAGGATAAGCTATCTTTAAAGATAAGATTTCCTAAAATTGAAGTCCGAGTTACAGTCTGATATTTAACTGTAAGTCATTGTGCATGAGCTTAAAAACTTTGAATGTTTTTAATATAAGCTCATGCCCGAGAAAAATTAATTTCTCGTTGTGAGGATAAGTTTATCATCGGCAATAAACTTTCCTTAATTTGAAGATCGGATCATCATCTGACATTTAATGAAGAGCCTTATACACGAGCTTAAAACCTTTGAATGGTTTTAGGATAAGCTCGTGTCCAAGAAAACTTAATTTCTCGTTAAAAGGGTAAGTTATCGTTGCGTAGACAAACGTCCCTGTTTCTGAAGTCCGGGTCATCGTCTGTCATTTAACGAGGAGCCATAGTGCATGAGCTTAAAAACTTCGAATGTTTTTAATATAAGCTCATGCCCGAGAAAACTTAAATTCTCGTTGTTAGGATAAGTTTATCATCGGCGATAAACTTTCCTTTCTTTGAAGATCGAGTTATAGTCTGTGATGTGACTATAAGTCCTTTTACACGAGCTTAAAACCTTTGAATAGTTTTAACGGAAGCTCGTGTCCGAGAAAATTGAATTTCTCGTTTTGAGGATAAGTCATCATCGGGATGAACTTTCCTGTCTTTTGAGAGCGAGTTACAGTCTGTTATGTGACTGTAAGTCCTTTGTGCACTGTAAGCTTAACTGGAAATCCCCTGAGACACTTGTTTCTTAGATATCAGCTTCTTTAGCAACCAAACTCTGAGAGTGTCCTTAATTGAATGGTATACAATGATTGGACCGCTTCGTTCTTTTGGAGCATCCTCTTTGGTACCTGCATTCTCATTTGGAATATGCATGCTTTGATATGGGTTAGCGATATCTATCTTAGAAGCAAGTGGGGGTTCGTAGTTTTCTTTTCTTGTGCTAGAGGTGTTCTGAGGAGATGATTCACTTGTCTTAGCTGGTAAACGTTTCCTTTTATAGAAAACCTTAAGTTCATGCTTAGGTGATGCATCCTCCTTTTCAGTTTCCTCCCTAGTAGTCTTAATAGAATCGGAGACTATCCTAGTTAAAGGGCACTCGTTTTCTACAAAGGTGAAAGTTCTACCAGTGGGGCGCCACACTTTACCAATGGGTTTGATTTTGGCAACCCACTGGGATTTAAGTCTAGCACGGGAGTTCACCTCATTAAGTAGTTTTTTGATACAAGAATCATGATTTGCCGTAAAGACACATTTTCTACATGTTTTACAAGTAGCATATTTAATGTCCGAGTAAGATCTAGAATTCCTAGATGATTGATTGATGCTCCTAGGATGTGACATGCTACGTTTAGCAGTGTTGGGTAAACTAGAAGGCATCTGACTAGGTTTGAAATTCCTATCTCTTACTTGTGTCTTTTGCTTAGCTTCCCTTATACCAAATGTATGGCGAACGTCATTTGAACTAGTTCGAGACGTATTCTTTGGACTATGTCTAGGGAGACTAGATGCAATCATGTGATTAGGTCTTGCAAAAACTGTTTTAGTCACATTGGGCCTAGATGGTGGAGTGACTGGTCTAGGAAAATGAACCAAATCAACTTGGGAGGCAAACCGCGGTCTCGAGGATTGTGGTCGCTCGGATCTAAATGCAGTAGGTTGTCTGACAGTTGGTTGTCTGACGAACTGATTTGTAGGCGGTTTCCCCAAGATTGATGGTTTTTCAAGCTTAGTGTCCACACTAGGTCCTTTAATTTTCCTCAACTCGTTTTTCAACGCAGCTATAGCAAAGACCTTTTCCTGTACTTGAGCCTTTAAAGTCTCATTCTCTTTGAGCAAGTTATCTTGGGATGCCAATTTAGATTCAAGCAACTTAATTTGTTTCAAAAAATTGTCCTTTTCAGCTTTAGAATCTAGAACAGTTTGATCCAATTTTCGTTCAAGAACAACGTTTGACTTTTCAAGTTTTTCAAAATATGTTTCAAATTTCTCCGTTTTCTTCGAAAATTCAATTTTGGCATCCTCAAGCTCTCTGGATTGCTGAGCTAAAATCGTTTCGAGCTCTCTAATCTTGGAATCAGAAGCAGTTAATGAAGCAGTTATAAGACAATTATCATGATGTTTAGCATTTTGAACACTTTCTCCCCCATTATGACTCACATCGGATGAATCAGAAGTGGTATTTCTATCACTCTTTTCCATCCCATGTTTGTCATAGTTAGGTTCAGAATGTTCAATATGCGGTATTTCATTAGCATATACATCATCAACATTACATTGTACCATGTCCGCAGGCTCTTCGTCATTAACGGGTAAGGTGTCATCAAAAGAGATCTCGTGAACATTGCCTGACGTGCCACTGGTATCATGTTGTCCTCCTGATTCCGTGCTCTTGCCATCGTTATGCTCCAAGTTGTCAACTGTATTACCATTCTCCTCTTGTATCTGCATCATAGATTCTTGCACTCCATTATCATACACTTGGTGAAGTCTGGATCTTTCATAAATCGAAGACGAAACCGATGTCATAAATTTCAACAGTTTATCACGAAAATCTTTAACATCGTTCTGTGTGTATTGAAGAAATGACCGGCATATCCCTGAATTGTCAGACTTGATGATATTGAATTGGAGGAAAGGTGTGAGTTGTGTCACAAGAGCCTGATATGCAGTTTCTGATGCAGAGTGATTAAAGTCTTCTTTGTGAAGTTGCTCAGCTAGGTGATTCAAGTTGAGAAATAGTGACTCGATGAATGTATATTGATGTTGACCAAAGAGTGTCACAAATTCGCTTCCACCTTGAACCCATGCAATAGTCCTAAGATGTGTCTGAAGTAGTCGACATGAAATTATACTACTTTCTCTAGCTGTGTTTTGCATGTGATGCAAGTCTCCCTCGTTCGATGTTGAGTTCGAAAAATCCATTGTAAGTCGATGAAAAATGATGCGGATATTTTTGTCAGCTCAATACGATTATAAAATAAACCGGAGACCAATTCAAATGAAACCCGTCAACAAATAAATCCAAGCAACGGTAAATATGATGATTGGACCATCAAATATTTTAACACTTTAATTCTTTCAAAATACCCGCCTCAACATGATGTACCAAATTCTAATATATCAATGGACAAAATATATAAAATAAACTAAACTAAAATTAAAATTTGAAAAACTGATATATATATATATATATATATATATTTTTTTTTTTAAAATGAACAAAATTTATTAAACTCAAATTTAAAAATGACAAAAATACAAAACTAATTTAAGTAACAAATAAACTTTAAAATCTTAAAAAGTTTACTTAACTTAAAATTAATTAAGTAACGCGTGTTAGGAGTCAACAAGTACACGTCTATCCCTAAAAAAACGTGGCAGATGTACAGCAATGCCTAGAAACCTCCGTCCTATATATAAGATCCTAAAAAAATCTCACTCGTTTACTTTGTAAAAACCGCCCCTCTTTCCTGTTCCTAATCTCTCTCTCTCTCAACACTTATCTCAAATCTAAAAAAAAAATCTTCTTCCTTGTTAAAACACACAGAGCAACCGCCAAACTAATCAATGAGCAAAAAAGAAATCCTCCGTCTGTTTGATTATCTCGTAAATGATCAAGAAAAAAAAAAAACGTCTTCAAGATCTTGAATGAGATCTCGGGTAGGTATATTTAGATTAATGTTCTTTATTTTCGTTAAGGGTCTTCGATCAATGATGGTTTTTCTGAGATCAGGAGTGTGTACTGTTTTTCGAGTCAGTTGGGGTTGAGTGTAGAGTCGCGAGTGAGTCTGGTGTGTTTTGGTTTTGAGTCGAGAGTCTTTGGGTTGGCGAGGGTCAAGTCGAGTTGAGTGGTTGTGAGTCTGTTGAGGGTGTGGGGTTAGAAAAGAGTTGAGGGTGTGTCGTGGTTGTTTGTGTCGAAGCTCAGGGTGTCGAGGCTGAGTGGGAGGCGAGGGGTGTTCGAGAGTGGGTGAGTCGATGTGGTTTTGTTTGGTTGAGATGAGTCGAAAGTCAAGTTGTTTAGGGTCGAAAATGGGTGAGGGAGTCTTATGTGTATCGAGGGTCTGGGTGAAATTAGTTTGGGTTCGAGTGTTGTCCGAGAGAGAGGGTTTTCTTGGGTCTGAGTCACTGTTTGACTTGTGGTTGAGTTGTGTTTTGGTTTTGAGTCTGCGGGAGTCTGTTTGAGTTGTGGTCAAAATGGTTTTGAGTTTATTTCAAACGAGAGGTTGTGTCGAGTTGAGTCTCTTAGTGTTAGAATAGACGAGTCGAAATCTGTGGATGTGTCGAGTTCGAAGGTTGAGTCAAGTTAAACAGTTGGTAAAATCAATTTAATCCATCGCAATACAAAAAAAAAAATTCCATCGTAATGTGTGAAATATTTTCCATCGCAATATCAGCAAACATTCATCGCAATACACAAATTATTTTCCATCGGAATGTGTATAAAAATTTGGCAGAGTTTTGTCTCAATGATCCTTGATCCCGTCGCAATCACGATCGCAAAGTACGATCGGAATACGCGTCGGTATAATGTATTCAGAAAACGTGATCGCAAAGTGGAACCTTTCGGTTATTGCGATCGAGATGACAAAGTATCGGAATAAGGGACTTGAAACCGTCGGAAAAGGTGTCGGAAAGAGTATCGGAATGATAAACCCTTCTCCGACAACTGAATAAGCAGGCAACAGCAGGCAACAGGAACAAATAGATAAAAAAAATAATAATTTTTATAAAATAAAAAAAATTATATTTTTGTGAATGAAATTACCCCACACAAGTTATCACAGATTCGGGACAAAAAAAAAATAAAAAAATAAGAACAAAAATTTAATAGATAAAAATTTGATGAAAATTTTTTTATCAAAGATTTTATAAAAATAAGTTTTAACACCTTGAGCTTAAAGAAAAAAAATTAGACGAAATAAAGAAAGAAAAAAAATTGTAAAAGAAAGAAACTTTACCACCAAATCAATAGATAAAACGTGTTAATCCAAAGAATCAACCATGCTCTTGATACCAATTGTAGGATCTTAGTTTTCTAAGGATTAGACAAGTTATGGATTATCTATTGAATGATGATAAATGGAAGAACTTTAGAGAGAGAAAGAAGAGAGAGAAAGGAGAGAGTTAAGAGAAAGATGGAAATGTGATTCATGGAATGGTGAGTGAACCAACAACCCCTCCTAACATGCTAGGAGGGGGGTTTATATAGCCCACCCTACATGTGGGCTATATAGGCTATATTGGATCACGAGCCCAATATTGTTGGAGTGACCGATCCTTTCTAAATACGTAAAAACGTATTTCCAACAATCTCCCCCAAAGGGAGGTCACTCCAAGTTACAATGTCCTAAATAGTCTATAGCTCGTGATCTATGCTAATAACGATGTGACCGAGACTTTCCTTAGAAAAACGTATTTCCAACACCATCTGACAGTTTAAAATGAAAAAATGAAATGATTAATCTAAATAGAACATATGATAAACATATTAAAATGATGCATGAAACAGTTTATGAAGGTATAGCCAATGAAAATGACATGAGTTTGGGTGGACGCCTATGGATCCGTTCACCAAAACAAAATTAACATAACGAGGATGAACGCCTATGGGTTGGTTCATCAAAACTAAATGACATGAGCTAATATGAACGCCTATAGGTCGGTTCACCAAGCAAAATAATTCGAATAAAAGCACATGCAACTAAATATGGCCAGTCCTATACCAACCATTACTTAATCAAAATTTATGTAACAATGATACATGAAATAAATATATGAAAATAAACAGTCAGTTTTAGGAAGACGTTGATGACTACCCACTAGCCACATGTCAATTTTAAGAGCCTACAGGTCGAAACCTTGACTCTGATACCATAATTGTAACATCCCAATTTTGATAAATGGAATATCATAGGATAATTATGGCGTGTCATCAAAGTATGCAAGGTGAATGTCTAAAACATTAAATGACCATAAAAGAATCCGGAAACAAACATCCGATCCATATAAGCTCCACACACGAAATGCATAAGTAGAATGTAAAGTAAAGGACTAAAAAATGTCCAGCAAAGCAAAAGTATGTAAATGCATTAAAGAATGAAAGAAAGCTGGCACCTCATTCCATGCACGTAATCTTGAAGTCCTAGATTTGCCCTTTAGTACCTGCCGTATTGGGACATGGAAAGAGAAATAAGGCTAAGCAATACGCTCAGTGTGCGGATATATAACATACAATGTAAAGCATAAACATAAGCAAGTAATGAAATGAAATAAATAGCAGCGGAATAAATGTATGTCCAAGAAAACCTGGGTTAAGTTCATAAGACTGGTTTATATTTCTAAAAAGACTTATGTTTAGTTTATCTTGAAAGTATGTATTTTAAATATGCCCGGAACCCATATAGGTCATGTTATATCAACTTGCATGAATACTTAGAGGGGTGACCTTGTCATCCAATTAGAGGGGCTGCCTCTAATTAATATATAAATGAATGGAGGGATCAACTCCTGTAACGGAGGCAAGGCACACACCACAGTTACCATGAAATCATACTACTTGTCCTAGGATGCACCCATTCGCCCCACATGATAATAGTAACATAGGCCAAATAATGTAAAAGGGACGTTGCGAACAATCACTCTCACCGCAGAAGCGTCATAACACCGGTGCCTCCAGTGCTATGGTTATAGAACCCCCATAACTAGGTGAAACTGGCATGCATGTATATAGCTCAGGCAATCTAAAATAATCATACATATACTGAGGTGTTTAAGACACTTAAACTACTAGGGAAAATAGATGGCTGCAAACGGGGAAATCCTAAGTATAGGAAAAAATGTCCTTACAGAAGGACGGAATATCCGTACCTTATGTCCGGTAAATGAAGACGAAAACGAACGTAGAAGATCACTCCGACTTCACAATAGCTACATAATGAAGGGAAATGAATAAGAGTCGATCTTACTTATACATACTTGTTAATTAGTTTACTTGACGTGTTCATGCTTATTATACTTGTTCTTATCTTGTCTTATTATTTCATGTTTTAATCATGTATTTCTTAATGTTTCATGTGTTTTAGATTCATGTGTTTCGTGTTTTAAGTGTTACAATACTTGTTATAACATAATGAGTAACTTTCTAAAAATAAAAATATCAGGTTTCTATATATAGTAACTTTCCAAAAATAGCAAGTTTATATATATAGTATATTTCCAAAAATAGTAAGTTTCCTTAAATAGTAAGTTTCTAAAAATAGAAAGTTTCCATATTTAGTAACTTTCCAAAAATAGAAAGTTTCCATATTTAGCATGTTTCTATAAATAGCATGTTATCCTATTTAATGTATTACCATAAATAGCATGTTACCATAATTAGTGTATTTCCATATTTAGTGTGTTTCCATATTTATCATGTTGCCATAATTAGTATAATTCAATGTTGCAAAACAAGGTCTACAAGGCCGATTAATCACTGCTTAATCGCTACAAGGCCATCGACCTTGCCAATTAATGGAAGTCAATTGGGGTCAATGGCGGCCAAAAGAGGTCAAACTTCCCGAAAACATGCAAATCTTATTGAAAATACCAACAACTCAGTATAAACTTTTGTTAATCACTTATAATAACTATTTTTAAGTATGATAAGTTAGATTTTAGGAATAATAATGCCGAAAAAACTTAAAACTCGTTAGAAAAGCCCAAAACTTGATAGAAATACACAAAATTTGCTAAAAATGCTGATCTGATTAATCACCGAGTAATCCCGCCTAGAACAATTACAAGCTACAAGGTGGTCGACCGGCCGGCTAGCGACTCGCGATTTTTGCAACATTGGTATAATTTCATAATTAACATGTTTCCCTAATTATTCATATGCTTATTTTATATCATGTAGAATTATACTATAAAGTTTAATAGTAAATAAATACTTAGCTTATTGTTATTAAAAGTTATTATTAATTAATAATATTATATAATTCATGTTATTAAACTTTATCATAAAAGATATTAATTAATTTAAACTAAGTTTTAATTAATTAAATCTATGTTCATGAATAATAATATTATTAATTCTGATATCATAACTTTATTCAAATACATGTACATACATGTTATATCATGTTTTATTTAAATAAACATAACCTAAGTTTTAATTTTAATTAAACCAAAATTAATTAATGATTAAATTAATTAAATCATAACATAAACTATTTTACATGTTGGTTTAATTACATGTTCATAAAAAAAATAAGTTCCCGAACCAAAAACCCGAGACCCGGCACACGAGCACCACAGCCCGAAGGCTGCGACCCCGAGGTCGTGCCCCGTCCGAACCACATCCGACCCACCGAGAGTCGAAGCCTCGGCTTCGTGGCTGCGTCTGAAACAAACCCCAACCCAGCATCTGCTGGGGTCCCTTGCTGCCCGAGAACCACGCTGAGCCCCCACTTCGGGGTCTCGGTTGCTGCTAAACTAACGTCACTAATAAGTGTGAAAACACTTATCCTTTTACCACTTATTTCCAATAATAACATGACCAAAACGTGTATTTTATGTCGTAAAAGTCGGAATTATGCGTGGTTTGTGTTTTTATTATGTTTTAGGACCAAAAGATGCAAAAGGAAGAAAACATGGGCTATCACGGGCTTTTTATCGAAGAAAAAGACTAAAGACGAAGTCGAAAGATCAAGAATGCAAAAAGAACGGAAGTCCAAGACCTATTCTGAAGATTTATCGAAGAAAAAGTCTAAAGACAGAAGTTTAATGAAGTCGAAGAACTCAAGTCTAATTATAGAAGAAAATTATAAGACAAGTTCAATTTATATCGACAAATCCCGAGACGACGTCGAGAAAGACAAAGAAATTAAATCGAGTAGAGACGAGAAGTAAGAAAGAAGAAAGCTTAAGCACTTAATCTCCCCACCTCCTATAAATACCCTCCTAATATGTCATTAGGAGGGTGTTAGGTGGTTAGTTTTTAGTAGTTGTAGTTAATTTTTAGTTTTTAAGTGTGTTTTTAACTTCTCTCTAGTTTTCTTTTCAAACTTTTTGAATCTTTACATTAATCTTGTAATCTTTTGATATTAATCTTTAATCAATCAAGCTTATTTTCTTAATTCTCATTCTACCTTTCTTAATCTTTTTCTTAATCTTGATAATCATGTAGTTTTATTTTAATTTTGTTGATGGTTTGATTGTGTAGCTTATTTGATTGTGCTTATTAAATTGGTGATCTTAAAAGTTTCTATATTAAAGTGCTTATTTTCTTAATCTTATGCTTAATAGTTCTTATAAATTAGTAGCTTTTGATAAGTTTAATTTTTTGATAAAAAGTGCTTTTTGATTTCTAGCTTATTTAGAGTTTTAAAAGTTTTTATATTCTAGCTTATTTACTTTTTCTTAAAATCCTTTTGGTTAAGTTTTTTTGGTAAAATGCTTATTGGTTTTTAGCTTGTTTTCTTAAGTTTTCTTGTTACGGAAATTTCCAAAACTCTCTTATTCAGGATAAGCTCTCGTAGTAAACATTCCGGATAGTCACCACTTGATCATTTCAGATAAGCAGCTAACCCCGTTATTTCGGATAGAGCGTTTTAATTATTCCGGATAGTGAGATTCTGTCATTTATTCCGAATAGCCAAGAGATACATTAGATTATTCCAGATAAGCTTCATTTTAGGTATTCCGGATAAGTTCCCTTTTATGTTTCCCGGATAAGCAAGCGAAGTCAAGTTTTCCGGATAAGAGTAAGAAGAAAAAGGTTCCAGATAAGAAACTTTGTATTATTCCGGATAGTTATGTATTCCGGATAAGCCACACTTCAGTTATTCGGGATAAGCCTCCCAAGTTCATTTCTTCCGGATAAACTCCTTCATCAGATTCCGGATAAGAGTTCAACAGTGGATTCCGGATAAGAGTCGAATAGAGGATTGCGGATAAGGGTCCGAAATTTATTCCGGATAAGCTTTATAACAGTGGGTTCCGGATAAGCAAAAGGAAATAACATTCCGGATTAGCATCACAAGTTTATTCCGGATTAGCAGATAGGAGTAAGGATTCCGGATAACCCTCAGAAGAGTTATTCCGAATAAGCTGCAAGTTCATTATTCCGGATAGTCACTTTCATTTTTATTGCGGATAAGCCTTCCAAGTGATTCCGGATAGAATTCCGGATAAGGGTTTGTACTTCCAGTTTTTGAATTTTTACTTTTCCCGCCTTTTTACTTAGCTTTATTCTAACTTGTCTTGCTTTAATCCAATCTTTAAAGTTTACATTTTTATAAGTTTTAATCATTTACTTTTCAATTTTTAAAGTCTTCAATTTTAGTTTTAAATTTTCATGCTTTCATCTTTACTTATTTACTCAACGACATTTTTATTTTTAACTTACAATAGATAACCAAACCCTTTTATTTTTTTCACCAAGAACGACTGAGTCGCACTAATTAACAGTAATCAATTCGAAAAGATCGGAACAACGAACTTTCATGCGAGGCAAAAAAACCTTGTATCAAATGGTGGCGCTGGCGGCTCTTTTCGTTAAGATTAACGGTTTTAAGTGAGAGAAGCGTTGGATTTTGGGATCCATTCACTTTTGAACGTTATTTTTCTTGCTTAAATTTTAAAAAATCCTAAAAAATATAAAATTTTCAAAAATAAAAAAAAATATAAAAACATAAAAACCAAAAATATTTCTTGTCTATTTTTCTTTTCCTTTTGTAGGTGTGCATGCGTACTCGTGCTCGTAAGAAGAAAGTAGCTCAATCCGAAGTCATTACTCCACCTATTGTCACCATGGACAATCAACCAATGATCGAGCTTTTGCAATCGCACGTAGAAGGCAACACCGATGCTATTGTCATACCTGATATTGGAGCCAACAATTTTGAACTAAAATCTGGCTTCATTCAAATGGTCTCTGCTCAACCTTTCTTGGGGTGTTCGCTTGATGATCCTCATGACCATATAAAAAGGTTTCTTCAACTCACCAATACGGTTAAGTATAATGCGGTTTCACAAGAAGTGATTCGCTTGCAACTTTTTCCTTTCTCCTTAGAGGGAAAAGCCCAGAATTAGCTTGATAAGGAACTGCCACAAAGTATTCTTACGTGAACGGATTTAGAGACCAAGTTCATTAACTACTTTTTCCCACCCTCACGTACTACCGCTTTGCGGAATGAAATCATTACATTTGAACAAAAGTACGGTGAGACATTTAGTGAATCTTGGGACCGTTTTAAGGAACTTTTAAGAAAGTTTCCACAACATGGTTTCACAAAAGTACATCAAATAAATACTTTTTACAATGGGTTAAGCATGAATGACCAAGATTCACTAAATAGTGCCTCGGGGGGTAATATTTTGGTTAAGTCTTCTAATGCCGCTTGGGATATTATTGAGAACAAGTCTAGAGTGAAAACCAAGAGTGTTCGGACTAATGTGGCTAGTGCTAGCACTAATGAGAGTGACAAGAGAATTGATAAGCTTACTACGCTTGTTGAATCAATTGCTCTCCAAACCGCTAACAACACCAAAGCTATCAATGCCAAAGTTAATGCTATGACTCAATCATGTGAAATATGCTGGGGATCTCACTCATACACCGACTGCCCTTCGACTCATGACAATTCGGAAAATGTGTATGCCGCCAACGGTATCTATTCCATGGGAGGCTATCAAGCACGTCCTCAAGGTGACCGCAATTTGCTCAGCTATCGCTCAAACAACTTTCTTTCACCACCCGGTTTTCCCCCACAAAACCCAAACAACCTCAATCGCAATAATCAAAACCAACCTCGTGCTCCAAATCAATATCAACACCAAAGAACCCCATATCCACCTCAAAGAAACAACCAAGTTTACCAACAACCCGCTTATCAACCACCTGCCTACCATGCTCCTCCTCCCAACCAACCCACCGCATTACATCAGGACGTTGAAACTTACATGAGGACTAATGATGCAATAGTGCAGAATCTTCAGCGGAAAATGGCCAACATGAAAGCAGATATGGTGAAACAAGGGAATGATCTTCGAGCCGATATGCGAAACTCTTTGGCAAGTCAAACGAATGACTTAAGGAACATGATGGCTAGTTTCTTCTCAAGTAATCAAGCCTCTGGATCGGGTTCTCTTCCGAGTAACACCGTTGCTAATCCAAGAGGGGAGATGAAAGCAATCACCACTCGAAGTGGAAAAGGTTTAAAGGAATCCGAGCTTCCTACACCTACACCGGTGATTGTGACAAAGGAAAACGAGTCTACTTCTCAAATTCCTCCACCTTCTATTTCTCTGATTCCTCCAACTTCTACTTCTCCAATGCCACCACCTTCAACTTCCACCCCTCCACCACCCAAGGATGTGAGTGAGAATTCCATTCCAAAGCCTTCATCTCAACCCAATATACCTTATCCTTCAAGTTTGAGGAAAGAGAAATTGAAGAACAAGGATGATATTCAGGTTTCTAACTTTCTCAAAATGTTTAAACAACTGAATTTCAATATTTCCTTTGCTGAGGCTCTCACTCACATGCCCAAATATGCTAAAATGTTTAAACATCTTCTCAGTGATAAGGAGAAACTTCTTGATATTGCTCAGACCCAACTCAATCAGAATTGCTCTGCAATGCTCTTAAGGAAATTACCCACCAAACTTGGTGATCCGGGTCATTTTCTCATTCCTTGCAACTTCCCCGGGGTAGAGATTTGTATAGCCCTAGCCGATCTAGGTGCTAGTATAAACTTAATGCCTTTAAGCGTTTGGAAACAATTGTCTCTACCCGAGCTAGTCCCCACACGAATGACTTTGGAATTAGCCAACCGTACGGTTGCTTATCCGGTGGGGATAGCCGAAGATGTTTTCGTTGGTGTCGACAAATTCACCTTTCCGGCGGATTTTGTTGTCGTTGACTACGAGATGGATCCCCGTGTTCCATTAATCGTTGGACGTCCATTCTTGAGGACCGGTCGCACTCTCATCGATGTAGCGCAGGCGAATTAATCATGAGAGTTGGTGACGATAAAATCGTCTTCAACATGGGTAAACTTTCTAAGCAGCCTTCTGAAAACGAGAGTGTTAATTTCATTGACGTTCTTGATGAGGCTTGTGAAGAACATTTCAAAGACGCTTGTAAAAGTGGTTCTTCTTCTCTACCCATTGTTGAGACCGTTGCCTCTATTGCTCCATCACTAACTCCATTTGAAGAAAGTGATTTCATTTTGAAAGAACTTGAAGCAACTTTGGGAGATATGGACTTGCAATATGACGATTCTCCCTCCAATTGGGATGAAGACATTCGTACCATTGAGAAACTTCTCAATGAGGACCATATTTCTCCACCATCTCCTAAGGATATCTCTATCGATGAACCGAATTTGACTACGCCTTCCATCGAAAATCCTCCTGATTTAGAGCTTAAGGACCTACCGTCTCATCTCGAGTACGTTTTCCTTGAAGACAACAAGAAGTCACCCGTCATCATCGCAAAGGACTTGAAAGAGGAAGAAAAATCTCGACTTATCGCCGTGCTGAAGAATCAAAAGAAAGCGATTGCTTGGAAAATCTCTGATATTCATGGAATTGATCCTCACTTTTGCACACATAAAATTCTCATGGAGGACGATTTTAAACCCACTATTCAAAGCCAAAGACGGGTGAATCCTAAGATCCATGACGTTATCAAAAAAGAGGTTATCAAACTTCTTGATGCGGGAATGATCTACCCTATCTCGGATTCACCATGGGTTAGTCCGGTCCATTGTGTGCCTAAGAAAGGCGGAATCACCGTTGTTCCCAACAAAAACAACGAGTTGATTCCTACTCGTCTCGTTACAGGGTGGAGAGTTTGTATAGACTATCGCAAACTCAATGATGCTACGAGAAAGGATCATTTTACCTTCCCTTTCATGGACCAAATGCTTAAAGGTCTAGCGGGTAATGACTATTACTACTTTTTAGACGGTTTCTCCGGGTATTTTCAAATTCCCATCGATCCCAAAGACCAAGATAAAACCACATTCACTTGTCCTTACGGAACATTTGCTTATAAAAGAATGCCTTTCGGCTTATGCAATGCTCCTGGGACATTTCAAAGGTGTATGATGGCTATCTTCCATGACATGGTTGAAGAAACTATGGAAGTCTTCATGGATGATTTCTCGGTCTATGGTGATTCTTTCTCTCATTTCCTTGCCAATTTAGAACGCATGCTCAAACGATGTGAAGACACTGTCTTGTTCTAAATTGGGAAAAATGTCATTTTATGGTAAAAGAAGGCATTGTGCTTGGCATAAAATCTCAAAAGCCGGTCTTGAAGTGGACCGTGCTAAAGTGGATGTCATAGCCAAATTACCTCCACCTTCAACCGTGAAGGGTGTGAGAAGTTTCCTTGGTCATGCGGGCTTCTATCGTCGATTCATTCAAGATTTTTCTAAAATCGCTCGCCCGATGACCCACCTCTTGGAAAAAGATACTCCTTTCATCTTTTCTAAAGAGTGTCTTGAATCCTTCAATCTTCTTAAGGATAAGCTAACTAAGGCACCGGTCTTGGTTACCCCTAATTGGGAGCTACCTTTTGAATTGATGTGTGATGCTAGCGATTTTGCTATTGGAGCGGTTTTGGGCCAAAGAGTGAACAAACACTTCCAGCCAATCCATTACGCTAGCAAGACAATGACGGGGGCTCAATTGCATTATACCACTACCGAAAAAGAGAATTTAGCTGTAGTGTATGCTTTTGAGAAGTTCTGCCCCTATCTTGTCCTTTCTACCACCATCGTGTATAACGATCATTCCACGTTGAAGTACTTGTTGACTAAACAAGATTCTAAGCCAAGACTTCTTCGTTGGGTTTTGCTCCTTCAAGAATTCAACATTGAAATTCGTGACAAGAAAGGAGCCGAAAACCTAGCCGCGGATCATCTAAGTAGACTTGAGGATCCGTATCAAGGGGATCATCCGAACCAAGAGATCAATGACTCTTTTCCCCTTGAGACCTTAATGTCTATCAATTCCAATCTTGATAACACCTCGTGGTTTGCGGACATTGCAAACTACTTAGCGGGTGGCATTCTCAAGGAAGGGTTAACGTCCCAACGAAAGAAAAAGTTCTTTAAAGACATTGAACACTATTTCTGGGATGACCCTTACCTTTTCAAACAATGTGCGGATCTTGTCATTCGTCGATGTGTTGATGGGCCGGCAGCTTTACAAATCCTTGATGCTTGCCATAAAGGACCCACCGGTGGTCACTTTGGTCCCAATTACACCGCGAAGAAAGTATTTGACTCTGGATTTTATTGCCCCACCATTTATCATGACGCTCATGAAATGGTTAAACGTTGTGATGCTTGCCAAAGACAAGGCAAGATCACACATAAAGATGAGATGCCTCAAAATTTCATACAAGAATGTGAAATCTTTGATGTATGGGGCATCGACTTTATGGGGCCATTTCCATCATCTAAAGGGAACAAGTACATCCTCGTAGTCGTTGACTACGTATTCAAATGGGTTGAAGCTAAGGCTCTCCCTACGAACGATGCGAGGGTGGTTGTGAACTTTTTGAAGCAGATTTTTGCTCGATTCGGTGTTCCTCGTGCTATCATCAGTGACCGCGGGACTCATTTTTGCAATGATCAATTTGCTCGAGTCATGGCTAAGTATGGTGTCAATCACCGTCTTTCCACCGCTTATCATCCTCAAACAAATGGTCAAGCCGAGATATCTAACCGCGGATTGAAGCGAATTCTGGAGCGTACTGTGGGAGAGCATCGTGCCTCTTGGGCCGATAGATTAGATGATGCTTTGTGGGCTTCCCGTACTGCATATAAGACCCCGATTGGTTGTACACCTTATCGTCTTGTGTACGGGAAAGCATGCCACCTCCCTATCGAGCTGGAACATAAGGCATACTAGGCCTTGAAGTGGGCTAACTTCGACATCAACAAAGTCGGCGATCTTCGGAAGATTCAACTCAACGAGCTCAACGAACTAAGGAATGAAGCTTATGAGAACTCGTTGATCTACAAGGAGAAGACCAAGATCATCCATGATTCAAGGATTAAGAACCGAGAGTTCCACGTTGGTGATCAAGTTTTACTCTTTAACTCGGTTGAAGATCTTCTCAGGAAAGCTGAAGAGCCGCTGGTCTGGTCCATTCACCGTCGCCAAAGTCTTCCCATATGGCACCATTGAGCTTTCTCAGCCAAATGGGCCCAATTTTAAGGTGAATGGCCAGCGCGTGAAGTTGTACTTTGGTGAGGATATCTCTCATGAGATGATTCCATCCCTCACCATGTTTCCCTTGAATTAAGTTCTGGGTCGAGTCAGGCTCGTGACTCGGTTAACAAAAACAACCGCTTCTTGGGAGGAAACCCGTGATCTATCCTTTACCGTTTTCATAATAAGTGTAGGGGGAGACCCGTATGTGTTTGTTGTCTTGTTTCTTCTTCTATGCAGGGATTAAAGCTTCAAAGATCCATTCTCGATGACTTTTGACGAACCGTGATCCCGTGTACCCGTCTTCCCGGTTCTATCCTAAACTGTCGTGATTCAATATTTCATATCCTATATGTTCACATTGAAATCACTATAGTTGTCCTTTCCTTAGCAAGATTTAAACAAAGTGAACAATGTCATAAGTGTAGGGGAGTTTACTCCCACATGCTTAAACATTGAGGACAATGTTTATATCCAGTGTAGGGGGACTTCTATTGATGTAAGTGGTCTTTTCCATGAATTTGTCCTCATTTTTACCGGGAAATTTGATTTTTCGATATTTTTAAAAAATTTTAATCTATTTTGGCCTTGTAATTTTCCTTTTCTATCGTTATTTACTTTCCTTGCTAAAATAAAGTGGTTTTAAATTTTTCAAAGTTGTGAATTTTTGACTCAACCCGAATTTACTTATTTAAGTTTACTCTAGCTAGTATCCTTAACGTGTTTAAGTCAAGTTTTGCTAGGCTTTTATATAGGGAAATTTAAAACGCGAAAGTCTTAACTCTCACGAGTTAAGAACAAGAACTTTTCGCAAGTTCCTATAATTGATCCTAGAGAGGTGTTTATCAAGGGAACTTTAAAATGCGATTTCTAAACTTGAAAAAGTCTAAGAGTTTGCAAGATCCTATAGATAACTCGAAAACCCAAAACTTTGATTTAATTGGCTAAGCATCCACGAGTCTCATTCCTTGAGATTTTAAATTGTGGAGAACGAGAGATGATAGAGTCAATTATAAGTTTGGTATTCTTTCGTGAATTTATGTGAGTTGATTATAAGCCTATTCTCCCATCGCTTGCTAATAAATTTATTTGCAATAAATAAGGTTGTACGATTTGAAAAGTTACTTAGCTTCTAGCACAAGATCATTTAAAAGTTTCTCGGTATTAATTAGAGTTCATAGCCAAGGCATAACTTATTGAAGCAGGATGCGAAGATTGGCGAGTCCAAAAAGGTCCTAACAAGGCATGAGGGCTACATTTTGTTGCTAAAGATCCAAAAGTGATGTGAAGAATCATTTATCGAAAATCAATATGAAGGATCGAGACACACGACGAAAAGCAAATACTCCCCTAAAGATCATGGAGAAGTCTATCCGAAAAGACCCTAGCAAGGTATGAGGATAAATAGATCCAAGTCCTAAAAGGAGGCGGATCGTTGTATATCAAAGTCCAAAATAAAGATTGGAGAAAAATGAAGAAGTCATGGTCCAAATATGAAGAATCTCTCAAAAACTTCAAGTGAAGAAATTCCTATTATGAAGAGAAGACCATAATTTCAAGAACGTCTCTCAAAGATTCGAAGTATGAAGTCGCTGCCAAATATCGGTCCGAGAAAGGTCTCAAATTGTGCAGCGAGTTATGCCAAGATATGAACTTTATGAGGTCCCGAGAAGCAGTTTTAAAAGATTTTGTCCTCTAGCTAACTATTGATTAAATCGTCCTACTTTATTTTCAACCTAATAAACTATGAAAATAAGTCAAACAATGCATCCTCGTGATCATTTAAGACAATATTAAAATATAAGAGATACACCTAGGAATAAGGGAGTCTAAGTGAATAATTAGGCCACATGAGTTCGTGTTAGTTTGCTACCTTATAATAACAATGATCTCGTTTTTAAGCTTGGTATGGGAAACGTGAAACTTGAGAATGATGAACATTCATGACAACCAAAAAAACCAATGTAAGTCTTTGATTTCTTACTTGTTTTGTTCTTTTAGTTTCCTTAGTGTTTAGCATTTAATAAAGGCCAAGGTAGGTTATTTATGATGAGAAATGTAATATGTGCTTTGAAATTAGTGCATTGCATAGGGGCATTGCAATGGTCAAGTGTAGGGGATTTAATAAGTGTGAAAACACTTATCCTTTTACCACTTATTTCCAATAATAACATGACCAAAACGTGTATTTTATGTCGTAAAAGTCGGAATTATGCGTGGTTTGTGTTTTTATTGTGTTTTAGGACCAAAAGATGCAAAAGGAAGAAAACATGGGCTATCACGGGCTTTTTATCGAAGAAAAAGACTAAAGATAAAGTCGAAAGATCGAGAATGCAAAAAGAACGGAAGTCCAAGACCTATTCTGAAGATATATCAAAGAAAAAGTCTAAAGACGGAAGTTTAATGAAGTCGAAGAACTCAAGTCTAATTATAGAAGAAAATTATAAGACAAGTTCAATTTGTATCGACAAATCCCGAGACGATGTCGAGAAAGACAAAGAAATTAAATCGAGTCGATACGAGAAGAAAGAAAGAAGAAATCTTAAGCACTTAATCTCCCCACCTCCTATAAATACCCTCCTAATATGTCATTAGGAGGGTGTTAGGTGGTTAGTTTTTAGTAGTTGTAATTAATTTTTAGTTTTTAAGTGCGTTTTTAATTTCTCTCTAGTTTTCTTTTCAAACTTATTGAATCTTTACATTAATCTTGTAATCTTTTGATATTAATCTTTAATCAATCAAGATTATTTTCTTAATTCTCATTCTACCTTTCTTAATCCTTTTCTTAATCTTTATAATCATGTAGTTTTATTTTAATTATGTTGATGGTTTGATTGTGTAGCTTATTTGATTGTGCTTATTAAATTGGTGATCTTAAAAGTTTCTATATTAAAGTGCTTATTTTCTTAATCTTATGCTTAATAGTTCTTATAAATTAGTAGCTTTTGATAAGTTTAATTTTTTTTATAAAAAGTGCTTTTTGATTTCTAGCTTATTTAGAGTTTTAAAAGTTTTTAAATTCTAGCTTATTTACTTTTTCTTAAATTGCTTTTGGTTAAGTTTTTGGTAAAATGCATATTGGTTTTTAGTTTGTTTTCTTAAGTTTTCTTGTTACGGAAATTTCCAAAACCCTCTTATTCAGGATAAGCTCTCATAGTAAACATTCCGGATAGTCACCACTTGATCATTCCGGATAAGCAGCAAACCCCGTTATTCCGGATAGAGCGTTTTAATTATTCCGGATAGTGAGATTCTGTCATTTATTCCGAATAGCCAAGAGATGCATTACATTATTACGGATAAGCTTCATTTTATGTATTCCGGATAAGTTCCCTTTTATGTATCCCGGATAAGCACGCGAAGTTAAGTTTTCCGGATAAGAGTAAGAAGAAAAAGGTTCCGGATAAGAAACTTTGTATTATTCCGGATAGTTATGTATTCCGGATAAGCCACACTTTAGTTATTCGGGATAAGCCTTCCAAGTTCATTTCTTCCGGATAAACTCCTTCATCAGATTCCGGATAAGAGTTCAATAGTAGATTCCGGATAAGAGTCGAATAGAGGATTGCGGATAAGGGTCCGAAATTTATTCCGGATAAGCTTCATAACAGTGGGTTCCGGATAAGCAAAAGGAAATAACATTCCGGATTAGCATCACAAGTTTATTCCGGATTAGCAGATAGGAGTAAGGATTCCGGATAACCCTCAGAAGAGTTATTCCGAATAAGCTGCAAGTTCATTATTCCGGATAGTCACTTTCATTTTTATTGCGGATAAGCCTTCCAAGTGATTCCGGATAGAATTCCGGATAAGGGTTTGTACTTCCAGTTTTTGAATTTTTACTTTTCTCGCCTTTTTACTTAGCTTTATTCTAACTTGTCTTGCTTTAATCCAATCTTTAAAGTTTACATTTTTATAAGTTTTAATCATTTACTTTTCAATTTTTAAAGTCTTCAATTTTAGTTTTAAATTTTCAAGCTTTCATCTTTACTTATTTACTCAACGACATTTTAATTTTTAACATACAATAGATAACCAAACCCTTTTATTTTTTTCACCAAGAACGACTGAGTCGCACTAATTAACGGTAATCAATTCGAAAAGATCGGAACAACGAACTTTCTTACGAGGCAAAATCCCTTGTATTAGTCACTATAAAACCCGCACGCTTTTACCATGAACAGTACATATATAATCGTACATACATATTTAAAACTTTCCTTTTATAACACGTTTATGTTTCACGAATAGGAATTTCAAGTATTACGTACGTGTTATTACACGATACGTATTTAAGCATATTAATACACGATAATTATTATTAACAATAATTATAATCACGAACATAAAAATCATGAACGTAAATAATCACGAACCTATTATTATTTATTTACGTAATAATTATTACGATCACGTATAGATTTGTATATAACATGAACAATAGATAAATAAATTACGTAAACACGACACGAGAACACGTAAATAATTAGAACACGGGAAAACAACGGGTTTTCCCTTGGGGGCCCACATACCCACGGTAAGAAGGAAAAGTAAGGGGCCAAGCCCACTTTTGGCCGCCGGGTATAAACACCACAAGAGGGGTGTTCATTGATTTTTGGTGATCCTATTATTGCAAGATCGTTCGTGTTATTATTGTTTCTTTTGTTTCATTCATCGATAATTCCTTAAACCTCTTTCTTTTTTAATTATTTATTAGATCTAGAACAAATGAAATCAAGGGTTTATTAAAAAATATTAATAAAACATGTTAATTCATTAGATCTAATCATGGGGATTAAAAAAATGGGGTTTAAGGGGTGTTTTGGTTTGGCCGAAATGTAGAACCGAGAGCCGAAGCTCTCGGTGGTTGTGTGATCACCACCAACCGAGACCTCAAGGTCTCGGTGTGGTTTGGTGTCTCGGCCGCTGGCAAAGCAAGGGACCCCGACGCATGTCGGGGTTGGCCTTGTGGTCGTTGGGGGTCTCGGCTAAAAAACAAGGGCACCACCGGCTTAAGCCGATGGCGGTTTGATTTAAACCGTGGCAACCGGTCAAGCCGGTTCAAGGGTAAACACGGACCGGTTCACGACATGTTTAGATTTAAAACACGGGTTCGGTTCATGATATATTTTTACAAGTTAATTATTTTTACAAGATAAATAATTACAAGATTTATTAAATTAATTTAACATGCTATATAATTAATTTAATTTAGAAATGACTTAGGTTAATTATTATTAGTAATAATGCATGATTTTACCCTAAGTATTTTACGATTTAATTTTAGACTAAAGTAATTAATTAATTATTAAAACATGGCATATAATTAATTAATTTCCATGACCTAGGTTATATTAATAATAAGTATTAATACATGTTTTAACCTAAGTATTTTATGTACTTTAATTTAATTAAATCAAGTTATATTTAATTAAATCTTATAACCTATAGTTTATTTAATTTACATGTATTAATTAATAAACTGTACTATAAATCATATGACTTAGAATATTAATCAATAAAACTTAAGCTTATATTATTAGCTTAATAATCCAGCTTATTTTTAAAATGGAAACTTTCTATTTTTAGAAACTTATCTATTTTAAGCAGTAAATCTATTTATGGAAACAATCTATTTTTAGAAACTTATTTATTTTAGGCAACTATTCTATTTTTAGAAACTTTCTATTTTTGGAAACTTTCTATTTTTGGAAACTTTCTGTTTTTGGAAAAATGCTATTTTTAGAAAGATACTTATTATTACACAACAAGTATAATAATTTAAGAAATACAAGTAATACTTAAGCAGAATAGACAGAATACATAATAAACATAGCATAACGATAAAATTAGTAAAACATGACATGAACATATAAAACAAGCTAAGACATGATATAAAACCAGTTACGTACTCAGTAATCAGAATACTTATACACGTATATTATTTATGTAGCATTAGTGGTATCGAAGTAGGACTCTCTTCCGTTCGTCTTCTTCGTTCACTGGACACAAGGTACGGATTCTCCGTCCTTTCAGTATGGACATTCTTTCCTTATTAGGATTTCCCCGTATGCAGCCAACTGTTTTACCAGTATATGTTTTATATGTTTTGATATGCTTATGTTTAATTAAATGCCTAAGCCATATACATGCATGACCATTTTCACCTAGTTATGGAGGTACCATAACCATAACACTAGAGGCACCAGTGTTATGACTTCACCACGGCAGAGTGATAGCTCGTGGCGTCCCTTTCAGCTTTTGGCCATATTATTATATTATCATGTGGGGCGTATGGTTGCATCCTAGTTTACATGTTTCAGTATATTATTCAGGTGAATGTGGTGTGTACCTTGCATCCTTTACAAGGAGCTGATCCCTCCTACCCAAACTTATATTAATTGGACGTAGCCCATCTAATTGCATGACGAGGTCACCCCTACAAGTATTCATGCACGTTGATATTTCATGACCTATATTGGCTTAATTGTTAACATGTTAAATAGTTTTTATAAGATAAACATAAGGCTTTTCAAACTATAAAACCAGTTTTACTAAGTTATACCAGGTTTTCAAGGACTTATACATTTCCTCTTCTATTAGTCTTATTTATGTTTCAGCCATTCATACTATGTCGTATATCCGTGCACTGAGCGTTATGCTCAGCCGTTACTTTCCTTTCCATGTCCCAAAACTACAGGTACCCAAGGACGAACTCAAGCATTCGGAGGAAGTGCATAAGATGGAAGTTGCCATAGACTTCTTCTCCTTTTGCCATATACTTGTGCTTGTCTAGTCTTTCCTAGTTCATCGACTTTATTTATGTTTTGGGCTTATGTTTGGGAACCGATGTTTGATTCTGATTTTCCCTATGGTCATGTATGTTTTACTACATATTACCTTGCATGCTGTGATGACATGCCATAATTACGCGTGACATTCCATTTACCAAAATGGGGTGTTACAGTCACAGCCTCCGTGAAGGGGGTGTGGTGTCTCGGTTGTCCACAAACCACCACCGCCGACCACAATGGTACGGCGGTTGGTCACCGAACGCCACCAAGAACGACCTTGGTCTCGGTTCGTGTGCAATCCCGCAAATAAACCAAATATTACCTGATCCCCCATGTTTAATCTTTTAATTTACATGTTTCATACTTGTTTTTAAAGATCTATTAACATAGAAAAATAAAATAAAAAGATTAGAGAATCAAGGATACCGTATGCGTGAAACTTTTATAGAGACAAACACTATACCGTGTAAATAATCAACCAAAAATCAAAACCAAATTATTCCTTTTGTTTGGTGTGAGCCGCGGCAAGAGAGAGAGAGAGAGAGCAGGGGGTAGGGTTTTTATTTATTTTCTATAAAAGTGTTTATGAAAATCTCCTGTAGTTTTTATTAGCTAATTAATAAAAGTTCATGGGTCGGGTTTGGCCCGTCCCTTCCTTCCCTTCTCTTCTAGCCGACTACAACAAACACCCCTTATACTTTCGGGTTTGTTTTTCTTGTTTAGATATTATCGTGTGTGTTCGTGTTTATTTATCGTGTTTTCATTTCTTAAACGTTTCTTAATATCTTCTGTACATTCTTATCGTGTATTAATATTCATGTTTACATACATAATACTTATGATATTAATTAATATACATAATATTCGTATTAAATATTCGTGATGCATGTCGATATTAAATAATTACAAAGTTGAAATTTAACCGTAACTTCGTGCATTTAATGATCTTAGGATTATTAAAGTGGGTTTTACATCACAAACCACTTGGGTGTCAAGCAAATTGCTATGATCAGTGTATATAATGAAGGGTCCCAAAAATCTTTGAACAAGAACACTTGAAAAAGGTTTTAGTAAACAAAATATAACTTGCACAATATTTAAAGAGCACGAATCTAAACAATAAATAAAGATGAAACTCAGATTCTTGCAAGGTTTTAAGAAACACTTTAAATATTTATTAATCAAAAGTTTACGAAGAAATCTAGAACAAAAGCTTACAAATAAACTGCTAATGCCTTTTATAGGCTTATAAGAATGATCTAGAATGTGAAAATTGTGAATAATGAATTCCTTAAAGTTCCCTAGGAATCTCTGAAGATGTTGTTGAAGATCCTTTCTTGAATTTAAATTTTGAATTTGGTCCTAGGGCTTCATGTGAATGATAGTGATGTCTCATGTGTTTACCAGCATGTAGAGTAGATCAGGACCATTAAAAAGATTTGGGAAACAAGTTAATGCATCCAAGTCGTTGATCTTGTCCAATTTTGGGGGTTTGTGGATAGTTACGGGGCAAGGCATGGTCTTATAGCCCACATGGGTGAGCTGGTAGATGATTTGAGAGTGGGGCAAGGCATGGAATGCACACAATCGGATTTTACCCCTTTGATTAGAGGGCTATTAGGTTTTAGGGTTTATGCTGGGATGGATTAGTAAATAGTGGCAACAGATCTTTGTTTTAGGGTAAAGTGGGTTTTAACCGCCCAAAACAATTAATATAATGCTAATCAACATTCGGGTCATTTTTGGAAAATCAACATTTAGGTCCGATTCTTCGTGCATTTCTCGTGTTCGTTTTTTCTTGATTCTTGTGCTCTTTTGGTAAATTCACGATATCCGTACCTACAATCACACATTAAACAAAACAAGGGTTTTTGCAAGGTTTTTATGATATTTTTCCGCATTTTAAGCTCGATTTAGGAGATGAGACTATGTATAATTAGAGTCTCATCACTTCCCCATACTAAACCATAGTTGTGCCCTCACGCAATGCTAGAATTAAGTATCGTGGCACTTGCAAAATTCATTTTTATTCGATATTTATTGAAATTAAACTTAACTTAACTACTAGATGCGTTTTAGACATAATTTATTATTTTCATAACGATTAAGTGACTTTTAGGGTCAAAGAATAAGAACACATGAATGCTTCATAGAAATAATTTCGTCGTCCCCGATTTTCACTTAATTCCATGCTAAGCGTGAAACGAGATCATTGTTATTATCAGTTAGTGTTTATGAAATAATGACTAAAAACGTTACTTGCATTTTCGGTCTCGCTTTGTTTTGATTATGACAATATATAAAAACAAGCATTTACGAAAACAACGAAAAACGAATTCTTGAGTTCAAGTATTTTTCATTTCAACCATTATCACTTAAGGTATGAACAAACAAGTTTTCATCCTAATTAAGTGATTAAGGATTGAATTTTTCTTAATACTCACCTTTTAATAAATGTGACAAAGTTTTTTTATTAAACTTTCTTTTAAAGAAAATGTTTTAGTAAATTAAATATTTGAAAATTTGAAAATGGCATATTCCATATGGTTTAGGAATATCCCTTGGGGATAAATATTCCACCAGATGTGACTACCCCACCAAAAGACAAAAGGGCGGGGAGTCTACTCCTACGGTTCCTTAAATGCCTATGCGGCTCCTTATCAATAAGGAACCGTGGAAACCTTTAAGGAACCGCGCCCAGAAATAGCCGTTGGGCTTTATCTTATAAATAGTGGACCATTCTTAGATTTTCTCCTCACCTCTTTTGCACATATAATTCAGATTCAATCCAACTTCTAAAATCATTCAAATCCTTGATTATTTGTTTGATTACTACTTGTTTAGAAGTGAATCTTTCTCCTCTCATCTCTTTCTCTCAAGTGCAAAGAGAAGAACACTTTCTACCTCAAAGATACATTAAAGATCAAAATTTTATTTTTCATTCTTATGTCATTGTTGTGAAGATCCAAATAGTTGTGTCTATTTAGAAGTTTTGTATGTAGTGTGATTAATACTTAGTCCTTAAAGTATATTGGTGTATATTTGTCCTAGCTAAGATTAGGGCTCGACTTTTAGCTTAGAGTCGGAAATTGGTTAAGCGACGTGTACGGTTTCTCCACCTTAGGGAGATTGTTGATTAGTGAACTCTCGAGTAAGGAGTACTCGAGGAGTGGAGTAGGAACGAGGAGTGAGCTTTGTTATTGGACCACTATAAATCCTTGGTGTTTGGTTTGATCTTTCTTTTCCTTATCTCTTTACATTCATTATTCTTTTCTTGCATATACTTGTGATTATTAGCTTAGTTGCACTATACTTTGTCCATATTGTGTATAAGAAGAATTTACATATTGCTCAATTCTAAGTTTTTGAAAAGGATTTTTGAAAACCCATGTTTAACAAGTAAATTTAAGAAACTATCAACCTCCCCCCCTCTAGTTTCTACAATTGTTATCACAACGTAGTTGCTCAAGCTTTTTTTAAAATATATTGTATTTTAAAACTTGAATCGTTCTATGGATTCCAACAAGTACCTAGTAGGGTAATCTATGCAAAGACCACCTCTTTTTGAAACCGATAGCTTTATTTATTGGAAAAAAAGATTTGAGACTTATGTGAAATCAAAAGATTTAGATATTGGGCATGTTATTACCAATGGTGACTTTTTGCCTTATCAATATAATGAAGTTTCTAAAAAGAAAGAGTTAGTCACTTTTGAAAATTCTAATGATGACACTAAGAAGAAACTTTCTAAAAATAATGAGGCTAAAATGGTGATTTATAATTCTTTACCTAAGAAAGGGTGTGAAAGGATTTTCATGTGTAAAACCGCTAAAGATATTTGGAATACTATTTTAGTAACCCACCAAGGTAATAGCCAAGTAAAAGAAAGTAAAATCGATCTTTTTGTTCAACAATATGAACAATTTGTCACCTTAAAAGATGAAACTATTGATAGTGAATTTGCTAGGTTTAATACTATTATTACTAGTTTAAAAGCACTTGATAAAGGTTTTTCTAGCAAGAACAATGTTAGGAAGTTTCTTAGGGCATTGCATCCAAAGTGGAGAGCTAAAGTCACGAAAATTAAAGAATCAAAGGACCTTAATACCTTATCACTTGATGAACTTATTGGCAACTTAAAAGTTCATGTAATGATAATTTTAAAGGACACGGAAATAGTGAAAACCAAGAGTGAAAGAAAGTCTCTAGCACTCAAAGCCAAGAAGGTGCAAAGTGACCATGATAGCTCTTCCTTGGAAAGTGATGATGAGGAATATGCTATGACGGTTAGAGACTTCAAGATGTTCTTCAAAAGGCGAGGTCAACATGTCAGACAACCAAGCAACGACAAGAAAGTCTTTTCCAAAAACTGATTTGTCAAGAATGAAAAAGGTGATAGGAAATGCTTAAGATGTGGTAACCCAAATCATTTCATCGGTGAATGTCCCAAGCCATCTCGCGACAAGAATCACACGGATTTTGTTGGTGGTTCATGGAGCGATAGTGGTGAAGAATGTGACGACAATGCTAAAGACGAGAAGTGTCTCATGGCCTATTCTTCCGAAGAGGTACATTCTGAAATCGAATATTATAGCAATGATAGTTCTTCTCTAGATGATTTAGAATTAGAAGGTCAATATAACAACTGATGCAAACTTAGTCTAAAGTTCATTGAAAAGAACAAAGTGCTAAAATCAATTAGGACCAAGCTTGAAAATGAGATTAGTGAGCTAAAAGATAAACTAGCTAAGCTTGAGAAAAATAAAGAAGTTGATTTAGGTTGTCTAAGTTATGAAAGTCTTAGACAAGAGAATGAAGATCTCAAGACTACCTCCAATAACTCGGAAAAGTTCACGAAAAATACTAGTGCTCTTGACGATATACTTAGTAGGCAAATTCATTCTAGGGAAAGACTTGGATTGGGATTTAACACTAATGAAGCATCTACAAGTGAACCAAAACAAGTTAGGTTTGCGGAAAAACGTTCCACTGCCCGCGGTGCTCCAAAATACAGGGTAGTTCCATATCAATATGGAACCGCAGGTTGCATTAACGAACCGCGGATAGAAGATGAATCTTGTGAAAATTCTCAACTTTCTGAAAAGTATATTTTAGGTAAAGGGCCAAAACATCTTATTGTTAACAATGTTAAATTACCTATAATTGATAAAAAGGAACTTGATAAATTTTACAAGCCTTTAAGTAAACCTCTACTGGGAATGAGAAATTTATCAAGACAATCATCTACTCCTCCAAAAGTACGTAATGATTCAAGGCCTAAAAGTAGAACACCAACATCTAAAAGGAATGATCATTCTCAGTTAAGATCTAGAAGTAAAACACCAACACCTAGAAACAACAATAACTCTAGGTCTAGATCAAAGACTCCTAAGAAAAACAATAGACATCAAAATGCTCATATGAATTGGAATAACTTTCAACAATGTTTTTCTCCATGGGGCATGTGTCCTCCATTCATGCATCCCAACCAAATGCAAAGGATGTTTGGAACTAACAACTTTGGACCCATGAGATATTGTGGACCAATGTTTGATCTTGTGTATTGTTACCTGATATGCTTGGGAATCGATTTGGAGCCCGATGAGTGGATTAAGGATAGTGGTTGTTCTAAACACATGACGGGTAATCGGAATTTGTTTTCATCCTACAAAGCATATAATGGAGGTAACGTTACTTTCACAAGTAAGCTACGTGGTAACATCATTGGGAAAGGTACAGTTTCTCTTGACTCCATGACCATCAAAAATGTTGAACACGTAGATAACTTAGGGTTTAACCTACTAAGTATAGGTCAAATTTGTGACAATAAGTGTAAGGTCATCTTTTCGGAACATGATAATGAAATCGTAAAAGATGGAAAGATAATTGGAAAAGGTGTTAGAAAGAATGGGCTTTATCTCATGAAGGTCAATAGGAAGTCAAAGGAAAACTTATGTCTAGCGACTTTAGATGATAGTTCTAATCTTTGGCATAGGAGATTAGGTCATGCTAGTCTCTAAGGAGTTGGTAAGACATCTCCTTAAGATTAGGTTTGATAGTCACTTTTGTGATGCTTGCAAAGTATGGAAGCAAGTTCACTCAAGTCACAAGGCCAGGAATTTGGTATCAACCTATCGGTGCCTAGAGCTCCTACAAATGGATCTCTTTGGACCTTCCGCCATACGGAGTTTTGGAGGTAACCTTTATACCCTAGTTATAGTTTATGACTATTCTAGATTCACTTAGACTAGATTTTTGGCTTCTAAGAATGAATCTTTCGATCATTTCAAAACCTTTAGTCAAAGGATCCAAAATCAACTACGATGTTCAATTATCTCTATTAGGACGGATCATGGTAGGGAATTTGATAACGAAGTGAAATTTGGTGCCTTTTATGAAGCTCATGGTATTACCCATAACTTCTTGGCTCCTCGTACTCCACAATAAAATGGGGAAGTTGAAAGGAAGAATAGGACTATCCAAGAGATGAGTAGGACAATGTTAAACACGCAATCTTTGCCTCAAAAATTTGGTGCAATGCCGTGGACACATCGACCTATATTCTCAACCAAATTCTTATTCGACCTTTTCGAGGAATGACCGCTTATGAGATTCTTAAAGGTAAAAAGCCCTCATTAGAATACTTTAAGGTGTTTGGATGCAAGTGCTTCATTCTCAACAGCAAAGACTACCTTACTAAGTTCGACCCAAAGTCGTACGAAGGTATCTTTTTAGGTTATTCTCAAACTAGTAAATCCTACATAGTCTTGAATAGAACCTCGGGTGTAATCGAAGAATCACTCAAGTGGCATTTGATGAAACCCCTCCTTCATCTAAGACACTGTTGGAAATACGTTTTGTGTATTAAGAAAGTCTCGGTCACTCCAACTATATAGTTATAGGCTCGTATTATTGTTTAAGTAATACTTATGTTTAGCCCGACCCATGAGTATGTTCATGGGCCGGAGGCCCAAGTCCACGTAAGGACTTGGGTATATAAACCCCTTTCCACCATGGAAAGGGGTGTTGGTTGTTTAGTTTGTTTTACACATTTAATATAGTTTCTTTGTTTCTCTCTCTTGTGTCTCTCTCTAGAATAAAAACAACCCTCTTGATTAGTTATAAGATTATCATTGTTCTACAATTGGTATCAAGAGCATGTGATGATTTAAGGTATGTTGATTCGTGTTGTTTAGTGTTTGTTTGGGTTAGTGGGTGTTTTAGGATAATCCATCTCAAATCTTGAAAATTTTTGTGATTTTATGGTTTAAAGTGGTAAACAAAACATACGGTTTGATTATCTTGGTAGAAATCACAAACATTTTCCGTGTTTTTGGGTAATTTTTGGCTATTATTCAGTTACTGTACATCAAGACGTACCAGAAATTTCGGAAAAGGGTTTATTTTTCCGAAAATTTTCATTTCGGAAAAGGGTCTATAAGTCTGAAATTAGTTTTTTCGGAAAAGGGTTATTTATTCCGAAGATTTATCTGAAAATATCACTTATTCCGAAGAAATCTCTGGAAAGTTCAATTATTCCGAAAATTGTTTCTTTTCTGAAAACTCACTTATTCCGAAAAATCTCTGAAAAGTTCACTTATTCCGAAGATTGGTTCTTTTCTGAAAACCCACTTATTCCGAAGAAATCTCTGAAAATTTCACTTATTCCGACTAAAGGCCCTGCGCTTGTAACTAATGTTCCCTTGGCTTCTACAGGAGTAATTGTATCTACTAAGGCTAAAGGATCTCAAGACAAGAAGAATAGGATCAAGCCTTCCACTAGTAGGATTGTGAAGAAGAAAGTAGAAGTTCACCCTATGAATGTTACTTCAAATTTGAATAAAAAGAATCATGTAACTAAGACTAAAGGCCCTACGCTTGTGCAGCAGCCTAAGCAAAATGTGAATTCTAATTTGAGATGTTGGAATTGTAATGAATGCATGTTTTCTAAGCATCATGATTTATGCCTTGTTGATCACGTGAATGAAATGTATGCAATTAGGAACAATCTTGAATGGATTCCAACGGGGAAGAAATTCACCCAAGTTGGTTGGCAATGGAAACCCACTGGTAGGACCTTCACTTCTAATGGAACTACGTGCCCTTTAACTAGGATCACATCCACGGAAATTAGGTCTCAGCGTCCTTTAAATAGGAACACTAGCACTAAGAAATGGAAAAAACGCCCTTTAACTAGGTCTGCCCCCACTATTGTGCCTACCAGTGAAGAAGTACCTCAGGATCTTAGACAACTAGAATCTAAGCCGGCATTTAGAAAGCAAATTTGGAAGCCTAAGAATTCTTCGGTTAGCAAATCTAAGATAATTATATCTGTACCTGCTAACACAGAGGAACTACTAGATTCTGATACATCGTCTTTGTCTGGTGATATTTTCAGGTGGTCCAAATCATCCTCTGGTACTTGGACTCTGGATGCTCAAAGCATATTACCGGAGATCGCTCGATGCTCAGAAATTTCGTCAGCAAGTTTCTAGGAACGGTGAAATTCGGCAACGACCATATTGCGAAGATCATGGGTTACGGTGAATATCAAATTGGGAATGTTACGATTTCAACGGTATATTATGTTGAGGGACTTGGTCGTAATTTATTTTCAGTGGGACAATTTTACGATTCAAACCTTGAAGTGGCTTTTCGACAACATACTTGCTTTATTCGCGATCTTGCAGGAAATGATTTGTTAAAGGGTTCTCAAGGGGATAATCTCTACACACTGTCCATTCAAAACATGATGGCCGCCTCTCATGTATGCCTTCTTTCCAAAGCATCTAAGACCAAGTCATGGTTGTGGCATCGTCGGTTATCTCATCTTAATTTTGATGCTATAAACCATTTGGCTAAAAACGAACTTGTTCGTGGTCTTCCAAAACTTAAGTTCGACAAGGATCATTTATGTTCTGCGTGTACTTTGGGAAAAAGCACAAAGAAATCATACAAACCTAAAGCTGAAGACACCAACCAAGAACCACTGTATCTTTTGCACATGGATCTTTGCGGGCCAATGCGTACGGCTAGTGTGAGTGGTAGAAAATACATCCTCGTTATGGTGGATGATTTCTCAAGGTTTACAAGGGTAAAGTTTTTAGCATCCAAGGATCAAGCACCAAAGTATATTATTACTTTTTTAAAGATGATCCAAGTACGTCTTAATGCTACTGTTCGCCGCATTCGCACTGATAATGGAACTGAGTTCGTTAATCAAACTCTACGAGACTATTATGAAGAGGTCGGTATTTCCCATGAAAATGTTGTTGCTCGCACTCCACAACAAAACGGTGTCGTGGAAAGACATAATCGTACACTAATGGAAGCTGCTAGAACTATGTTGATTTATGCGAATGCTCCTTTTATTCTTATGGGCTGAAGCAGTGGCAACCGCATGTTATACCCAAAACCGCTCCATCATTCGTAAACTCCATGGTAAAACTCCATATGAGCTACTTAATGGACAAAAACCCGATATTTCATTTCTTCATATGTTTGGTGCACTGTGTTATCAAAATACTAATAGTGAGAATTTGGGCAAACTTCAACCGAAGGCTGATATTGGAATTTTCATTGGTCATTCACCTGCAAAGAAAGCTTACCGAATTTATAACTGTCGTCTTGACAAGATAGTAGAAACTTTGGATGCCGATTTTGATGAGCTGACAGCGATGGCTTCTGAGCAACACAGCTCTGAACCCGCATTACATGAGATGGGAACCGGTACGATTAGTTCCGGATTAACTCCCAACAATCCTACTTGTCCATCATTTATACCACCTACAAGGGCCGAGTAGGATGAGTTATTTCAACCTATGTTTGTTGAATTCTTTGATCCACCTAGTGATGATTCTCCGGTACCTGTAGCAGTAGCTCCAATTCCTGAAGTTATTGCTCAAGATAATGGAAATCAGTCAGAGGCATCTACTTTCACTCTTGAAAAAGATGTCCCATCCCCCACCAATTCACAAACCACACTTGAATCTTCACCCCCACTTGTTCCTAATGATGTTGAAGAGGATCACTATGATCATGATTTGGAATTTGCTCACTTACAAGAGCTTCCTTTCTTTCGTTCACAAATACCTGAAAACCCTAACGGTGCGTCTACCTCAGAGGAAGCTCCTGCAATCGTTCACTCCCGACCACCACGGATTGAAACTCACAACACAAAATGGACAAAGGATCACCCAATCTGCAATATTATTGGTGACATCAATCGACCAGTCTTAACTCGCCACCAACTCCAAGAACATGCATTATATTGCTACTTTGATGCATTTCTTTCTGATACTGAACCTAAAAACTGGCAACAAACCATGACTAAATCATATTGGATTGAAGACATGCAAGAGGAACTTAATGAATTTCAACGTCTTGAAGTGTGGGAACTAGTTCCTTTACCCAGCAACGTTGAAATCCTTACATTGTTGTGGGTATATAAGGTTAAACTCGATGAGTTAGGTGGAGTGCTAAAGAAAAAAGCTAGATTGGTTGCTAGAGGTTACAAACAAGCTTTGGGTATTGACTTTGAAGAATCCTTTGCTCCTGTTGCACGATTGGAGGCAATTAGACTATTCCTTGCTTATGCTGCTCACATGAACATGATCGTATACCAAATGGATGTTAAGACGACATTTCTTAATGGTGAATTAAGGGAAGATGTCTATGTAAGCCAGCCGAATGGATTCGTCAACTCGGAGTATCCTAATCACGTGTACAAGCTCAAGAAGGCTCTTTATGGGTTAAAACAAGCTCCACGCGCATGGTACGATCTCCTATCGTCGTATCTCATCTCGAAAGGCTTCTCCAAAGGCAAAGTGGACCCAACATTATTTATTCTCAAGGAGGACAACGACATGATTCTGGTACAAATTTATGTTGATGATATAATATTTGCTGCTACTAATCAAAGACTGTCTGATCATTTTGAGAAAATTATGTCCACACGTTTTAAGATGTCAATGATGGGAAAATTTTCATTTTTCTGAGGGTTACAAATTTCTCAGAATCCCAGAGGCATCTTCATTAATCAATCCAAATTTGCTCTTGAATCATTAAAGAAATATCATTTTGAAAATTGTGACCCCGTGGATACTCCAATGGTGGAGAGATCCAAGTTAGATGAAGATAAGAGAGGGATAGATGTCGATCCTAAACTTTACCGTGGAATGATCGGCACCCTTGTCTATCTAACTGCTAGCAGGTATGATTTGCAATTTGCTATATGCATGTGTGCCCGGTATCAGGCTCGGCCTACCGAAAAGCACTTACATGTTATGAAAAGGATCTTTCGGTATCTTAAAGGAACACTTCAACGTGGTCTGTGGTATCCGAAGGATTCCTCTATTGCACTAATATCATATGCAGATGCGGATTATGTTGGGTGTCAAGATACTAGACCTAGCACTTCTGGCAGTGTGCCAATTCTTGGAGATAGACTGGTTAGTTGGGCATCCATAAGGCAGAAAAGCGCTGCGATATCAAGTACTGAGACTGAATACATTGCTATGTCTAGTTGTTATGCTCAAGTCCTTTGGATGAGATCACAATTAACTGACTACGGTCTTGGCTTCAATAAAATCCCGATGTACTGTGATAACAAAAGTGCAATTGCTCTGTGCTGCAACTACGTTCAACATTCCCAGGCAAAGCACATTGACATACGCTACCACTTTAACAAAGAGCAAGTGGAAAATGGAGTGATCGAACTGTACTTCGTCAACACTGAGTATCAGCTGGCAGATATATTCACAAAGGCCTTAGATCGAGGACGTATCGAGTTTTTGATCGAAAAGCTAGGCATGAAATCATTCTCACCAGCGACACTTAAGGAGTTGGCAGAAGAATCTGAAGAATAGTTGTGGTAAACTATTCTAGAGTATCCTTTGATCGTGATCTTGCATATTATCGTATATATTTAAACCACCAAAAGGAAAATACAAAATATAAAACATAGACAAACCATAAAAAATATAAAACATAGAAACACCATAAAAAATATAAAATCATGAAAATCCAAAAATATTTTTCATTTTAAAACGGGCATGTCTTTTAGTACGGTAATATTTACGGCCTTAGAAATGTCGATTAAAATTGACACGACGCCATAAATAGAGTTCGTATAAAGGTTGTACATATTTTAAAACATGCCCAAATGGCTTGTAGTTATTTCTGACTACAACCCGCTTTTCGCATTAAAGTCACATATTTCTTACGAAAGCGTTGGCTCACAACGGGAATTAATTTTCTCGGGTATGGTTTACTTTGAAACCATACAAGGGATCGAGTTTACTTCATAACTTGGTCTAACACAAATTTGTGTACGTTTTAGTGCACTTGTTAAAATAAGAGAAATCTTATTGCCGCCACGAATTGTTTTAATATCGTCTTAAACGAAAAAGTCTTTCATCAGTTCTCTTAAATACAAAGATTATAGCTCTTTAAATAGAAAACGGGTCTGTATTTAAGGGGGAGAAAATGTCAAATTGTTTTCATCATCAAATCGGTCTTCAAAAATCTTTCAGAAAAATTAATTGGTTATTTGCTTTATGGTGTATCATTCTTCGTGTGTACTCGTTGTGCTTCGTGACGTTTCGTGATTTATGTGACTCGGTCTTAGGATTTTTTCGTGACAATATAATTAATAACTGTTAACACATAGGAGGTCAATTGTGCGGTTTGGATTGAGTGTGACTAAATAGGATAATCACTAAACGCAAATATACGGAAATAGGAGGACTAATTGCGTAAAAAGGGAAAAAGCTTATCTTTGATCTAAGTCAAATACATAAATACGCCCCCCCTATTCACTATGTATCGTTTCTCTGTTTAATCACACACTCAAAACACAACCTTTACCGCCATTGATATATTTCATTAAGCTTGTTCTTGTTTTCATCTTCTAAAACATCTAAGGTAACCATGTTCTTATATAATTTCATTTATGATTCTCTTGTGTATTAGTCTAATTAGTCAAATCCCCCCAAAAAATATCAATTAGGGTTTATGAATCTAATTAGGTTGCATAGTTGATTTAATAGGTGGATTTTGAAAGGGATCGGTTTCGATTATAGATGTTTTTGTTTAGGATGCCTTAGAATCACTGATTGCCCTAAGAATCATAACGAGATTGTAGTTGAGGATGTCATAGACTTTATCTGAAAAAATGATTTTATCCGAAGATTTCTATGAAACACATGATTTTTTCTGAAAACTATGCCTTTTTCCGAAGACTGATATGAAAAACATGATTTTTTCTGAAACATGGCCTTTATCCGAAGATTTATCTGAAAAACATACTTTTATCTGAAAAAAACGTTTATCCGAAAACATGATTTCTCTGAAAATGTCATTTATTCCGAAGATGATGATTTTCTCTTAAAAGGATGTTTTTCCGAAAAAGTTGTTTTATGTGAAAACATATGTTATTCCGAAAAAGTGGTTTTCTCTGAAAATGTCATTTATTCCGAAAAAAATTGTTTTTTCTGAAAATGTAATTTATTCCGAAAAAGTTGTTTTTTCTTAAAATGTCATTTATTCCGAAGAAGATGATTTTCTCTGAAAAGGATGTTTTTCCGAAAAAGTTGTTTTATCTGAAAACATCTGTTATTCCGAAAAAGTGGTTTTCTGATACGAAGCTTTTGGCCAGTAAGAAAATTAAAGTTCGTTGTGGTGGTCTAATCGAATTGATCCTGGTTAACTATGCGACTCGGCTGTCTTTGGTTAAACAAATAGTTGTGTCGTTGTAGTATATTAAAAGTGCAAAACTTTGAAGTAGATGACGGTAATTAAATCTAAACTAATTAAAACTTAAATTGTGCAATATTAAATCTTTTAAAAGTAAAATGATTAAATGACTTGAAATTAAAGCGTGACGAAAAGTAAACTTGACAATGTAATAAAAGTATAAACTTGAAATTTAAAATAAAGAAAAACGATTAAAATAACACTAAGGTAAAATGGCGGAAAAAGTAATCTTTAAAAATTAAACAAGATAAAATATAAAACAAACCTACCGTCGGAATACATTCCGATCGGAATAGACTCGTCAGAATGTAATCGGAATACCCGATCGGAATAATCCAAAATACCTCCAATCGGAAAATGGTCGGAATACACCTTATCGGAATACACCTTATCGGAATACCTACCTTGGGTCCTATCGGAATGAGGATTGGAATCCTAGTCAGAATGCTGTCACCACAAGACCTAATCGGAATACCCAACAAACAGACCTGATCGGAATACCAGTTAACACCCCTGATCGGAATGTCCAATCGGAATCCTAGTAGAAATATCAAAACCCTTTTCCGATCTGGATGATCGGAATATGAAACCCTTTTTCCGACCAGGGTTGGTCGGAATACAGTAAAAATAAGGCAAAATAAGCAAAACAAATAAGCTATTACTCAAATAAGCACACAACTAAAAATCTAATCAAAACACATATAAGAAAAACTAATAAGCTAAGATTTAAAGACTTTTGAAAAACACTTAAACGAAAAAGATATACGAAAACAATTTTTATGTAAAAATAACTTTTATAAAAACTTAAAAACTTTAAGATAAACACAAATAAGCTATAAATTCAATAATCCAAAACAATCAACAACATAAAAAACGTGACACTTAATCAAATAAACACACCAATAAGCTCATAAACATAAAGATCAAGCAAAATAAGAAAGGTAGAATGAGAGATTAAAAATAAGAACTTGATTAAAAGAAAAGATTCGAAAATTAAAAGACTTACTTGAATTAAAAGGCAAAAATGTAAGGTGCAAGACAAGTAATTAAATGACAATTAAGTAAATGACATGAAAGTAAAGGTGGAGAGCTAAGTTGTCAATTTAGCTAACAAAATGAAATGTAAATCTTAATGATCTATTTATAGGAGGATTAGGGAGGTGCTTAGGAAGCTTCCTCCCCTATTTCTTCTTTCTTTAATTGCATCATTAAGTCCTTAATCTTCTTAGTTCTTCGACTTTAATGACTTTGTCTCGGAATTTCTTTAAACTCGTCTTGTAATTCTTCAATAAATTAGACTTGAGTTCTTCGGCTTTTAGTAAACTTCCGTCTTTTGACTTTTTCTTCGATAAATCTTCAGAATTGGTCTTGGACTTCCGTTCTTTTTGCACTCTTGATTTCTTGACATATTCTTTTGTCTTTTTCTTCGATAAAAGCCCGTGAATGCCCGTGTTTTCTCCCCTTTTCACATTTTCGTCCTAAATCACAACAAAAACACAAACCACGCATAATTCCGACATTTACGACATAAAATACAAGTTTTGGCTCGGTTATTATTGTAGTTAAGTGGTAAAAAGGATGGGTGTTTACACACCTATCATTTCTCTGAAAATGTCATTTATTCCGAAAAATGTTTTTTCTGAAAATGTAATTTATTCTGAAGAAGATGATTTCTCTGAAAAGGATGTTTTTCCGAAAAAGTTGTTTTATCTGAAAATATCCGTTTATTCCGAAAAAGTTGTTTTCTTTGAAAATGTCACTTCTTCCGAAAATGTCAAGTGCATTTATCAAAGATTGTAGCTTTATTCCAAGATGGTGTATTGTTTGTTGTCTATGCTATATGTTTGATTTGCTTAGGCATAGATTCATCATGATATATATTTTTGGGTATATCAATCTTGTATGTTTGTTCGTCTTAAGCAGAAAACATGTCTCAACTTACCGAGAAGCAAATCAAAGCTAATCAGGCAATTGAAGCCGCCAAGGCTCTACAGTTCATACCAAACAACTTTCGACTAAAAGAAGACAAAAAAGATTATGCCTCAGCTCACTATGCTTTCAAAGTGGCCACAGATATTCTTGATCGAACTCCAATTAAGAAGGTGTTATGGGTACGGCTTCGGTTCCAACCGATTATATGTATGAATTTTGGGCTTCAAAGAAACGGCTAACTGAGAGAAAGTTCTCATTCACCATCAACAAAAAGGAATATACTCTCACAATTTCTATCTTTCGTCAAATATTCGGATTACCAATACCACCTGCAGGTCAAAAGTTTAAAGTCGACCCGGACAAGAATGAAATTGTGAAGATGTATCACTCTCTTGGATACGGTAATCCTGACTTACGAGTGTTGTCTCAGTTTGCTACAGCTAACTTGGGTCAACCTTGGAAAGCATTTTTCGGAATACTCATTCGGTGTTTTACCACTAAATCAATTGGATATGACTCTTTGCGTCTTTCAACTGCTTGTATCTTTTGGGGCATCTATAAGTGTCAGAGTGTGAAGTATGTAGAGTTACTATGGGAGGATTTTACTTATCAACTCTTCCACAATACCAAGAAGAAGACAGGTTACTTTCCTTCCCACGTTTCATCAAGCTTATTATTTGTCATTTCATGCAACTAGATGCCTCAATCGATAAGCTTGAAGGAAGTCCTCAACATACTCCCGATGACGATGATATTCTTGTGGATTTAAAACACGACGGACACACCGGTGTTTACTCAGGTATTCCAACCGCTATTCCTAATCATATGTTGACTAATGAACTTAAAGCAAGTGAGGCATATAAGCAATTGTTGGATGAAATGGAACTTCAAAAGGAAAGAGTTGCATTGGGGGATTTCTCTTCCCCAAAACCCAAAGGCAAAGGCAAACGCAAACAAGGTGAACCATCAGATGAAACATCTTCACCTAAGCCCAAAAAGAAGAAAACTGTTGCCAAGTCTAGTGGGAAGGAGCTAATGCTTGAGGATGAAGATGAAGATATCAATGAAGAAGAAATGCTTCGCAAAACTGAAAGACGAAATGTCAAGACAGCTATCATGCAAAGTAAGAAAGACACTGGGGGTAGTGGTTCTGGTATGAAAGCAAAGGAAACCATACTCCCTTATTCCTAGGTGTATCTCTTATATTTTATTGTTGTCTTGAATGATCACGAGGATGCATTGTTTGACTTATTTCGATAGTTATTTAGGCTGAAAATAAAGTGGGACGATTAAATCAATAGTTAGCTAAAGGACAAAATCTTTAAAAACTGCTTCTCGGGACCTCAAAAAGTTCATATCTTGGCATAACTCGCTTCGCGATTTGAGACCTTTCTCGGACCGATATTTGGCAGCGACTTCATACTTCAAATCTTTAGATACGTTCATGAAATAATGGTCTTCTCTTCATAATAGGAATTTCTTCACTTTGAAGTTTTGAGAGATTCTTCATACTTGGACCACGACTTCTTCATTTTTCTCCAATCTTTATTTGGGATTTTGATATACAACGATCCGCCTCCTTTTTGGACTTGGATCTATTTATCCTCATACCTTGTTAGGGCCTTTTTGGATAGACTTCTCCATGATCTTTACGGGAGTATTTGCTTTTCGTCGTGTGTCTCGATCCTTCATATTGATTTTCGATAAATGATTCTTCACATCACTTTAATCTTTAGCAACAAAATGTAGCCCCCATGCCTTGTTAGGGCCTTTTCGGACTCGCCAATCTTCGCATCCCGCTTCAATAAGTTATGCCTTGGCTATGAACTCTAATCATTACCGAGCAACTTTTAAACGATCTTGGGCTAGAAGCTAAGTAACTTTTCAAATCGTACAACCTTATTTATTGCAGATAAATTTATTAACAAGCGATGGGAGAATAGGCTTATAATTAACTCACATAAATTCACGAAAGAATACCAAACTTATAATTGACTCTATCATCTCTCATTCTCCACAGTTTAAAATCTCAAAGAATGAGACTCGTGGATGCTTAGCTTATTAAATCAAAGTTTTGGGTTTTCGAGTAGCCTATAGGATCTTGCAAACTCTTAGACTTTTTCAAGTTTAGAGATCGCATTTTAAAGTTCCCTTGATAAACGATTCTCTAGGATCAATAATAGGAACTTGCGAGAAGTTCTTGTTCTTAACCCGTGAGAGTTAAGACTTTCGCGTTTTATAGCTCCCTATGTAAAAGCCTAGCAAAACTTGACTTAAACACGTTAAGGATACTAGCTAGAGTAAACTTAGATAAGTAAACTCGGGTTGAGTCAAAAGATTCACAACGTTTGAAAATTAAAACCACTTTATTAAAATTTATTCTAGCAAGGAAAGAAAATAACTATACAAAGGTAAAAACTAATAGGCCAAAATAGATCAAAAATTTTGAAAAATGTCGAAAAATTGATTTTCCGGTTAAAATGAGGACAAATACAAGGAAAAGACCACTTAACTTCGATAGAAGTCCCTCCTACACTTAATATAAACATTGTCCTCAATGTTTAAGCATGTGGGAGTAAACTCCCCTACACTTAGGACATTGTGCACGTTGTTTAAACTTGCTAAGGAAGAGACAACTAAAGAGATTCCTATTGAATATTGAGAAAATATAAAATAGTGAATCGAAAAGAGTTTTGGATAGAACCGGGAAGACGGAAACACGGAATCACGGGTCGTAAAAAATCATCAAGAGTAGATCATTGAGCGCTCGAATCCCTGAATATGAGAAGAGAGGAAATAGCAAACACCAACGGGTCTCCCCTACACTTAGGATATAAATAGCTAAAAGATAGATACTTGGGTTGCCTCCCAAGAAGCGCTTGATTTTTGTTCACCGAGTCGTGAGCCTGACTCGACCTTGATTAGCATAGGAAGAAGCATGAAATATATCCACCGGGAAAAAAGACATAGTTTTAGTCCATCATATAGCACATGCTTAAGGCGAACAAGGCAAGCCAAAAAAGAGTAGGCAAGGTTCCCTTAAGCAAACATGGAGCATGGTGGAAGCAAGGGTGATGAGGTGCAAGCATATCTTCAAAAGTTCCAAAGATTTTTCCTTTTATTTCATCAAACGGATACTGAGATGGCTGAAGAATATCGATACCGGGGTCGAACACCTTTTCCTTTAGGGGAAAATAGCACTCAGGCTCAGCAGAATTTGAAGAAGATCCGCGAAGAAAAGGCACAACCTCGTCCTCAGAAGGTGGACAAAGAGGTGTCAAAACATACGTGTTGTGGATGTTGGTGTCGTCCGGTTCCTTCTTCTTTGAAAGAATTTTCTTCAAATCCGAAGTAGGATCAAGACCATCATCATCAAAGTCTAAAGGAGGAGCATCACTCTCATGAGGGAAGTAAGTATTGAGAAAAGTAGAGAAGTCTTCCTCAAATGAGTAGTCATCCAAAGTAGGATTAAGCATGGATGGCGGAGGATCTTCATCATGAGAAGAATCACTCGAAAGAGTATCGGCCTCATCAAAATCATCATAAGTGGGCATGTCGGGATACTCGGAAATAAAATCATCATAATCATCTCCATCGAAGCTAGAATCATCATCATAAGCATCATAGATCAGTGGAGAATCATATATGGGTGAAGGTTCCAAATTAGAGAGAGAATCATCCACATCATCTTGAAAAAGTGGATTATCATTGCAAGAATCGAATAGAGGATTGTTGTAGATGACAAAATAATCAAGCATATTAATCATATTCACGGATTCTCTTCCATAGGATTTGCTTGTAAGCTTCGCCATTTTGAACACTTGTTGTTCATTCCCGGCCCTTAAAATTAATTCACCTTCGGCTACATCAACTAAAGCTCTTCCGGTTCTCAATAATGGCCGACCAAGTATTAAAGGAATACGAGGGTCCATTTCATAATCAACAACAACAAAGTCGACCGGAAAAGTGAATGTGCCAACTTTAATGAACACATCTTCGGCAATACCAACGGGGTAAGCGAGAGTGCGATTTGCAATCTCAAGAGTCATCTTTGTTGGAGTAAGGTCGGGCAATGATAGTGCTGTCCAAACACTTAACGACATCAGATTTATACTGGCCCCGAGATCAGCTAGGGCAGTAAATTCTTCGGTTTTGTTAAAAATGCAAGGAACACAAAACGACCGGGATCTCCAAGTTTTTCCGGAAGTTCTTTAAGAATAACTGCAGAACAGTTTTCATTTAAGCGTGTGTTGGCGAGCTCAACCAGCTTCTCCTTCTTGTTAAGCAATTCATTGAATGCTTTGACTAATTTCGGCATGTGGACAAGTGCTTCAACAAGGCTAATATTGAAATTCATTTGAGAGATCATCTTCAAATAATTCGACACTTGAGTGTCATCCTTAGAAAGCAAGTTAGGCTTGTCCAAGCGAGAATGATAAGGGATGTTGGGTTTATAGGTGGAAGGTGGGGTTGGTGAAGGGTTCTTCTTCTTGGGTACGTCAGTAAGAGGTGGAGACGGAATGGAGAACTAATACTAGGCATGGGAGTAGGAGGGAAAAATGGTGGTGGAGGAGGTGTAGATGATGGGGGCGGGATAGGTGGTCCTACTAAAGTAACTCCACTACGGGTAGTAATAGCACTCACATTCGCTCGCGGATTGGTGACGGTGTTTGAAGGTAGAGAACTCGAAGTAGAGGGTTGAGTAGTGGGCAAGAAACTAGCCAGCATATTCTTTAAATCATTCGTTTGATTGGTAAAGGAGGATTGTATATTATCTCGAAGCTCAGATCTAATGTCATTCCCTTGCTTGGTGATATCCCCTTTCAAATTGATAATTTGGCTTTGTAGATTCTTGATTTGCTCTCCTTGGGTTCTCATTAAGGCTTCAACATCTTGATTGATGGGTGGGGCTTGTTGAGCGGGTGGGTGATAAGGATTAGAAGCTCTAGGTGGGATTTGGTTGCTTCTATTGTAGTTGTTGTTGGGGTTTTGGTTTTGAGGAGAAAAACCGGGTGAAAGATAGTTGTTGGACCGGTAACTTAGCAAATTTCTATCCCCTTGAGGTCGGGCTTTGTAATTTTCCGGTAAATAATTACCATAAGCCGCATACACGTTTTCCGGATTGCCTTGAGTAGAAGGACAATCAGTGTATCAGTGAGGATCGCCGCATGTCTCACAAGGATTGGCTACCGCTTTAACTTGTTGTTGGTTTGTAGCGAGAAGCAAGATATTTTTGTTCATTTCGGCCATCATGCGGGTGAATTCGGTCATATCGGGGTTTGCTGAAGTAGAAGAAACATTTACTCTCGGGTTGTTCCTTGAAGAAGCGGAGGAATCCTAGTTTTTGTGATGAGTAGTCATGCTCTCAATAAGCTCTCTACACTCCTCGGGTCTCCTTTTCATAAATGTGCCACCGGCGGCTGCATTAAGCGTATCACGATCACGAAAAGTCAAACCGTTGTAGAAAGTATCAGTTAAGGTTACAGGGAGCATGTTGTGGTTTGGACAACGATTGAACAAAACATTATATCTTTCCCAAGCATCAAAGAGAGATTCATCGGGTTCTTGCATGAAACCGCTGATTTGATTGCGAAGGCTCGTGACCATGGATGGTGGAAAGTAGCGCGACAAAAAGAGTTGAGTCATGTCATCCCAAGTATGAATGGAATTCTTCGGGAGACGATCAAACCATTTCTCGGCGTGGTGTGATAAAGTATGTGGAAAGAGTTGTAGGCGAAGAACATCCATTGTGGCACCGGGCAACTTCATGCTTTGAGTGATAGTAATGAATTTGTCGAGGTGCTTGTTGGCATCATCATCAGGCATTCCGGCGAATGGATTAGTTTGCACTTGCTGAATCATGTGGTGCTTCAACGAAAACTCCGGAGCCGTGATTTGCATCGGCGCAAGCGGTCCTCCTCGTCCAAACATGGTAGGTTGACAAAGCTCCTCCATTGTCCGAAGATCGGGCTGTAGAAGAACATTGTTGTTGTTATTATTGAGGTGCGGTAGATTATTGTTATTGTTCAGACCTACCATAGCTAAATCTTCAGGAGTCTCGGGCTCTTGATAATTTGAAGATCTAGTACGCATACACCTGCGAAAGCAAAAGAAAACAATACCAAACACAAAGAGAATATATATACACTATAAAGAAAATTAAATCTTTTTGGATTTTTGAATTTTTTTTAATTTTTATTGATTTTTAACGATTTTAATTTTTTATGGATTTTTGAAATTTTTAAGCAAGAAAATAACGCTCAGGAATGAACGGATCCCAAAAAAGTAACGCGTCTCTCACAGAAAACCGTTAATCTTCACGAAAAGAGCCGGCAGCGGCGCCATTTTATACAAGGCTTTACCTAGTAAGAAAGTTCGTTGAAATCGGTCTAATCGAATTGATCCTGGTTAACTATGCGACTCGGCTGTCTTTGGTGAAACAAATAGTTGTGTCGTTGTAGTATATTAAAAGTACAAAACTTTGAAGTAAATGACGGTAATTAAATCTAAACTAATTAAAACTTTGTGCAATATTAAATCTTTTAAAAGTAAAATGATTAAATGACTTGAAATTAAAGCGTGACGAAAAGTAAATTTTACAATGTAATAAAAGTATAAACTTGAAATTTAAAATAAAGAAAAACGATTAAAATAACACTAAGGTAAAATGGCGGAAAAGGTAATCTTTAAAAATTAAACAAGACAAAATATAAAACAAACCTACCGTCGGAATACATTCCGATCGGAATAGACTCGTCGGAATGTAATCGGAATACCCGATCAGAATAATCAAAAATACCTCCAATCGGAAAATGGTCGGAATACACTTTATCGGAATACACCTTATCGGAATACCTACCTTGGGTTCTATCGGAATGAGGATTGGAATCCTGGTCGGAATGCTGTCACCACAAGACCTAATCGGAATACCCAACAAACAGACCTGATCGGAATACCGCTTAACACCCCTGATCGGAATGTCCAATCGGAATCCTAGTAGGAATATCAAAACCCTTTTCCGATCTGGATGATCGGAATATGAAACCCTTTTCCGACCAGGGTTGGTCGGAATACAGTAAAAATAAGGCAAAATAAGCAAAACAAATAAGCTATTACTCAAATAAGCACACAACTAAAGACCTAATCAAAACACATATAAGAAAAACTAATAAGCTAAGATTTAAAGACTTTTGAAAAACACTTAAACGAAAAAGATATACGAAAACAATTTTTATATAAAAATAACTTTTATAAAAACTTAAGAAACTTTAAGATAAACACAAATAAGCTATAAAATCAATAATCCAACGATCAACAACATAAAAAAACGTGACACTTAATCAAATAAACACACCAAAAGCTCATAAACATAAAGAAAATGTCATTTATTCCGAAAAAAATGTTTTTTCTGAAAATGTAATTTATTCCGAAGAAGATGATTTCTCTGAAAAGGATGTTTTTCCGAAAAAGTTGTTTTATCTGAAAATATCCGTTTATTCCGAAAAAGTTGTTTTCTTTGAAAATGTCACTTCTTCCAAAAATGTCAAGTGCATTTATCAAAGATTGTAGCTTTATTCCAAGATGGTGTATTGTTTGTTGTCTATGCTATATGTTTGATTTGCTTAGGCATAGATTCATCATGATATATATTTTTGGGTATATCAATCTTGTATGTTTGTTCGTCTTAAGCATAAAACATGTCTCAACTTACCGAGAAGCAAAACAAAGCTAATCAGGCACTTGAAGCCGCCAAGGCTCTACGGTTCATACCAAACAACTTTCGACTAAAAGAAGACAAAGAAGATTATGCCTCAGCTCACTATGCTTTCAAAGTGGCCACAGATATTCTTGATCAAACTCCAATTAAGAAGGTGTTATGGGTACGGCTTCGGTTCCAACCGATTATATGTATGAATTTTGGGCTTCAAAGAAACGGCTAACTGACAGAAAGTTCTCATTCACCATCAACAAAAAGGAATATACTCTCACAATTTCTATCTTTCGTCAAATATTCGGATTACCAATACCACCTGCAGGTCAAAAGTTTAAAGTCGACCCGGACAAGAATGAAATTGTGAAGATGTATCACTCTCTTGGATACGGTAATCCTGACTTACGAGTGGTGTCTCAGTTTACTACAGCTAACTTGGGTCAACCTTGGAAAGCATTTTTCGGAATACTCATTCTGTGTTTTACCGCTAAATCAACTGGATATGACTCTTTGCGTCTTTCAACTGCTTGTATCTTTTGGGGCATCTATAAGTGTCAGAGTGTGAAGTATGCAGAGTTACTATGGGAGGATTTTACTTATCAACTCTTCCACAGTACCAAGAAGAAGACAGGTTACTTTCCTTTCCCACGTTTCATTAAGCTTATTATTCGTCATTTCATGCAACTAGATGCCTCAATCGATAAGCTTGAAGGAAGTCCTCAACATACTCCCGATGACGATGATATTCTTGTGGATTTAAAACACGACGGACACACCGGTGTTTACTCAGGTATTCCAACCGCTATTCCTAATCATATGTTGACTAATGAACTCAAAGCAAGTGAGGCATACAAGCAATTGTTAGATGAAATGGAACTTCAAAAGGAAAGAGTTGCATTGGGGGATTTCTCTTCCTCAAAACCCAAAGGCAAAGGCAAACGCAAACAACGTGAACCATCAGATGAAACATCTTCACCTAAGCCCAAAAAGAAGAAAACTGTTGCCAAGTCTAGTGGGAAGGAGCTAATGCTTGAGGATGAAGATGAAGATATCAATTAAGAAGAAATGCTTCGCAAAACTGAAAGACGAAATGTCAAGACAGCTATCATGCAAAGTAAGAAAGACACCGGGGGTAGTGGTTCTGGTATGAAAGCAAAGGAAACCATACTCCCTTATTCCTAGGTGTATCTCTTATATTTTATTGTTGTCTTGAATGATCACGAGTATGCATTGTTTGACTTATTTTGATAGTTATTTAGGCTGAAAATAAAGTGGGACGATTTAATCAATAGTTAGCTAAAGGACAAAATCTTTTAAAACTGCTTCTCGGGACCTCAAAAAGTTCATATCTTGGCATAACTCGCTTCGCGATTTGAGACCTTTCTCGGACCGATATTTGGCAGCGACTTCATACTTCAAATCTTGAGAGACGTTCATGAAATAATGGTCTTCTCTTCATAATAGGAATTTCTTCACTTTGAAGTTTTGAGAGATTCTTCATACTTGGACCACGACTTCTTAATTTTTCTCCAATCTTTATTTGGGATTTTGATATACAACAATCCGCCTCCTTTTTGGACTTGGATCTATTTATTCTCATACCTTGTTAGGGCCTTTTTGGATAGACTTCTCCGTGATCTTTACGGGAGTATTTGCGTTTCGTCGAGTGTCTCGATCCTTCATATCGATTTTCGATAAATGATTCTTCACATCACTTTGGATCTTTAGCAACAATATGTAGCCCTCATGCCTTGTTAGGGTCTTTTCGGACTCGCCAATCTTTGCATCCCGCTTCAATAAGTTATGCCTTGGCTATGAACTCTAATCATTACTGAGCAACTTTTAAACGATCTTGGGCTAGAAGCTAAGTAACTTTTCAAATTGTACAACCTTATTTATTGCAGATAAATTTATTAACAAGCGATGGGAGAATAGGCTTATAATTAACTCACATAAATTCACGAAAGAATACCAAACTTATAATTGACTCTATCATCTCTCGTTCTCCACAGTTTAAAATCTCAAAGAATGAGACTCGTGGATGCTTAGCTTATTAAATCAAAGTTTTGGGTTTTCGAGTAGCCTATAGGATCTTGAAAACTCTTAGACTTTTTCAAGTTTAGAGATCGCATTTTAAAGTTCCCTTGATAAACGACTCTCTAGGATCAATTATAGGAACTTGCGAAAAGTTCTTTTTCTTAACCCGTGAGAGTTAAGACTTTCGCGTTTTATAGCTCCCTATATAAAAACCTAGCAAAACTTGACTTAAACACGTTAAGGATACTAGCTAGAGTAAACTTAGATAAGTAAACTCGGGTTGAGTCAAAAGATTCTAGCAAGGAAAGAAAATAACTATACAAAGGTAAAAACTAATAGGCCAAAATAGATCAAAAATTTTGAAAAATGTCGAAAAATTGATTTTCCGGTTAAAATGAGGACAAATACAAGGAAAAGACCACTTAACTTCGATAGAAGTCCCCCCTACACTTAATATAAACATTGTCCTCAATGTTTAAGCATGTGGGAGTAAACTCCCCTACACTTAGGACATTGTGCACGTTGTTTAAACTTGCTAAGGAAGAGACAACTAAAGAGATTCCTATTGAATATTGAGAAAATATAAAATAGTGAATCGAAAAGAGTTTAGGATAGAACCGGGAAGACGGAAACACGGAATCACGGATCGTAAAAATCATCAAGAGTGGATCATTGAGCGCTCGAATCCCTGAATATGAGAAGAGAGGAAATAGCAAACACCAACGGGTCTCCCCTACACTTAGGATATAAATAGCTAAAAGATAGATACTTGGGTTGCCTCCCAAGAAGCGCTTGATTTTTGTTCACCGAGTCGTGAGCCTGACTCGACCTTGATTAGCATAGGAAGAAGCATGAAATATATCCACCGGGATCAAGGACATAGTTTTTGTCCATCATATAGCACATGCTTAGGGCGAACAAGGCAAGCCAAAGAAGAGTAGGCAAGGTTCCCTTAAGCAAAGATGGAGCATGGTGGAAGCAAGGGTGATGAGGTGCAAGCATATCTTCAAAAGTTCCAAAGATTTTTCCTTTTATTTCATCAAACAGATACTGAGATGGCTGAAGAATATCGATACCGGGGTCGAACACCTTTTCCTTTAGGGGAAAATAGCACTCAGGCTCAGCAGAATTTGAAGAAGATCCGCGAAGAAAAGGCACAACCTCGTCCTCAGAAGGTGGACAAAGAGGTGTCAAAACATACGTGCTGCGGATGTTGGTGTCGTCCGGTTGCTTCTTCTTTGAAAGAATTTTCTTCAAATCCGAAGTAGGATCAAGACCATAATCATCAAAGTCTAAAGGAGGAGCATCACTCTCATGAGGGAAGTAAGTATTGAGAAAAGTAGAGAAGTCTTTCTCAAATGAGTAGTCATCCAAAGTAGGATTAAGCATGGATGGCGGAGGATCTTCATCTTGAGAAGAATCACTCGAAAGAGTATCGGCCTCATCAAAATCATCATAAGTGGGCATGTCGGGATACTCGAAAGTAAAATCATCATAATCATCTCCATCGAAGCTAGAATCATCATCATAAGCATCATAGATTGATGGAGAATCATATATGGGTAAAGGTTCCAAATTGGAGAGAGAATCATCCACATCATCTTGAAAAAGTGGATTATCATTGCAAGAATCGAATAGAGGATTGTTGTAGATGACAAAATCATCAAGCACATTAATCATATTCACGGATTCTCTTCCATAGGATTTGCTTGTAAGCTTCCCCATTTTGAACACTTGTTGTTCATTCCCGACCCTTAAAATTAATTCACATTCGGCAACATCAACTAAAGCTCTTCCGGTTCTCAAGAATGGCCGACCAAGTATTAAAGGAATAAGAGGGTCCATTTCATAATCAACAACAACAAAGTTGACCGGAAAAGTGAATGTGCCAACTTTAATGAACACATCTTCGGCAATACCAACGGGGTAAGCGAGAGTGCGATTTGCAAGCTCAAGAGTCATCTTTGTTGGAGTAAGGTCGGGTAATGATAGTGTTGTCCAAACACTTAAAGGCATCAGATTTATACTGGCCCCGAGATCAGCTAGGGCAGTAAATTCTTCGGTTTTGTTAAAAATGCAAGCCAACACAAAACGACCGGGATCTCCAAGTTTTTCCGGATGTTCTTTAAGAATAACTGCAGAACAGTTTTCATTTAAGCGTGTGTTGGCGAGCTCAACCAGCTTCTCCTTCTTGTTAAGCAATTCCTTGAATTCTTTGACTAATTTCGGCATGTGGACAAGTGCTTCAACAAGGCTAATATTGAAATTCATTTGAGAGATCATCTTTAAATAATTCGACACTTGAGTGTCATCCTTAGAAAGCAAGTTAGGCTTGTCCAAGCGAGAAGGATATGGGATGTTGGGTTTATAGGTGGAAGGTGGGGTTGGTGAAGGGTTCTTCTTCTTGGGTACGTCAGTAAGAGGTGGAGACGGTAATGGAGAACTAATACTAGGCGTGAGAGTAGGAGGGATAAATGGTGGTGGAGGAGGTGTAGATAATGGGGGCGGGATAGGTGGTCCTACTAAAGTAACTCCACTACGGGTAGTAATAGCACTCACATTCGCTCGCGGATTGGTGACGGTGTTTGAAGGTAGAGAAATCGAAGTAGAGGGTTGAGTAGTGGGCAAGAAACTAGCCAGCATATTCTTTAAATCATTCGTTTGATTGGTAAAGGAGGATTGTATATTATCTCGAAGCTCGGATCTAATGTCATTCCCTTGCTTGGTGATATCCCCTTTCAAATTGATAATTTGGCTTTGTAGATTCTTGATTTGCTCTCCTTGGGTTCTCATTAAGGCTTCAACATCTTGATTGATGGGTGGGGCTTGTTGAGCGGGTGGGTGATAAGGATTAGAAGCTCTAGGTGGGATTTGGTTGCTTCTATTGTAGTTGTTGTTGGGGTTTTGGTTTTGAGGAGAAAAACCGGGTGAAAGATAGTTGTTGGACCGGTAACTTAGCAAATTTCTATCCCCTTGAGGTCAGGCTTGGTAATTTTCTGGTGAATAATTACCATAAGCCGCATACACGTTTTCCGGATTGCCTTGAGTAGAAGGAAAATCAGTGTATGAGTGAGGACCGCCACATGTCTCACAAGGATTGGCTACCGCTTTAACTTGTTGTTGGTTTGTAGCGAGAAGCAAGATATTTTTGTTCATTTCGGCCATCATGCGGGTGAATTCGGTCATATCGGGGTTTGCTGAAGTAGAAGAAACATTGACTCTCGGGTTGTTCCTTGAATAAGCGGAGGAATCCCAGTTTTTGTGATGAGTAGTCATGTTCTCAATAAGCTCTCTACACTCCTCGGGTCTCCTTTTATTAAATGTGCCACCGACGGCTGCATTAATCGTATCACGATCACGAAAAGTCAAACCGTTGTAGAAAGTATCAATTAAGGTTACAGGGAGCATGTTGTGGTTTGGACAACGATCGATCAAAACATTATATCTTTCCCAAGCATTAAAGAGAGATTCATCGGGTTCTTGCATGAAACCGCTGATTTGATTGCGAAGGCTCGTGACCATGGATGGTGGAAAGTAGCGCGACAAAAAGCTGAGGAATCCTAAGATTCCGGATCTTTAAGCTACTAGGAATGCATCATGTTCATATGATTAGATAATCAAAGCGGAATTAGAACACGACACATTAACAAGGTGTTTAGGGAACAAGACACATAAATTACTCAACGATTGTTCATTATATTAATAACAAACAACCACTGTGTATACATTTAATCCCACGTCTAGTGCAACACACGCTTTTAGGTTTACATTGTGAATATGAGTTATGAATAAACCTAATACCCTTGGTTCCTTTTATAGTGTAAGGATTAGGTTTACAAGAGATAATTATGAATAAACATGTAAATCTTCTATTTAAATAACTATATACAGAATATATCCTGCATATATATCCAAATAGAAGCTTCCAAAGGCTTCTTGTCTATGTTTCTATCAAGGCTTACATTGTACATGACAATGCTTGGATTGTACATGACAATGCTTGCTTCTGTCAACGCCAGATTTGTTCTTGACAACACCTAGATTACACTTGTCAACGCTTAGACAAATGCCTTCATGTTTTCTTCATTTTTGAGTTTCTGCCACATCAACTTTTTGACCCAACAATCTTCCCCTAGTTGATGTCGGCAAAACTCTATGTGTATCTCTTGTAAGTTGTACATCATCTTCAAATTGCTTCCCCTCAATTGTAGCATGTATGTCTTCCCCTTTTTGTCACATCAACAGGGAAGTAAACAATGTATGCAATCTGGAAGATTCTCCAAATGTAGGCTCTGTGTAATAATCTTTGAAGAAAAATAAATATAATATTCTTGATGTAGAAGTAGAGTAACCCAAACCTATGTTCCATATCTTGTACGATGTGATGAAGTGTGTTGCAGATACAAAAATCCTCATCCTCATTGAGACACTGAGCACGATAATGTAACTCCTTCAAGTGATAGAAAATATGTGCATAGAGTACCATAAGAAAAATCACATATTCCTAGATCTTGTATCACTTCATCAGTAACAATGTAAGCACAAACAAGTTATCTTAAAAGTCCATGACTGGAAGTGCACGACTTTAAGATATGATAGAACACAAACTCGCGAAAATCTTCTTCAAACATCAAACTTACCATAAGAATTCTTCCCCTTAAGCCAACACCTCTTCATGACAAGTCTTAATGAACCAATCTTCATATGTAAAAGCTGTTAGCGAATAACTCTTTCACAAGGCTATCCCGATTACATACTCTAATATCAATCAAAGTCTTCATGAATTGTTGCTAACTTACTTAGAAATCATTGACTCCTTGTAAAAATATCCGAGCCATTAATATCAACTTGATATTTTATATAAAAACGGAGATTCCATGTACCTTCGTGTGTAAATTCCTCCTTTTTGTGTGCTAAAAACGTACCAATTTTCTCAACAGCAGTTATTTCTTTTGTTGTCCAAGATATCAACACTGTGTGTTGTCCAATATCAGACAACACTTGTCAGCGTTTGAAAATGTATATATCGGACAACAAGTGTCAGCGCTTCCCAACAGCGCTTAACTTATTCCTGTCAGCGCCAACTTTAAACCTGTCAGCGTCTGGCCATCAGCGTCTCATCCATGCCTTTTCAGCATCACACCAATATCTATCAGCGCCACACCAACATCTATCAGCATCTAAATAACACATGTCAGCGGGTAATAGATCTAGGATTTTATAAACCCTAAATCATGATTTTATGCGAAAACCATAAACTGCAGTGAACTTTGACATCGAATATCTTCTTCAAGAGAGCTCAGATTGAAGATCCCTTCGGTGAGATCCTAGACACAAGTGTCAAGAACCTACAGATCGAATTTCACGACGGTCCAACGGTTAACGAAGGAGAAATCGCGTTTTTACTATTACTGTTCACAGAAAACAGCATATGACCCCTGCTGACTTTGACGCTTAATAACTTTTTCTTGGGAATAGATCTCGACAATCCCTCTGGTGGATATCTAGATATATGTGTATAGAACACACACAAGAAATTTCGTGACGATCCAACGGTCCAATCAAAAGTTATGACCTTCTAAATACTACTGCGCACACAAAAACGTCCAGAAAAACCCTAGACGGATTTTTCTTCTTTTCACCATACACGAACACCTTGTTGGTCCTAGCATCACGAGCCACGAGGCTCTGATACCAATTAAGGAATCCTAAGATTCCGGATCTTTAAGCTACTAGGAATGCATCATGTTCATATGATTAGATAATCAAAGCGGAATTAGAACACGACACATTAACAAGGTGTTTAGGGAACAAGACACATAAATTACTCAACGATTGTTCATTATATTAATAACAAACAACCACTACATTTAATCCCACGTCTAGTGCAACACACGCTTTTAGGTTTACATTGTGCATATGATTTATGAATAAACCTAATACCCTTGGTTCCTTTTATAGTGTAAGGATTAGGGTTTACAAGAGATAATTATGAATAAACATGTAAATCTTCTATTTAAATAACTATATACAGAATATATCCTGCATATATATCCAAATAGAAGCTTCCAAAGGCTTCTTGTCTATGTTTCTATCAATGCTTACATTGTACATGACAATGCTTGGATTGTACATGACAATGCTTGCTTCTGTCAACGCCAGATTTGTTCTTGACAACACCTGGATTACACTTGTCAACGCTTAGACAAATGCCTTCATGTTTTCTTCATTTTTGAGTTTCTGCCACATCAACTTTTTGACCCAACAAAAGCGTTGAGTCATGTCATCCCAAGTATGAATGGAATTCTTCGGGAGACGATCAAACCATTTCTCGGCGTGGTGTGATAAAGTATGTGGAAAGAGTTGTAGGCGAAGAACATCCATTGTGGCACCGGGCAATTTCATGCTTTGAGTGATAGTAATGAATTTGTCGAGGTGCTTGTTGGCATCATCATCAGGCATTCCGGCGAATGGATTAGTTTTCACTTGCTGAATCATGTGGTGCTTCAACGAAAACTCCGGAGCCGTGATTTGCATCGACGCAATCGGTCCTCCTCGTCCAAACATGGTAGGTTGACAAAGCTCCTCCATTGTCCGAATATCGGGCTGTAGAAGAACATTGTTATTGTTATTATTGAGGTGCGGTAGATTATTGTTATTGTTCACACCTACCATAGCTAAATCTTCAGGAGTCTCGGGCTCTTGATAATTTGAAGATCTAGTACGCATAAACCTGCGAAAGCAAAAGAAAACAATACCAAACACAAAGAGAATATATATACACTATAAAGAAAATAAAATCTTTTTGGATTTTTGAAATTTTTTTAATTTTTATTGATTTTTAACAATTTTTAATTTTTATGGATTTTTGAAATTTTTAAGCAAGAAAATAACGCTCACGAATGAACGGATCCCAAAAAGCAACGCGTCTCTCACAGAAAACCGTTAATCTTCACGAAAAGAGCCGGCAGCGGCGCCATTTTATACAAGGCTTTACCTAGTAAGAAAGTTCGTTGAAATCGGTCTAATCGAATTGATCCTGGTTAACTATGCGACTCGGCTGTCTTTAGTGAAACAAATAGTTGTGTCGTTGTAGTATATTAAAGTGCAAAACTTTTAAGTAAATGACGGTAATTAAATCTAAACTAATTAAAACTTAAATTGTGCAATATTAAATCTTTTAAAAGTAAAATGATTAAATGACTTGAAATTAAAGCGTGACAAAAAGTAAATTTGACAATGTAATAAAAGTATAAATTTGAAATTTAAAATAAAGAAAAACGATTAAAATAACAGTAATTAAAATGGCAGAAAAAGTAATCTTTAAAATTTAAACAAGACAAAATATAAAACAAACCTACCGTCGGAATACATTCCGATCGGTATCGACTCGTCGGAATGTAATTGGAATACCCGATCGGAATAATCCAAAATACCTCCAATCGGAAAATGGTCGGAATACACCTTATCGGAATACCTACCTTGGGTCCTAATGTGAAGATTTTACTAGTTGAAAAAGTTCGTTTTCTCGGTATCTTCTCGAATTTATTTCCGGTTCAAAGTGCGACTCAATTGTTCTTGGAGGAAATGAAAATGGTTTGGTTATCTATTACTAAGTAAAATGAAAATGTAAATTGCGATAAGTAAAAGGAATGCTGAAAGGAATGCTAAAAGGAATGCTGATAGGAATGCTAATTGGAATGTTGATTGGAATGTTGATTGGAATGCTGATTGGAATGCTGATTGGAATGCTAATAGGAATGTAAAAGGAATGCGAAAGGAATGCTGATTGGAATGTTGATTGGAATGCTGATTGGAATGTTGATTGGAATGCTGATTGGAATGCTGATTGGAATGTTGATTGGAATGCTGATTGGAATGTTGATTGGAATGCTGATTGGAATGTTGATTGGAATGCTGATTGGAATGCTGATTGGAATGCTGATTGGAATGTTGATTGGAATGCTAATAGGAACGCTAATTGGAATGTTGATTGGAATGCTGATTGAAATGTTGATTGGAATGCTGATTGGAATGTTGATTGGAATGCTGATTGGAATGTTGATTGGAATGCTGATTGGAATGTTGATTGGAATGCTAATAGGAATGCTAATTGGAATGTTGATTGGAATGTTGATTGGAATGCTGATTGGAATGCTAATAGGACTGTAAAAGGAATGCGAAAGGAATGCTGATTGGAATGTTGATTGGAATGCTGATTGGAATGTTGATTGGAATGCTGATTGGAATGCTGATTGGAATGTAAAACCCTTTTCCAATCAAGGTGATTGGAATACGTGATTGGAAAGGGGTTTACCCTTTCCGATCTAACTTTTTGATCCGAAAATTAAGCAAAAGCAATAAGCTATGGTTAATAAGCTCAAACTAAAACTTGCACGAATCTAAATCGAAATTGACTTAATAAGCATGAATAACAACTTAACAATCTTAAAAATAAGCAAACTTTCAAATCAAACTTTTAAAAAGATGAACTTTTTAAGAAAACTTTAGATCAAATAAGCATTAAGATGAAAACAAATCAAGGATGAACATGAATCAAAGAGAAGCAAACTAAGAAAGGGAGAAGAAGATGATTAAAGATAAGAACTTGATTAAAAGAAAAGATTCCAAAATAAAAAGACTTACTTGAATTGAAGAAATTAAAAGTGCATAACATGAAATTAAATTGCAAGAAATTAAATGACAAGAAATGAAAATGGTGGAAGTGTGGCTTGTCAAGCCACCAACAACATGAAAATGAACTAAGCCTAATCTATATATAGGGGTGATTAGGGAGGAGCTTAGGAAGCTTCCTCCCTCTTTCCTCTTTTCCTTATTTGCACACTTAAGTCCTTTTCTTCTTAATTGTTTGTTAATCTTGGACTTAATGACTTTGTCTCGGGATTTCTTTGAACTCGTCTTGAATTTTCTTCATAAATAAGACTCGAGTTCTTCGGCTTTTAGTAAACTTCCGTCTTTTGACTTTTTCTTCGATAAATCTTCAGAATTTGTCTTGGACATCCGTTCTTTTTCCACTCTTGATCTTTCGACTTCATCTTTCGTCTTTTTCTTCGATAAAAGCCCGTGAATGCCGTGTTTTCTCCATTTTTCACCTTTTCGTCCTAAATCACAACAAAAACACAAACCACGCATAATTCCGACATAAATGACATAAAATACACGTTTTGGCTCGGTTATTATTGTAATTAAGTGGTAAAAAGGATGGGTGTTTTCACACCTATCAGGTCCTATCGGAATGAGGATTGGAATCCTGGTCGGAATGCTGTCACCACAAGACCTAATCGGAATATCCAACAAACAGACCTGATCGGAATACCACTTAACACCCCTGATCGGAATGTCCAATCGGAATCCTAGTAGGAATATCAAAACCCTTTTCCGATCTGGATGATCGGAATATGAAACCCTTTTCCGACCAGGGTTGGTCGGAATACAGTAAAAATAAGGCAAAATAAGCAAAACAAATAAGCTATTACTCAAATAAGCACACAACTAAAAAACTAATCAAAGAACATATAAGAAAAACTAATACGCTAAGATTTAAAGACTTTTGAAAAACACTTAAACGAAAAAGATATACGAAAACAATTTTTATATAAAAATAACTTTTATAAAAACTTAAGAAACTTTAAGATAAACACAAATAAGCTATAAAATCAATAATACAAAACAATCAACAACATAAAAAAACGTGACACTTAATCAAATAAACACACCAATAAGCTCATAAACATAAAGATCAAACAAAACAAGAAAGGTAGAATGAGAGATTAAAAATAAGAACTTGATTAAAAGAAAAGATTCGAAAATTAAAAGACTTACTTGAATTAAAAGGCAAGAATTTAAGGTGCAAGACAAGTAATTAAATGACAGTTAAGTAAATGACATGAAAGTAAAGGTGGAGAGCTAAGTTGTCAATTTAGCTAACAAAATGAAATGTAAATCCTAATGATCTATTTATAGGAGGATTAGGGAGGTGCTTAGGAAGCTTCCTCCCATCTTTCTTCTTTCTTTAATTGCATCATTAAGTCCTTAATCTTCTTAGTTCTTCTACTTTAATGACTTTGTCTCGGGATTTCTTGAAACTCGTCTTGTAATTCTTCAATAAATTAGACTTGAGTTCTTCGGCTTTTAGTAAACTTCCGTCTTTTGACTTTTTCTTTGATAAATCTTCAGAATTGGTCTTGGACATCCGTTCTTTTTGCACTCTTGATTTCTTGACTTTGTCTTTTGTCTTTTCTTCGATAAAAGCCCGTGAATGCCCGTGTTTTCTCCGCTTTTCACATTTTCGTCCTAAATCACAACAAAAACACAAACCACGCATAATTCCGACATTTATGACATAAAATACACGTTTTGGCTCGGTTATTATTGTAGTTAAGTGGTAAAAAGGATGGGTGTTTACACACCTATCACTTTCTCTGAAAATGTCATTTATTCCGAAAAAAATGTTTTTTCTGAAAATGTAATTTATTCCGAAGAAGATGATTTCTCTGAAAAGGATGTTTTTCCGAAAAAGTTGTTTTATCTGAAAGTATCCATTTATTCCAAAAAAGTTGTTTTCTTTGAAAATGTCACTTCTTCCGAAAATGTCAAGTGCATTTATCAAAGATTGTAGCTTTATTCCAAGATGGTGTATTGTTTGTTGTCTATGCTATATGTTTGATTTGCTTAGGCATAGATTCATCATGATATATATTTTTGGGTATATCAATCTTGTATGTTTGTTCGTCTTAAGCAGAAAACATGTCTCAACTTATCGAGAAGCAAATCAAAGCTAATCAGGCACTTGAAGCCGCCAAGGCTTTATAATTCATACCAAACAACTTTCGACTAAAAGAAGACAAAGAATATTATGCCTCAGCTCACTATGCTTTCAAAGTGGCCACAGATATTCTTGATCGAACTCCAATTAAGAAGGTGTTATGGGTACGGCTTCGCTTCCAACCGATTATATGTATGAATTTTGGGCTTCAAAGAAACGGCTAACTGACATAAAGTTCACATTCACCATCAACAAAAAGGAATATACTCTCACAATTTCTATCTTTCGTCAAATATTCGGATTACCAATACCACCTGCAGGTCAAAAGTTTAAAGTCGACCCGGACAAGAATGAAATTGTGAAGATGTATCACTCTCTTGGATACGGTAATCCTGACTTACGAGTGGTGTCTTAGTTTGCTACAGCTAAATTGGGTCAACCTTGGAAAGCATTTTTCGGAATACTCATTCGGTGTTTTACCGCTAAATCAACTGGATATGACTCTTTGCGTCTTTCAACTGCTTGTATCTTTTGGGGCATCTATAAGTGTCAGAATGTGAAGTATGTAGAGTTACTATGGGAGGATTTTACTTATCAACTCTTCCACAATACCAAGAAGAAGACAGGTTACTTTCCTTTCCCACGTTTCATTAAGCTTATTATTCGTCATTTCATGCAACTAGATGCCTCAATCGATAAGCTTGAAGGAAGTCCTCAACAGACTCTTGATGACGATGATATTCTTGTGGATTTAAAACACGACGGACACACCGGTGTTTACTCAGGTATTCCAACCGCTATTCCTAATCATATGTTGAATAATGAACTCAAAGCAAGTGAGGCATACAAGCAATTGTTAGATGAAATGGAACTTCAAAAGGAAAGAGTTGCATTAGGGGAGTTCTCTTCCTCAAAACCCAAAAACAAAGGCAAACGCAAACAAGGTGAACCATCAGATGAAACATCTTCACCTAAGCCCAAAAAGAAGAAAACTGTTGCCAAGTCTAGTTGGAAGGAGCTAATGCTTGAGGATGAAGATGAAGATATCAATGAAGAAGAAATGTTTCGCAAAACTGAAAGACGAAATGTCAAGACAGCTATCATGCAAAGTAAGAAAGACACTAGGGGTAGTGGTTCTGGTATGAAAGCAAAGGAAACCATACTACCTTCTGATATTGCTGAATTTGGGAAACCTGATGAGCACACACCTCGTCGTGACAAATCTGCCCAAACTGCTGATGATGTTGAAGATGAACAACAACCTCATGACGGATTGAAGGATATGGATGTTACCAGGTCTACTAATACGACGGCATTTGTTGAGACTACCAAAGTCATAAGTTCTACAGTGTTTATACCCATTACTACAATGCATCCACCAGTATCTACAATGCCTCCACCAGTTTCTATAGTGTCTTTACCACTTTCTACAGTGCCTCTACAAGTTTCTACAGTGACCCCACCAGTTTCTACAATGTCTTTACCACTTTCAACAGTGCCTCTACAAGTTTCTACAGTGCCTCCACCAGTTACTACAGTGCCTCCACCAGTTACTATAGTGCCTCCACCAGTCTTAACTCTACCTCCACCGATTATTACAGAGACTCCACCTGCGTCAACGCAACTCCCGTTAACTCTACCAAGCGGACCTCTCTCCACTTCATTGTCTAGCACTGCCATGACCATTGTTCCTACACAACAAACCACAGCTGCACTGATATCGTTGATTCCATCATTATCAACAATGTTCATGATTCAGATAGAACAACACTTGACAGCTCAACAAGAAGAGATGGCTCGGATTAAAGAAGAGTTAGCTCGTAGACAACAAAGTGAAGAAACTACAAGAAAAGCTCAAGAAGACGCCATTGCTAAATTCCAAGAAGAGTTATAATTATCACGCAAACTTCATGCAAAAGAACTAGCTCACGTCAAAGAAAAGGAAGCTGCCAAACACGAAGCAACGTTCATTCGTCTTCGAGACCTCAAAAAGAGGTACCGAGCTGAGAAAGAGGTTCTTGCCGAAGCTAATGAAGCAATTGTTCAATCACTTGATGAAAAGGTTAAGGAATCTGTTGATAATCTGCGCGACGAGTTGAAACAAATCGCTGCAAGCAACGTCATGGTCAAGTCTTTTGACGCTAAAAAGTCTGATTTTATCATGGCTCAAAGGTTCATGGAATATGAGTTAAAGAAAATCTTACATGCTCAGATGATTCAAGTCGGGTCCTATAACAAAACCAAAGCTCAAAAGATCCTTCACAAAGCTCTTAAGACGGCTATAGATCAAGATACTAAGATATTCGAGAAACATGGTTCTGTAGTTCCCTATGATATCTTAAATGAAGAAGAAGATGAATCCGACAATGATGACGACGATGCGATGATAACAATGATGATGATGACAAGGGTGATGACGACAAAGGTAGTGATGACCAAGGAGGAAGTGATGAAGACAAAGGTAGTGATGACAAAGGAGGGAGTGATGAAGACAAAGGTACTGATGACGAAGAAGGTACCAACGACAAAGAAGGAAGTGCTAAACACAGCGATGGTGATGATAATGGTGATGGTGATGGTAATGGCAAAAATGGTGATGATCAAGAAGAAGGGAACGATGATACAGGGAAAAAGGATGGAGACAAGCAAGACAAGTCCAAAGGTGACAAATCTTCCAAAGATGAGGTTACCAAGGGTAAATCAACTCCAAAACCTACACCTCGTCAATGCAAATGCACCAAGAAGTTTCATGATGTAGATGCTAATACAGCCTCATCACATACTCCAGTCACAACCACTCCTTCAACCACATCTGCCCCAGTTGCTTCAGTCACTACACCTTTAGTGCAACAACAACTGACTGAACCCGATCAACCTGTACCAGACATTCTAGTCTTTGATCCAGTCCAAGACATACCAGACACTGAAGCAGTAGCAGAACCTGTTGATGATGTTCATGTCTTTACTGCAGTTCCTGATGTTCCAGAGTCAAGTGAACCAGCATGGGTGGATTCACTCGAGGAAGATGAAAATGCACCCGTACAACCTTGGGTGTCCAATGCTGCTGCACTTCGTCTACTGACAAAGGCTGATGAAGCTGATTTCTCTCAATTCCTAAGCAATCCAATAGATTTTTCGAGATACTTGGAGTACAACTATGGGTCTAATGTAACTCAAGCAATGGTCGTGAGAGGACTCAAAAATCCCAACCTTCGTGTTAAATCCAAACTCAGCAGTACGGAATACGAGTACAATGCACATGAGCTTTTGAAAGCGTTGAGAACTACTCAAAGGGATGGTCTTCATGCGCCTGGAAAACCTCCTCCTACTACAACTGCAGATGATGATCAAATTGCACTTGACTTCTTTGTCAGTGAGGATCTCGAATACTTGGTCAAGGGAGCAAACAAGTATACAACTTCTTTAACATTGGTAAAGGCTGCAACCTGGGATTTGATACCTTGGTTAGAAGAAAAAGTTAATCGTCTCTAGGTTCCACAGAAATATCCTGAATATGATCGATATGCAGAATTGGGTGCTTCACATTGGGATGAGCGTGTGCGACGCGCCTACAACTATGCATGTGTACACAACTCAGGCTCTCAAGTCTTCTCCCTAATTCGAGTTAAAAGCATCCAAGGCATTAGGATTGAACCCAAAACAGGCTATCAACATTTGACAGAGATCAGGCTCATTAGAGAAGATGAAAAAGTCTACACTATCTAGGAAGGAGACTTTCCACTTCTTCGTCTCGAGAACATTGAGGACATGCTGCTTTTGCTAACTCACAACGCCCTCAGACACTTGACGTCAGAAGAACTAATTGCCCTGAATTTAGCTCTTCGAATGTACACACGTTGATTTGTCATCAAGAAAAGAGTTGAAGATCTGCAACTTTGAGTAGAAATTTATCAAAGGAAGCTCAACCTTTCAAAACCACGTACTAAAGTCTTCTAGAGGCACACAGACAAATCTCCTTACACCAGCACCACTGACCCGATGCCCGACGTTTTCTACCTGAATGGTCGTGGTCTTATGAAGTTCCTGAGAATTCCAGAGATCCACAAATTCAGTGACGTGACTCTCACCCATATTCGGGACAAGTTGGTGCATCTCAACAAGCACAAGACTCTTCCAGAGGTCACTGTAGATTGGGACAAGGTATATCAATAGAGTGCTACATACACGATCAAGAAGATTGATGAAAAGCTGAGAGAAAGACGTCTTATCAGAAGCTTAGAATGATTCGTTGGTGGAAGACCGTATGGAGCGCACCACAAGTTCATGCAACGATCCATCTAATGGGTCGTACTACCTCAGGTCATCTCCATATTGTTAAATTTGTGAATATGTAGATATTGTAAATATTGTGCTTTTGTGCCTTGTTGTAGTGTGAAAGTATGATAATGTTTCTAGAATTTCTCACGAGATTCTAAATCTTTCAAAATCTATCATACTCAAGCACTACAACTAACCCTCATTAATTTGAGGGGGAGCATTAATATGTTCTTTGGCCAACATCTAATTTCATTTTATTACCCACAAACCGGTTAATCCATTAATATCCAAAATATTGATGGTTAAAATTTTGGAAAGGGGAGCAAATGGGATTAAGGAGACTTAATTATACTTGGCTAAACAATGAAAAAGGCTTAAAAGATAAACCAACTTAATATGTGTAATGCACATGTTAAGGGGGGGGGGGGGGGGGGCGTTTTTGATGAACAAAACACTTAAGGCACAAAAACTTTGATTATAATATCACAAGTGCTTTAAGTGATTTTCAAGGATTTTTCATGGTGACAATACTTACCCAAAACACACTTAATTCACGACGAACGTGGTGACAAAAGGGTGGTAGGATTAGGTATTAGTCCAATGATTCATCAAAACTGATGGAGTCTTCCCAAGGATAACTCCCTAGATAGAATTAGAAGTCCTAGGAAAGATGGAGAAAGATTGTGAACGTAGCTGAATGCTGACCAAGTACTTAAGCTAGTACTGGAACAATCACAACAAGGTGCTAGTGATGACGTATTGGTAAGCATTGAAGGGGCTGAAGAATGAAAAAGAATTGTAAAGATAAAGGGTGTAAAGAAAGAAGCCCTCCTTACAACTTTAGGCAGAAACCGGGTCAATACATATACTATTGAGATCATTTTTTTAATGATTCTTGATATTGAAGATAGACATCATGGACCTAGTGATGCAATGCACAACCCATCCCAGCTAACTCAAATATCTCTCAAAAGGTATTTGTTTTAATCACACGGAGTTCAACACGTTATCTATTGGTTTATTCACTCCGAATAGACTGATATTGAATAGGTGGCAATCCTATCCAGCCATCGCTCACTAAATCAAAACGCACTATCGAGTCTAAGTTAACTTCGTTCACCACTACGTTCTTTCAGAACCGCTCTGTGGGCTTCCCTGAAAGCTAAGATGTGGAATAGCGCTAGCTAACAAGTAAACGAGTGAATCTTGCGTAAGTGAACGGAATGCTGTTGGCATGTTCGAGCTAAGCAAGTAAACTACTTCTCTTCGTTGCGTAGGCGAAGTGAGTTGGCTGTTTTGAGCTAGGGCTAAGCGAGCCAGAAGTGATCCAAGCTGAAAGTGAGGATCGCTAACCCAACTCTTTGAATCTCTGACTAAGCCTGTTCCTCGAGTACCGCTTGCTAATCGGCTAACGGAACTGGTAACCGTTGACTGCTTCTTCTCTTGTCTTTAACGAGTCACTCTAACTCTCTCCTCTGTCTACGCTCGTTCCTGTCCTTAAACGAAGCTCTCTCTGGTTGAGTCCTTCTCCTTGCTAAACTAGAAATGATCTCTTACGACTAGCATTGCGATTCATGCATCTCGCACAACCGTGCCTGAGATATTAGTGGTGAATACTCTTGTATACTAGCCGTCTCACAGGTTCTCGTTAGCAAGGATAGAGAGACAAAAGGATAGCTTCAAAAGTAGGTAGGCTAGGGAGATGCTGAAACCGGGGCTGGATCGAATTCCTGTAAGACTTCTATCCTTTTCTTATTTCATTCATACTATATTCCCCTGTCCCCTATATTCAATTAAAAGACTAGAAAACCTCTCTTGTGCGTCTACGTACCCGTCTTACCAATACTGATTAGCTTAAGACTGAAAATCTTAGTTAGATAGCATCTATGAAATTGTTATCCAGGAAAACGGCTTTTTTTGGTAGAATATGTAATATGGGGGTCAAAACTAGCGATTTCAGCATGATCAACGACAAAATGCAAGAAAGAACTAATGCTTACGCCCTGCTCTCGCTACTCTTATGTTGATTACCGAGACAAGGAAGAAAGATATGTTGGAATCGGATAACTATCAACAATAAAGAAATGATTCCACTTTTGTAGCCTTTCCAGTTCTTTATCCTTCACATTTCTTTTCGGCTCGAGGGGAGAGAATAGAAGCAAGCATTTCCCGTTCAGTCGGTAATGAATCAATACGCGGGGCTACTCTCTTCCATGGGAAAGGCAAGTATTGGCTCATATTGGTTGGGTTTTCTCTTTCCGTAGGCGACTTTCCAGAAGATCCTCAAGGTAGATATGCTTTTCTTCTCAGAAAAGACCATCCTTTTTGGGGCTATTAGGTTACAAAGATGTCTGTCGACTTTTCTCTAGCTGAGATGGTAGGCTCGTAAAGGCATGAAGTGAGCCTCTACAGGGGTTGCTAAGCAGGCTTTCATCAAGATGATAAGAGACGAAGTGACTCGACCAACGGGAGAGGAGATGAATAGGGCGATTCTAGCGATCTTCCCTTTCGACGTAGCGCGTAACACTTGCTGGGGCGGCGCTTGCCTACAACCCAGATTCTTCGTCGGTAGAATAGATTGATTCGAGGAGTACTGATGATATTCTTGAAGTCATCTCACCCTTTGAGGAGGGAGGGAACGGTTGTACTAGAAGGGCTTACGATACCGATAAGAGTAAGACAAGAGCGACTTCTTTTTCGGTCACTGGTCTAGTTCCAGCAGGGGTAGAACAGGAGTACCAGTAAGCAAAAGGACTTCTTTGGGAACTCCATTGACATGCTTACACTACCGGGAGTTTCTTGCGCTTGAAGGCGAAAGGGATTTCGGGGCTATCCCCTTCTAATTCATGAGACATTCAGCCCTCTATCCATTGGGATGCTCATAATAACCTTCGTTTTACCTTCACAGATTCCTATTCTATTCGCTAGAAAGTGAAAGGGTCCTTTAGCATTCCGAGTGATTTCAAAAGATTTTTCTTTATTAGAAATAACTTATAGTAAGATATCCGTAAACCACTGATATGCCTCACTTTCAAAGCGGAAACTCTTGTAATGAAGTCTGTTGCAGTAACTAAAACATCTTTTACTTCTTTTGTTAGGAAGACTAGCGGATTATCGAAATGAAAGTACCACTATTTGGCACAGGGTTTATAGAGTAGCCAGCCAGCCAACCTGTAAGCTAGTAGTTTGGTTGATAAAGAGAAGGAAATCGGCCTATAAACCAGTCAAAGACTACCGGTTTAGTTATAAATTAGACATGGAAGTACGCTCGCTGCTTCATTAAAGAGAGGTGTCAGCTTAATCCAATGCCGGAAATCCTTCCTACTATCTGCGCTTTCCACTGTCCTACCCCTGCTGGAACTAGACCAGTGACGGAAAAGAAGTCGCTCTTGTCTTACTCTTATCGGTATCGTAAGCCAACCTAGCTGGGTATCTCAACCAGGAGGTAGGCTTGGAAGCAGCCATCCTTTGAAGAAAGCGTAATAGCTCACTGGTCTAGCTCCATGGCACCGAAAATGTATCAGGGCTCAAGTGATTCACCGAAGCGACGAGACCTTGAAACAGCTTTTTCAAGTGTCAGTAGCGGAACGTTCTGTCAATCGGGGAAGGTTTTTGGTGACAAGACCTGGATATATCAGAAGTGAGAATGCTGACATGAGTAACGAGAAATCCTGTGAAAAACACGATCGCCTGCCAGTGGAAGGTTTTCTGCGTTCAGTCAAAGTTCCATTGATTCATCTATCTCAAACAGGGAAAAAACGGAGTCAAGAAGGGGTCAGCTGAGCTCGAAAGGGGTAGCCGGTCGTCGGCTAGGAGCTCTGGCCGGTAACAAAACTAAATCTTCACACTGGTCCACTCGTCCATCGGCTAAGTTCCAACTCTATGCTGATAAGAAAAAAGAAAATCCCCTAAGAAGAGGACTTTCAACTATTCCAAAAGAAAGGGGCAATTCAAATGCTTCATAGATAACCCCCTATGTCTCTTCCCGTCCAACTCACCGGGAGATCGAAGAGCGGTTTGCGCTTCTCGCCACAACCCCCTTAACTAATGGATGCTTAGATACCTGCAACTGAATCTGTAAGCGGTGCAGGGCAGGATGGACGAGAAAAGCAGCGAGAAGAAGACAAAGAGAGGGAGACCCCTTTCTATTGCCTTCCCTTTCGACTTCTAGACTGGTTCGTCGGTGGGACAGCGAGCCAAGATCTGATTCGTCAATCGACGAATCTATGCCGCGTAACCTGGCAAAGGGGAAAGAGAAGATGGCAACGTGTTGGGTCCACTAGATGTGGATCTTGCAGCCTGTCAGGAACGGTGAACGACTTCTGTAATCACAAGTCTATTCACAGAGAGACTCTATACACAATATGAATGCAAAATACAAATACTATAAAGAAGAACATAATAACTACAAATACTTGATCCTTTCTAAGGATTTCTAATATTGATAATGACTAGAACTATGTTTGATGAAGGTTCGTCTAACCCTTCTGCCTAAGGTTCCTTTTATACTACAAGGAAACCCTAATACATCATTAAACAAAACGTGTAAAACTGATATGCATATCTTTTCCTAACATATCTCATGAATATCCTAACAGAATAATAAATAAATAATAAAGTTTGACTTTAACTAGGACCAGGAGCACGACTTGCTCCTACTACTACTAGGACCAGGAGGAACTACATACCTCCTAGTCTACCTATTACAATTAACCATTCCAATGGTCCTAACAATCCTCCCCTAAACTTGAATTTGACCTATTGAGTTCAAGTTTCCTAGTAAAACGTGAAATAAAGCTTGAGGATTGAAACAGCAAAAGAAACAGTAGCATCAGCAAGATAAGAAACATAAGAACCGCCGCAACATGGAACACTAGAAGCTTCTCCAAAGCTTGAAACAAATCAGCATCGTGTTGAATCTTTACAACAACATGAGCATATTTGATGAGCCTTTACCAAGTAGCTGCTCGCTCTTGGGCTAGCCAGTCTTTCTGTTGGAATAAGCATCACCCTGAACCCAGCCCAACTCTTAGAACGTGAATCAATGGTTAGTGGGGGTACCCTGATGATTGTAGGCAAACCATCACAGCCGTCAACAGATTTGATATGTCTTTACCAGAAGCCGTACCCCTCTGGACTCGCCAACTCTTAGCAATGAAGCATCGGTGAGTTGAAAACCCTATAGCTTTAAGCAAGCTATTACAGCTATCAACGGATTTGATAAAATCTTTACCAAGAGCCGGACCCCCTTGGATTAGCCACTTTTCAGTCTGGACCATGGCAAGTGAAAACCATCCAATTTTGGGTAACCTGGCAACCATCAACTGATTTGAGAATCACACCAGGAGCCGTACCCTCAAGGTGAATCAACTCTTTCTTGTCGGTTAGACATGGTGAGTTGAGGACCATTTGTTGTGAGGACCAAGTCCAACACCAGATGAAACCAGTAACCAGCACAAGTATGAATCAACATTAGGAACCCAAAGTTTGAATCAGCAGATGGTATTGTATTCACAAGTGTAAAATCCATGATTTGTTTAAAGTATAAGCAGATATTATATAAAAAGTATTATTTCTTTTTATTAATGTTTTTTTAACTATAATGAATGAAAGTCACCAAACACTTTACATATTGGTGAAAAGAATGGCAGTATTAACAAATGATCAAAACAACACAAAACATAAAAACTTACAAACCAACCATATCATAGACCAGAAGCAGCCACCTTATCAGCTTGCAAACGAGCTTGGATCCCTTCCACCAGTGCATTCGCCATAGAAGACTCATTCCCGGGAGGGGCATTAGAAATCTGCAAGTGACAAGCAAGCATAGCCTCCATCGAAGCAATTGTCAACGGATAATCCAAATCTGTGAGCATGAACACCATAAGACCAGACTCCAACTCTAACATATGCACACCACAACCCGCATATAACTTCCATCACTGAATGACCCATTGTGGCTGATCCTTCCAGACACTAGAAACAGGAGCATGGGGAGGGGCATCAAGCATCATCTTCAAATCAGCCCATACTCGCAGACCAGGCCAGGAGGGCACATCATTAGGATGAACAGGCATGCCCGCATCCACAAACCCATATAAAGCCATAAGATCCTTACGATCCACCCAGGACAAAATACCTTGCAGACCCAAAGCAAACCGAACAGAACCATCGCTAAGAGTAATCCGATGAGAGACAATACCAGGTAGAGTCGTGGAAGGCGTAACCGTCCAACCTGTAATATATCCATTACCCAATGGCAAATCGGAGTCACTATCAGAAGCTGCATCAATAAGATTTTCGGGAGCACGCTTCTCATAGGGAACAGGCATGCCACGTCTAGCACGTCGAGCCAATTTCTTGCGAATGGAACGACGAAGAGTGGGATCACTAGGCGAGGGTTCAACCTTTACCTTTACCTGAGCAACAGGAGTGGGAGCAGTAGAAGTAGAATCAATAGTTTGCCCACCCAAAGGATCAACAGAAGCTGCACCAGAAGAAGGAATAGGTTGAGGCACGGGTGGTGATGGTGATGCCATAGCAGGTGTAGCAGTGGTGGTGGTAGGGGTAGCATAGGTGGTGGTGGTAGTAGGAGCTAAAGAAGAAACATGAGGAGCAACCGAAGGAGTAGGGGTGGTACCAACTGTAGAAGCATCAACAACCGATGGAATAGCAGCAGAACCAGGAGTAGCATCAGATGTAGAACCAGTAGCAACAGCAGGGTTAGAAGTAGGCACCACACGTGGAGAAGGACGATAGATGAATCGCTCCGGAATTGGGGTGCTTTGATGCTTGATCATTCGTTCATAGAGCGCCTTAAGCTCATCAAAAGACAATGCCCGAACCCGGTCCCACGTCCAACCAGTAGTGAAATAGGCAGCCGACTGATACTTCACATACCGCTGCATCTGCTTTCGCTCCTCAGCTTTCGACAACGGCCTGTTCTTACGCTTCTCAAGAAGTTGTGCAGCAAGCGCCAACTTCTGCTTGCGCATTAACACCATGGCTCGAGGAATACAATTATGCTCATTCACATCCGAACCCAAAAGATCAGTGAACTGGGAATAATCCATGGTAAGAATAGTCAACACCCACATCCAATCGCTATCATTCTAATGCATAGCATCATGCTGCACCTGTTCACGTCTCTGCTGTTGAAGCGATTCCTCCTCATCCCGAGCAGCTTGATCAATTTCTGCTTGCATCCTTTGAGCAGCCTCCTCACCCAACCGATCCTCCTCAAGTTGTCTGCGTGTACGCTTACGAGGTGGTGAGGGAGCATCAGTCATGGGGGCCTTCCCCTTTGGATCATGAGATGGGCCAGCAGTGGAACCAGGAGTAGGACCAGCAACACCTTCTATTGGGGTGGGAACAACAGTAGGAGAAGGAATGCTGGAGGAAGTAGGAGGAATCGACAGAGTGAACCACATGATCCTTAACCTCCTCATCAGAATCAGAGTGAACCACATGCTTCTTCCTTCGCCTTTGTTGTGTTTCCAAGGCTTTGATCCGGTCAGCCATGGGAAGAACAAATTCCCGAGTAAGCTTACGGTGTTGATTCAAATCTGCTTCCAAGGAAAGAATCCGTTACCTGTGCATAAGATCAAGTAAAGAAGTAAGTGTAATAGGCTCCTCCGCTTTCCCACCAAGAGGACTTGGGTCTGGGAAGGCTTCATTGGAACCAGAAGCAATAAAGGGGTTATCATTATGAGCACCAGCACCAGAAGGCTTATCAGAAGAGTGTGGAGCAGGACTAGGAGGGGGAGTCTCCACAAATGGAGACGAATGTGGCAATGAAGAAGGAGCAACCTTGGAAGTGGATGGCCTTTCAACCACCACCTCCTCAACCGGCTCTTCCTCAACCACATGAGGTGCACTACCAGCATGATCCTCCTCCTCCATTGGGTCATAACCTAATTGAGGTTCCTCCTCGGCTTGTTCAACGTAGGAACAACGTTATCAGGAGGACCCTGAGCAAGGCCCAACATTGCATCAGAAAGGGGCCTCCACTCCCCACTAAACCCATGAGCCATGTTATAGTATACTTTAGCAGTAAGCTTAGAAGGCGCATGCTCTGCCCTATCACGAGGTATACAAACAAGTATCTGTTGTAAAAACCTAGGATACATCAGAAATGTTTTTCTAGAACCAGCACTAGACAGATTGCTAACCATCCTATCAAACAAATAACGAGAGAAATTAAATACCCTACCCTGTGCCAAGCATATTAGACCAGTAGCCAAAGGAGTAGGAAAAGCATCCCAACTCCCAGACTTGGGGCTTAAACAATGAATCAGAAAGTGCACTAGAAGCTTCCATTGGGGGGAAAACCGATTCTTTTGGAAGTTAAACTTCCCCCCATGATTATACCCAATAGAAGCCATCCCCTCTAAAACCTCCGCATTGGGGATGGAAACAACACCACCTTCATCTTGAAGATGAAGGGAACTACGAATAGAAGCTTCAATAACCACATATGAACGTCCATCTATGGTAGCATTGAGTACTCATGGAGGACCAACCACAACCACAAGACGAGAAGAAGCCCAAAACTGACGAATGACATTATCATAAACAATGGTGTACACCGTAAAAGCATACCTGAGGTTAGAAGCCTCAATGAATTCCAGAATGTCAGTGAAATCATCACGGTGTGGACCATCTCCTAGATAGGCGACCTTGTTGTGAGCAGGTTGGTATACCAGGGCAGCCATGGATCTTGATTAATAGGAATGGAAGATGATTTGTTAGGGTTGAGAGAGTAGGATCGGATGTGTGTGTGTTATGAGTGAGATGAATGGGTCAAGGGGGTTAATTAACCATAAATAATGATGGGAGTAACTGTTCATTGACCCCTAATAATGGGGGTTGCCCTTTCAAATTAGGCAGTTAATGCATAGTAACCACTTGCCCCTTTTAACATCATTTGCAAATTCCAATTTACCAAAGTTAAATAAGAGGATATATACCAAAATTTGCATGCGTTGACTAAAAGTCAAAGCGCACGATGGTCAACACTAGAAGCAGAATGTGGTCAACTGAAGTCAACATAGTGAATAGTGTCCCAAACCAGTACCAAAAGTCAACCATCACTTGACGAAGAAGGATTTTTATCCACTAGAAGCCAACCAAGAATGACTAGAAGCTAACCAATAAGGACTAGAAGCCAGTCATGAATGAATATAACCATCAGAAGTGAGCAAAAACCTCCACCAGGAGTAACACACACCACCAGAACCCATTCAATATGTTGTTTAAATCTACCAATATGTTAGTCTGTGCAAATAAATATGTATACTAAGCCTCCCCTTAGTCTTAGCCTCCCCTCAATCCTAGATCTCAAGGATTGACCATCCCAATGTGAACCACCAAGTGGTTCAACCGAGGACCATCAAAGGCTTTTGTCAACACATCAGCAACATTATCATCCGTATGAACTTTAAGAACCTGTATCAACCTCTTCTCATTGGCATCCCTTATAAAATGGTGCCGAATTTCAATATGCTTTGTACGTTGATGAAAAACCAGATTCTTCACAATGAAAATAGTTCTTTGATTGTCAATGAAAATTTTGGTGTTCATAAGATTGAACCCATAATCCAACATCTGATTTTGGATCCACAAAACTTGTCCACAACAGCTAGCAGCAGCAACGTATTCCGCTTCTGTAGAAGAAGTAGCCACGATCGTCTGCTTCTTGCAATGCCATGAAATAAGTCTTCGACCCAAAAATTGACAACCACCAGTAGTAGACTTTCTGTCATTATTAGCACCTGCCTAGTCACTATCACTATATGCTTCAAGAACAAAAGGTGATTCTTTAGGATACCACAAGCCAAGCTTGGGTTGAGCCTTGATGTACTTGAAAATCTTCTTGACTGCATTCAAGTTAGAAACCGTGGGAGCCACCTGATGTCTAGAACAAGCACTTACTGCAAACATGATATCCGGACGTGATGCAGTCAAATACATGAGTGAGCCAATCATAGACCTGTACATGTTAACATTCACCGGAGGATCTGGCTCATTCTTGAGTTTGACTTTAGCAACTTCATAAGGTGTTGTTGCTGGTCTAAGAGGATCCATGTCAAACTTCTGAAGGATCTCATGAACATATTTATCTTGACTTATGAAGATCCCATCCGACTGTTGCTTGACCTAAAGACCAAGGAAGAAGGAAAGCTCTCCCATAGCACTCATCTGAAATTCGCCTTTCATCAGTTGTTCAAACTCATCACACCATTCCTTCTTAGTAGATCCAAAGATAATATCGTCCACATAAACCCGAACAAGGATAATGTCCTTGGTGTTCCTCTTAAGAAATAGTATTTTATCAATTGTGCCTCTTCTATAGCCATTCTTTAACAAGAAAGTTGAAAGACGCTCATACCAAGCTCTAGGAGCCTGATGCAGTCCATAAAGAGCCTTGACCACCTTGTAAACTTTCTTGGGATGAAGTGGATCTACATAGCCCTTAGGTTGAGTGACATAAACTTCCTCATCAATCTTGCCATAGAGAAAGGCACTCTTGACATCCATCTGAAAAACCGTAAAGCCCACATAAGAAGCAAAAGCCAAAAACAGACGAATAGCCTCAATCCTAGCAACCGGAGCAAAAACTTCAATGTAGTCAATGCCCTCAATTTGAGTGTGGCCCTGTGCGACAAGCCTAGCTTTATTCCTTACTAAAATTCCCCGTGCATCTTTCTTGTTCTTGAGAATCCATTTGGTATTGATTGCTGTCTTTCCATCTGGTAAGTCAACTAGAATCCAAACATTCTGAAACAAGAATTGCTGTATTTCCTCCTGCATAGCCTCCACCAAACTTTGATCCTCAAGAGCATGAGTGACTGATCTAGGTTCCACCTGTGAAAGAAAACAAGCAAACAAACAGTGTTGAAAGTCCGTATGATTATTACGCTTTTGATCTTCAATATAGCTCACAAGAGCATGATGATCAGACGAGGCCTTCTTATGCATTATGTGTGTCTTGCCAGTAGAACCATGATCTCCAATGATTTGAGTAGTAGGGTGATCCTTGTGTGATTGCAACACTGGATTGGAAGCTACCTCCACTTCTGGTGCCAAGTTATTGAGATCCCCAACAAAGTCATCATCATATGAAGCAGCGTTGAAAATGCCATCTATTGGTTGTTTATGAATATCATCCAGCTTGGTAGAAGACTTCTTTTGATGGTTCCCCAAATCAGAAGGACTGGAGAATCGAGTATGGGAAGCAGACTCTCTAGCCGGACTACCAATAGGTGTTAAACTTGCACTAGGAGTAGTAGCTGGGGTACTAGGAGCAGCTTTGTCAGTAGGCATATTCAAGGGAAACTTAAAGCCACCTTGAGCAGCTGCTGTAGTAGCTTCTTGTTGTTGTTTGATTAGGGTGTCAAGATCTACTTGTGAATCCAATACATCCAATGGAGTTGCATCACTAGGAGGAGTAGGAGAGACTGTGGTGGAGTAGGATGGAACCACAAAAATATCATCCTCGTCATCTGAGTCGGAAAGACTAGAAGGAGCACCTGTACTAGAAGTTGCAAACACTTGTGGTCCTGCATCATGGTTAGTTTTGAAACGAAAATATCCTAATGTATCACTAAGATAATCAAGATCAAAATACCATTCAGGACCGTTGCCTTGGATGTTTGACTTCTCTTCAAAATACCTGAGATTTATAGTTTCAATTACTCGCTTGGCTTGGAGATTGTAGACACGATAAGCCCGAGAGTAAGCTGAATATCCCACAATGTATCCTTCATCTGCCTTGCCATCAAACTTCCCCAAATAGTCACTAGTATTCAGAATGGTGACAGGACACCCGAATGGCTTCAAATGAGCAATATTTGGAACTTTGGCTGTTAGGAGCTCATAAGGAGTCTTCTTGTGAGGATTTGTAATAGAAACTCTATTCAAAACATAACTTGCAGTATTAACAGCCTCTGTCCAGAACATGGTTGGAAGCTTGGAATCGGCAAGCATTGTTCTTGCTGCTTCTATTAGAGTCTTGTTCTTTCTTTCTGCCACACCATTCTGTTGAGGAGTTCTTGCTGCACTATAATCTCTTTTGATGCCTTTAGAATTACAAAGTGCTATGAGGTCTTTATTTTTAAACTCGGTTCCATTATCACACCAAATACCTTTAACCTTCTTATACAACTGGTTCTCTATAAGGGTAAGAAAATCTCTAAGAATTGAGTAGGTCTCACTCTTGGCAACCATGAAGAACACCCACGTAAACCTGCTATATCCATTAGTTACCACCAGACAGAATTGTTTGTGGTCAATGCTCCTAATAGAGGTAGGACCAAATAAATCCATGTGTAGTAGCTGCAATGGTTCAGTTATAAGGCTAAGAGCAGTAATGGCCTTGAAGGATGCTTTATGTTGTTTGCCTTTGCTACAAGCAATACAATTAATATCATTTCTAAATGACTTGGGAGGTAAACCAAAGACTAGATTCAGATTTGCTAGTTTGTGAATGGTCTTGAAGTTCACATGCCCCATCCTTTTGTGCCATTGAGTGGCTTCATCTTTTGAGGCTTTAGCAACCAAACATGCTAGTTGACCAGTAGGGTTGACTTCATTCAGCTTGATGCTATAGAGATTGTGTCTTCTAGGGATTCTGAGCAGAACCTGTGAGTCATCCGGAAGTCTAAAGTCTTTGGATAGCACAAGTGCATCAGTATCCGTAAAGAGAACAAACTGCTTCTTGTCACAAATCTGAGAGACAGATATCAAGTTGAAGTGTTTCCACATAATAGACCTGCTCAAAATTAAGATTGGGCGTCTGAATTGTTCCTTTGCCAGTGATCCTGCCTTCACCTCCACCAAAATAGACCTTGCCGCCTTGAAATGGTACAAAGTTAGAGAGAAGACTTTTATTTCCTGTCATGCTCCTAGAGCATCCACTATCAACAATTCCTAGAGTAGGATCTTGGTATGGAGTAACCTACAACAACAAGATAATAAAGATGCAAAAGTTAGTGTCTTAAGGGGACCCAAACCATTTCAGGTTTGAGCCTGCCTTGTGGATCTTTAGTAGAGAGCCAAGAAGATTAATGAGATCCACCGTTGTTCTTTGGTTGCCTATGCATCATATTGGTATTATTGTTTGACCAAGAACAACTTGCTGAGGGCTTAACAGCATTTCCTAAATTTCCCAAACCAAAATACATGTGGTCAAAATTATGTGGATAAATTGGATTAAAATTCTAAAAATAGTTACTGGTGGTTCTATTTGTTGTTAATCCAATGTTTCTCCAATGATCAGAAGCTAATGGAGAGGTCCTTCTAGAAGAAGAAAACGATTGAGCACTAGGATTGAGTCTTCTAGAAGAATATGGAGCAACTCCTGGTGGACCAGGAGCAGGAAATGCTTGATGAACATAAGAATGTTTGTCATAAAAATCACAATCTTTAATCAAATGAAATGCACTTCTACAAACAAAACATGTTTTAATCGACCTTTTATTAGAATGACATTGTTTCATACTGCTAACTTTATTACACATAATTCTAGGAGAATAAATCTTCCTAGGACTCAATTAACCAGGACCAGACACAGTTGACTTAAAAGTAAATCTCTCTTCACACTTCCTAGCACCAGTAGCAGCATGATCATTCGACTTGGAACTTGTAGGTCTCGACTCTTCACTTGAACCACTTGATGCAGAGTCACTGGCTTTATCACTGAAAGTACACGAGACAAAGTCATTAGAATTAGTAGAACTTTTTGGGGACTCATGCATCTGTGATCCATCCAAGTCATTAAGCCTAGAAGTGGGCATGAAAGTTCCAGTAAGAGGTGGAGGGACAGCATGCATTTCTGATGCTGGTTTAAACCTTTTGTAACTAGGTTCTCCCTCTTCCTCTTTGTCGGCATCAAAGACACTCGAAAAAGATAAATCAAACACATCTTCTGAATCAATATATTTATCAAATCCTAACCCTCTTTTAGTCCTACCAGACATGCTACTATTGATTAATTTTAAAAGATTTTTAGGTGCCTTTTCCCATTTTTCAAATCTCAACATTGTAGCATCTAATCTTTGTTTCATCTCCTGTTTTTCTTTGATACTGTCATCTTTTACCTTTTCTGTATATTTTAGCATATTTGTAGTGTTTTCTAAATTGATGCTCAGTATCCTAATTTGATCCTCATACTCACGTTGAGTATCTTGAAGCCACCTCTTTTGTTGTTCCAATGTGTTTAAAGAAGCCTTATAGGCTTGAACTTCTAAAAAATACTTATCATTCTGATCATTTACGTCATTATATTGAGACAACAATTCTGAATATTTATCATGACAACCAAGAGGACAATGTTGTACCTGAGGTGAGATGCCCATGAGAGCAAACTCGTCTGCTTCTTCTGCATCGGATAGATTCCCAACAATCATTGCAAACACGTCAGTCGAGGACTCATCTGATTCCAAAGTGGTAGTCTGATGATCATTCCAGTTGACCATAGAGTCAACAGATACCAATGCCTGCTTGTCATATTTTACTTCCTAAACCTTAAAAGCTGAGTATCTGCTCTTCTCCTGGTCATTCTTGCTAGGGCATTCCCTTGCAAAGTAACCTTGCTGCTGGCAGTTATAGCATCGAACCTTGCTGGCTCCCTTGGGTTATAATTAAATTTTCGACCAACTTTATTTTCAAACTTGTGAACCCTAAGAGTGAGCATGGCCATCTGCCATTTAAGATCCATTTCATCCAGGTCAAGGTTATCGACCTGTTTGAAGTCATCAAAAGCAAGTTGTTGTTGAGCATCAACATCAGCCACAAAAGAATGAAGAACGGCTTCTACCATGCTACCAGACTTGGCTGTAGGATCAGGAGCAGAAGTATGCTGAAAAGTATGTTGAGAAGACACAGTATTGCTTGGGCTACTAGCATAAGACATGGGACTGGATGCCATAGAACTCAAAAAGGCAGAATTAGCAGGAGTGGGAAAAGAATCACTTGAATATCCTCTCACATGAGGTTCAAAAGTTTTGAGCTTATGAAATAAATCATCAAAGTTGAGATAGTCAAGCCCACCTTTTGCTTTTAGAGAGATTACCACCTGATTCCATGAGTATGGTAAGGCTCTAAGAAATCTTGCATTAATATCACCATCGTCGGGTTTTGACCGAAGTTGATTCAATTGGCTCAATATCTTTTGGAACCTATCATACCCTTGATGAATACCTTCAGTTTCTGAGATTTTGAATTCTGTGAATTCATCTCTCAGCATGGATCTTCGCATTTTCTTTGACTCCTCATTCCCACCAAACCTTGCTTTTATTCCATTCCAGATATCTCTAGCATCATCCAAATGGTAGAAGTCACCCATGTGATCATCAGGAAGAGATTGAAGCAAAATAGTTTTTGCTTTGACCTCCTTCTGAATGGCTATAATTTCTTCATGAGTTTTAGGGTCAAGAAGAGTAATATTACCATTCTTGTCTCTTCTAGTCAGCTTCCTGCTGTTCCCATTCAGAATAACCTTCCAAAGATCTTGATCAGTGTTGGTGATCCACCATTCCATCTTCATTGCCCAACTATCATACTCGTCCTTTTTCAGAAGAGGAAATTTCCCATTTGTGTTGGAAACCGTAGCAACAATCTGCTGAGGTTGCACAGTTTTAGGAGTACTATATTCTCCTGTTTGAGTAGAACTTGAGGCAGACATGATAAAACAAAAGTGTTAGTAATAAGAAAAATTAATTCTTCTTGTACAGAGACTCTCCCAGGCTCTGATACCACTTGTTGGGTCCACTAGATGTGGATCTTGCAGCCTGTCAGGAACGATAAACGACTTCTGTAATCACAAGTCTATTCATAGAGAGACTCTATACACAATATGAATGCAGAATACAAATACTATAAAGAAGAACAGAATAACTACAAAGACTTGATCCTTTCTAAGGATTTCTAATATTGATAATGACTAGAACTACGTTTGATGAAGGTCCGTCTAACCCTTCTGCCTAAGGTTCCTTTTATACTACAAGGAAACCCTAATACATCATTAAACAAAACGTGTAAAACTGATATGCATATCCTTTCCTAACATATCTCATGCATATCCTAACAGAATAATAAATAAATAATAAATTTTGACTTTAACTATGACCAGGAGTACGACTTGCTCCTACTACTACTAGGACCAGGAGGAACTACATACCTCCTAGTCTACCTATTACAATTAACCATTCCAATGGTCCTAACACAACGCACCTGATACAAGAGGGGGGAGTCCGAACAGCCTTGTACGTACGCCGCTCACGCGAAGAAGTTATTCTCTAATTCAAAAAAGTCAAGCCACCATTCTTCAGTGATGAGCTCTAGCGAACAAATCTTATGTCTTTTTCCCAGAGAAAAATTGCTTTCTACTAGAACAAGTCCGCTGCAAGCCGAGCGGAAAAATGACTCAACCGAGCCGAGGCACTATTCACCAAGTGGAACTATATACTATCTTGACTAAGCCCACCGCCCCTTCCCCTATACCTGGCAGCTTCTCGCTTACCAAAGCGTACTTCGTTTCCCGGGACGGGCGGCTCCCTCTTTCTTCTGAAGTCAGTCCGAACTCAAAGCCAGAAGGCTAGCAAATTCTTTGGGGTAAGAAGTCTACTATGATGAGTTATCAGCTGAGAGACTGGCTTCTCGGTTGTTAGTAACGACTCAGACAGAGCAGCTTACCTTGCTATGATGAGTTATAGAATCAATTGACGGAAGCTACCTACTTAGCTGATCTAGTTAGAGGACTTCTTTAAAGAAGGGCTTTAATCCACAGAATTGAGTTTCCATTATAATGGTCAAAATGCTAATGGTGAGATTGATTACAGGAGCTAGTTTTAAAAGAATCAATCAATCAAGCTTGGACCCGTGCAATTGATAGGCCTCCCTCAAAAGAACCAGTCCAGCAATCATCTGACTCCCCCCCGGAGATGATAGCTTCTTTTACTATTGCTTCTGAGTTCGTATCGCTACATACAGAAGTCACCAAAGCAGCTTTTCCAAACCCCTCTATGTCAATATCATGAAATGTAGCTCGTGTAAATCGACTGTTATAACTCATCCCTATATCTCTTCCTAATCCAATTCTTTCTAATTCATTCTTTTCCTTCGTCTGATTCCACTTCTTTTCCTAATCTAAATCTCAGTCTTTCTTTTAGAGTGATTAGCTACGTCATGCCTTGCAGCTCTGCCCATAGCTTCCTATCCCCTTACTGGTTTAGCTTCTTCTAATTACTTGCATGGGATTACTATACCCTTCCTTTAAGCCTGGGATGGGACTTCATTCAAATAGCTCTTCAACACGAATCATCTCTCCCGGTTACCCAGATCACATTCCACGATTATCTGTTTAGATTCATTGGAAACTACGAGTTTTCCTCCCTCTGGACCTATTAACCTCACTAACCCCCCTTTAGAGTCAGTTGGATCAGAACCAGCAACAGATCCTACTATTAGTTTATGGTCTCTGCCTTTCTTTACTATGTTCCTATCTATGGATCTCGTGTACAAAAATAAGAAAAAGAAATAGGCTGGTTTAAGGACGGAAGCTCCCGAACCCCGTCCCTCGTCTTATGGAGATGTGTGTGTGCCAGGGGAATGGAGGGCAGTGGGGAGATAAGCTCTTTTGAGCTACAGCTTATGCATATTCCTAGATTGCGGATCTACTATTGGAAGCTCCTGTTTTCGCTGTCTACTCTCTATATAAACTCAATTAGGGCTTTCAAGGGTTCAATGCATTTTGTGTGGTCACTCTCGATTATATCAACCAAGAAAGTACATATACGAGTCACGAGTAAGAGGAAGTGGTAACGGTTGATGGATGTTCATATTTGAGTATTTGCTGACGGAATGCCTCACATCAAGGTGACAGGATTCGAACCTATGGCCCTCTGTACCCAAAACAGATGCGCTAACCAGACTGCGCTACACCTCGTCTCACCACCCCGGAGCATATAAATCCACCCGATCGATGAACACTCAAACCGAACTCAACCATCCTTTTGGGCACAGGGACGCGAGAACCTAAGAAACAGCTTTTTTTTCAAAATCTGCCTCCAACAAGATAGGGCGACGCAAAAAATCCGTATAGTGCAGGAGCGCTCACATTTTTTGGCTTACTCTTGCAAAGAGACTCAGCGAGTGAACTAGGTTTTGGTATTCCTTCTTGAGCTTCTATTTCTTCCGTTAAAGGAGATTCGAGAAAAGATGGAATAAGAAGACGTGTTTCCCAGAACGAACAAGATACAGGTTGAGAAGGGGGAGTTAGCAAAATTAGACAATGGGCATAGGAACATGTATTGATGTACCATATCGGCTAATGTTCCCAGGTTGATGCGATGTATTCCACCAGTTGACTGAAGACTTGATTATTGGTATATCGATCGGTCCAGCACGGATTGAAATAGGAGCCGGTTCGATAGGAAGCTTTTGAAAACACGTGAGGCGAGCGTCTGGGTGAGTTGAGTGAGGAAGTGAGGGCCTGAGGAAGCGGCGGGAGCGAAAGATGGATCGGGTTTCACTGTTGTGTTGGTTAATGCCCAACCACCTTCAAGAAGGCAAAGAAGTCAACTTCATAACCTTTTCCATTATCAGTAGCAGCAGTGGACGAATCGAGACAATCAAAATACAGGTAGGAATCTGCTTATCTACTTGCCTTTCAACCTCAGAGCATTCAGTTCAGGTACCGCAGCGGTCGACGACTTGGTTGGGGCAGATCTTCACTCATTATCCTTCTTCGAACCTTTTGGTTGAGTCGATCATTTTGTAGATCTAATTCAAGTTTTTTTTGATGCAATGGAAAGGCCTTGTTCAGATGTAGGGAATTGACCAGGAAGTCTCACCATCCTTCTTCAAAAGAACCCGAAGCCTAACTCCCAAAATGATTTGAGGACTATCCTAGCTTTTTGTCCCCATTAGCATAAATAGACCAGAACAGATGAAAGTCTTCAACGCCTGACAGCAGCTTTTTAAGCTTTTAGTCTCACAGTCACTACTAGGCCACACCTCAGTTCCATGGTAAGACCCTTGATTTCCGAAGAGGAGCAATAGCATCAGTCCTAGCTATCTTCTAATAGCAGCAGGGATCACAGAGAGTAGCCAACCCAGTCCTACAAGCCAACGGTTGCTAACTATCTTTCGCAATCGATAGAAAGCCTTATGATGGGAAACTACCATGTTAGGTTTGGAGAGAGATAGGACTGGTTATATAATAGGGGGAGCAGATGCAAGCTTTTTCTTTCAATAGCCAGCCAAATGACTACAGGATCATCGGTCTACTCTACCTCAATTCACCATTTCGAACCTTATACAGAAGGTTTTTCTGTACCAGCTCCTTCTACCTATACCGCAGTTGAAGCACCTAAAGCCTATGTTCATTAGATGGGAATTTGTGAAGATCAGAAAAGTAGGCATCGAGCCCCCTTTTAATGTCAGACTCCTCCTCGATCTCAAGTGGAAGGCTACCTCCGCGATACATAGAGCGGGCCTTTTCAAAAATGGCACCAATTCTACTATCGCACATTTGAAAATGCTTTTCCACCGCCCGCCATTCTCGAGATGAACGGAGCTCGAACTTCGGCAAAAGGAAATGAAACGGGCGGGTGAAATGACGTGAGAGAAAGAACCTCTTAGTGGAGACCAGGAGAG